>VWYI01018766.1:35816-51958 GCA_013399455.1 Anthoscopus minutus | reverse complement strand
TCCCCTTCCCTTTCCCCTTCCCTTTCCCTCTCCCATATTCCTATCTTCCTATTCCTCTTCTTTCACCTTCGTTTTCTTTCAGCGTGATTACATTTTGATGTTTGAGAATTTAAAAAAATTTTAATATCCTTTGAATACCCTTGAAACCAGCCTGGTTCTTTTTGCCAGTAACCAGCATGTTGCTTCGTATGGTTCAGGTCTTGTTTAAGGTTAGACAACTATTTAAGAATATCACCCAAAAATCTTCCCCAAGCTTGGATAGATATGAGTGGCAGAATGTGCATGATAGCATGGGCAAGCATGGACTCCAATGCTTTGTAATCTCACCTCTGAAAAAGTGTATAGAAAAAGAATATAGAAAAACACTTATAATATTTGGGAAAAAAGTTTGTTATTGGCCTGCAATTCCACAGAGACACAAATCACTGCAACATGCCCTGAAGTGCACAAAGAAAGTGTTGATGTGGTGTTTAGGGATAGTGATGGATCTGGCAGGCTGCCTTACTGGTTGGACTTGATGGTCTTAAAGGTCTTTTCCAACCTAAATTATTCAAGGATTCTATTCCATGTTGGGGATTATTGCAAAGAGTGTTTTAGGTTGTTCAAAGAATCACGACTTTTGAGTCCTGTTCAGCACTTCTCAGTACTCTTACAGGGAAAAGTAGGTCTTTGTTTCTGACATTTTTATGCTATAATACACTAAACTCTTGCATTTTTAGGTGAAGAGGAAGAATTAGCACACTTTGTTTAAAATACAATTACAACACTCATGGAGCAGACATTCCTTCTTAATTGAATCAGCAAGGTTAATTCACATAGCAATTATTCTGATTACAAATACCCTCTCATTCCTTCTCCACGGTGACCACGCACACTTCGTGCAGTCAGCACATGCAGACTTATTACCACCAGCTCAGAAAGAGAGAACTTCTGGTGCACAATAATGAGAAATAGACATTTCTTATAGGATCTTAGTGCCCAGCTGTCACGATGGCGATGACAAATTGTATGGTTTAATGCAACATATTAAAAAAATTCCTTTTTGGCGTTTTTGCATAAAGATATTTCACTATTGTGATATTTATAATGTGTCGTTAATGGAGTTTTTGCATAGACCAATCTTTTAAATTTAATAAAAAAGGACAAGGAATCATAATTTCTTCATTATTTAGGGGTTTGATTTTTCACTATATTTTTATGATTTTGGAACCCTGAGATTAAAAATAATCTTATTGCTCAAAATTATTGCTCATTTATCTAATTCTACTCTACAGCAAGGATAACAATATGTAAAATATACAATCATATGTATATGTGGAATGCTTCTTCATTAAGAAATTGTTTAAACTATTATCAATATCTTCCAAATGTTAAATATATACATGTCGAATATAATCCTAATTTAAGTAACAGCTATAAGGTCGTACTTTTTCACTCTTGACTCCATTTCTCTGAAGCTGAAACTTTAAACTTGTCTTTGCATTTATTTCAGAATACATTTCAAAAATTTATTTTCATGGGGTTATTCTATTTTCCAGTTAAATAGTAAAAATATGTTCTTCTGTTTCAAAGCAAGACTAAGGCTCAAAATTATTGACTTTCACACTAAGAATTTGATCAGGAAATTTAAGTTTCTCAGATCTTTGGTACTGAACGTTCATATAATGCAAATTATGTGGTCCATTTTATAATTTTGCTTTGAGCTTGTCACTTTTATTTCCTGAGAGGCTCATTGATGAAAACATTTTTAAACCAAATTATTAATATCAATAAAATAAATTAAAATAAAGACTGAAGCTCAACATTTTATTAGCGCTGAAAAATTATGGAAAAAACCCCATACATTTGCAACATAAAAAATTACTTTTCCGTCAAAATAGCATCAGAATGACTCAAAAACACTTGTAGTAAATATTTATAAATATGGATAAATAAAATGTTCAAATATCTAAATCAGATACCATTCTTCACAAATATGTAAATTTCCTGTTGTCCTACTTCAGCCCTGTAGTAAGTATTTTAAATTAAGATACTCTCTGATCTTCAGATATTAAGGGTTCCACACTGCTGCTCTGTTTATAGTGTTTTCTAACACCTCGTCAGCTTTTGATTCTTGTTTCATTCCCAGAGGTGGTTCCAATTCTGTGCTTTTGTAAACATTTGAGCTGAACATATCTATATAAATTTGTTTAATGAATGTGTTATTTCCCAAGTGGCAGAATTGTATGTGCTGAATAAGGTATATGATGTAAATACAAGGCAGGTGAATAGAACTGTGGGACAAATTTAGCTCCTGCTTTTAGAACAGCAATAACTATAATTTCTCTCAATCAGATTAATAGTTTTTAGTAAAACCTGTTTTAACTGGTTTTAGAACCATGTCTATCACAAATGTGTTTGCTTTAAAGTACAATTTTTGAGGTGCTTTAATGAAACTTTTTAATTATTAGAGTGGTTCTGCTGGTTGATAATGTAATGCAAACTTTTTTTCTGATTTATGATAAAAAAAATAGTGCTACTAGCTTAAAACATTATATTAATATTTCTCTGTTATTTTGCTTATTAACATTAGGCACTCTTAGTTGTACAGCTATTTATAACAGAAATTTGAATAATGGTGTTTGAAACAAACATCAGCTCAAGAGCAAAAGAACAGAAGACCATATGCAAGTGCTGGAAAAACTGTTTCTCACAAAACCAAAGGACTAGTCCTGTGCTTAGATAAAACTAATACAAAAATATAAAAAATCATATCTATTTCTGTGGAAGAGTGTCTTCTTGCACCCTGTATTTATACCAAGTTCATGCCTACTTTTAGTACAGAAAAAAAGGCTCAAGTAGTGGAAATAATAATGTTCCTAGGAAGCTGTGCATATGTTCCATCTTTCCTGAGTTCAGAGCTTCATAAAGGAGCATAGAGACATAGTTGTGCATATCCCGTTGTCTCTAGTCATGTTTGGCTCTTTAGAATACTTTACCTGGGTTCCAGACTGCACACCAGAAAGCTGCAGTTGCCCTATAAATCCTTTGTTATATCTGTCTGTCCCATCTTGAAGTCTTTATTACCAACACTAAGTCCACAGGCTCATAGTGCAGAATCACTTCTTCAGATTTCTGAACAGTAGGTATAGGGTTCAAGTCTAGAACAGGTGTTCTAAGGAGTGTGTAGGAAGGCATCAGCAGATAAGCCAAGCTCTGTCTCAATGGAGATGCAGTTAAAGCAGGCAAGGTAATCTAGAGAGATATCAGATAACCCAAACACAGTTACCTATTAACTCAATTTGACATCTTTAATATAGGGTTTTAGTAATATTTTAAGTGACTTAATGTATCCTTTCTGGCCGTGGTTTAACTTGTCTCCCAAAGATGCTCTATTAATTCTGTTTTACTGGTATCCCAGATAAAACATGGTATAGTAAATGTAATTAGATTCTTATGCTTACTGATTAGACTTAATCTTTGAAAGTTTTTTAAAGTAATATAGGTTCATTTATAGCATGAAGATATCTGAGATACTATACAGGGCTCTCTTAATATGCAAATATCATCCCTTGCATGCTTCAGAATACTGAAGGATAGCTCATAGAGGCTTTAAGCCTGTATTTAGGGTAGATATTAATTGTTTTTTATAAACAATTCAAGATTATTCAGTCATCATCGAAACACTAAATTGTACTAAAAATATTTATGATTACTTCTACACAGATTCTTTCTCCTAGTTGTAGACTAAAGTTCCCATCACATAATGGACCCATATAGGAATTATTACCTCTAGTCACATTTTTCTTTATGTCGGTTCCTTTCAGCCAACCAAGTAGAAATTTCTGTTAATTAACTAACTGGAGTGCCTAACAGTTTTATCTATTTTGAAAATTAAATTCACTATCTTCTGCCTCTAAAGAAAAACATGGGAATGCCACCACGCAATTTATTCTGCCTTATCTTAACAAAACAGTATAAGTTAAGCTAAGACAAGGACTATTTTCAGTGTTTATCTTAAAACAGCAGAAATTAAGATACAATTAATTTCTGTAATATCTGCCACGTAATCTATCTTTACTTGGTCTTACAGTTCCATAAATTTGCATCAAGGCAGGGCATAAATTCATTTTGGTTAGAAGAGAAATAAGAGATTGCATTAAATTGTAAACTAGAGGTATTAAGATCTTAACATAAATGATTTTATTCTGGCTATTCACACAGACACTTATTCCTCTATTGTGACAGTGACGATAAATTAGGCATTTCCTTAAAAAAAATTACTTCTTTAGAGATCCAGAATTTTTTCAGATATCTGTATAATAAATATATCCCGTTACAATAAATAAATAAATAAATAAATAAAAATAAACTAGGTTAGACAGAGATTAATTACATTCTAAAAATCATGGAAGTTTAAATCCTAGTATCTTCATTGTGACTAAGTAATAAAAATCAGTAATTTTTTTAGCTTTATATTTTCCCAAAACACAATGCTATTTCTGGTATTTTGTATAGTTACATACCACTGATCATCAACTGCATAAACATATCCATGGCCATGTGGTCTAAATCTTTTCAAGGGCTTTTGAAGACCTATTATTTGAAAGTCAGCTTACATACCTTCAATGCATGTATATTTTTAAAATGTCACTAATAATACAGATGGGAACAAACGTTTCTTTTTTTCATGAAAAGCTAAAAAGCGTTACAGAGATGTTCAGCAAAGTTTTTAAATCCTTCAAAAGACTCATACAGATGCAACTCCTCTGAAAACTCAAAAGACACAGTGAAGCTCAAAATCTCCTAAGTCAAAGCAGTTGGTCTTTAGAAAGTCTGAAAAATTCATTGTGTCCAAAAAACCTAGCTATAGTTAAAGGAATTTATATTTCCATAGACAGTCTGGATAAAGCAAGCAAACTTTGTAGGCTTAAAACCTGTGATTTAAGAGACTTGAAAGATTTAGCCACACTTCATTAAAACGCATCATAAGATACATTGTTTAAATAAAGTTTTTTGTGGAATTACAGAGTCCTAACATATTTTGTTTCAACGTGAGGAATGGGAAGCATAGTTTCACCAATCAAAGCATTCAGTGGAAAACTTCTGTCTCCATGCGTACCGCTTGGCTTCTCACTCCCACGCTGTTGTGTGACACCTCCCAGTTGTGCCAAAGCAATGCTTCTGAGTTCAGCCTGGAACACAGCCAGGGGTTGATACATTTTTAAAAGAGATTTTCCACTTCCACCTCTATTTCAAGAAGGTTTTCTGCATAGATCATGCTTCATCCCACAAATACTGGTGTGAGAATGACTGAGAAGTGTTGCTCTGTTACTGGCAACGAAAAGCCAAGGGCTGTTGGTAGGGTGAGAGCTGCTTTCACTGGGGCTGTAACAGACAGCACTTATTGAAGCCTCATAGTCTGATACTGACAGTCCAAAACCATGCTGTTTCTGGGACTTGGATGATTTGACCTACAGGCAAACTAACAGTTCTTTAAACCACAGGCTGATCTACAAAAGTTTCTGAAAATTATCATCCAGCTTTCCAGAGCACTCAGAAATAACACATCATTTTCTACAGTGCTTAATACTTTTTAAAGCAATCTTAGAGTGGTGAAATCTAGCCACTAGAGTTCCTAGGTTAGAACTGAAAAAAAATTAACTCTCCCTGGCACTTGCAATTGTATGTGGTTTGCTGAGCAACAAAACAAAGCAGATTCAGGTCCATGCTCTTGGAGCCATTGCAACATTCTCTCTGTGAGGTCTTAATACCTCAGCACTCATCTTCTGGAGTTTTTTTCAGCACAGTTCAGCACTGAGGAAGAAAAACCAGAAACCCACAAAACAAATTAAAAACAGTAATGAAGAACTAGTTATTTTGCAAGTTACTGCACAATTTTCTTCCCAGGACTCCAGCCACCCTATTCATATTAACTACTTGTGTTAGCCACATGTGTTTGCAGTTCTAACTAGAGAAGTGGATCAGTAACGCAGGTTAGGGAAAAAAAAAAAAGAAACCAAAACCAAAATCAAAAGTAATGGAAGACAGAAAAAATGGCGGTGTGAGAAGAATTTGGAGAATGTGAGTTATAGACACTGATTTAAGGTTATGAAATGTCCAAATTGCCAGTTCCTTACCTGATATGTAAGCTTCATGTGTAGGACAAAACTGAAGATGAAGTATTTTTGTGCCAGCTGGCAGTCTGGATAAACTCTCAGCTGCCTACACATAAGGAAGTGTATGTGTGTATTGCTTTATTGATTTTATTCTTTCAAGAATAAATACATTATTAAACCAGTAACAGCTCATTTTATTAAAAAGCATCACATGCATGCTAGTTTTATACAATAGATGGTTCTTTTATGTAAGATACATTTTCAAGCTCTAAGCACAGAGTAGCTTTTTTGTGGCTTATCCTTTTTAAATACAAATTTTAAGTAAATTATGCAAGAAAACAATCTTGTATTATCTTTAGGATCAGTTTTTCCTAAGCTTTTACACTTGTTACACCAAGCAATATCTAAGTAATTAGAGTTTCCAAGAAAAGCTCTGACTTTCTAGAATGATTCTATTATCTTTACGAAGATTTTTTTATTCATTTCTGTTAACTGAAAACTTGCAGGAATAGAATCAGTTGAATAAATTAGATTTTCTCTACTAGACAAAGAGCAGATTTAATTCTTGCTGTTGCTATAAGAAGCATCTTTCTTCATTAAAAATTCTATTATTATAAACCTGGTTGTTAAAAATATAAATATTATTACCTATTGTATAGGTAAAATGCAAACTGATTTCAGAGCACTTAAAATAGAGAGACCAGGAAATCCATCAGGAAAGGAAAAAAATCCAAACTCAACCTATGCTTTTAAAAGTAAATAAGAGGTAAAAGGAAATCTAAACATCTCAAATGGTTAGGTAACACATTTCCTGAAATACTATACATTGTTCTTTGTCATAGCACACTAAATAGTATGTCATTACTGATGGTGGCACTGTAGAATTTTAGAATGGTCCACAATATTGTTCAAATCCTTGAAGACTGGGGAAGCACTATGATTGTAATGAATAGTAAAAAATTCTGACTTCAAAAGCACTGAAATTAATTTATGTCCTGCAACCACCTCCAGTCACAGTGGTTGGACTAGATGTGTTTTGTAAGTTTTCTCCAGCTGGAAATATTTCTATTCTATTCTATTCCATTCCATTCCATTCCATTGCATTCTAATTCCATTCCATTCCATTCCATTCCATTCCATTCCATTCCATTCCATTCCATTCCATTCCAATGTTTGTCTTTCCCTAAAAGAAGTGTTCGAAAGAAAAGCAAATTAAGCTTTGTGACCAGGACACTTACTCTTAGATAGCTTCAGTACAGTGCTCACTGTCTCTGTCCTTCACTCTTTGTATTTACATGCCCTCTACATGATTTTCCTCAATCTATCAGACTATACAGTAGCCTCTGGAGTATATGGGAGAGTGTAAAAAAGATGACTCCTCAGGCACTGAAGACTAGATAGAGAGACTTAGACCTGCACAGAGAAGGTGCTCCTTCCAGAAGCACAAAAAACAACCATAATCCCGGCCACAGAATATCTTGGCATATCGTCATTGCACAAGTCTGGGTGCAGGAGAGGCAAAATCAAATCAGGCTAGTTATCTTGCAGAGCCACATAATGAATTCACAGCCTGTTTCCAGTCTCCAGGTGTGAAAGGGAATAAAAAAGGGGAGGGAGTTGGATTGGTCACTTTTGCTCACTGAAGAGTAGCTTCCTGACAGCTCTAGGCAGAGACAAGGATGTCCTCAAGCTGCTGACACACTGAGAATTGTAGAAATCTCTGAATGAAAAAAGCTTATTAACAAGTGTAAGAAATAAAACAACAAATGGCAGCCATCAGTTCAGGAAGATGGGTAGGATTGATGCTAGAAGTACTCATCACAAATTAGGCTCAAGGAGAGCCTGTTGGTGGAGCAGCATTTCAGGAAAACACATGAATCTCATTCCTATCCCCTACTAAGCTCAGACTCTCAAGGCAAATATATTCCATGGAACATTCAGCTGAAAAAAAGGATCAATAGCCAACCAAGCTAGATTCAGTTCCCAGTCAGGAAGTAATTAGAAACACTTCATTGGAAGAAATCTGGAAACATCTTAGAAGCAGTGATTTGGATAGAAATAGTCAACAATAATTTGCAAGAAAATACAGGAGATAGATTTCCTTCTCTTACCATGTAGGGCTTCTCAAAGAAATTACTATTCAATATACATTGAAGATAAAGTGCATCACCCATTTATATTTATTTATTTATTTATTTTTAACAGAATTTTATCATCCTGTGTGGAGAGGTGAATGGGCTGGGATGGAGTTAATTTTCTTCATGGCAACTCACCTGGACCTGTGTTCTAGATTGACCACCAAAACCAGTGACAATAAAATTCTTGTGTTTAGCAGCTGCTGAGCAGTGCTTGCCCAGTGTCATACTTTATTTCTCACTCTGTGTCTCCCCAGTAAACTGAGGGAGGCAGTGGGATGTGAAGAGGGTTCACAAGAGGATAGGAGCATGCATTACCAGGCATATGACCTGAACTTGTCCAAGAGGCATTCCCTGCTGTACAACAAGCTTATCTATAAAAAGGGGAGTTTTTAGAGTAGCCAGTTACTCAAGAACTGGATGGACACATCTATCCATGGGAGATGGAGAGTAATTGCCTCTGCATCACTATTTGGGCTTTTTTCTCTCTTCTTCTACTTCTCCTCCACTTATTAACAATTTTTACCTTGACCCACAAATTTTTTGATTTAATTTTTCCTCTCCTCTTCTCCCATCCCACTGGAGGTGGAGGGAAGTGAGGAAGCAGCTCTGTGGTTCTTAGCTAACCAGGGTTAACTCACAACAAGAGGGTAAAGGGGAAGATATCTCTGCATAGACAAACGGCTGAAAAATAGAGCTGTTGCAAAAAGCAAGAAATCATGGGAATCACTACTCCTTATGCTGGAAAAAGGTGTGCTGGAGTCCCAGGGGACAATTTATGGCTATAGCATCTGTTCATTTATCTTTAGACCTATTTAACTTCCTATATGGATTAAAAATAAAAACAAATTAAAAAAAATTAAAAATTGTGACTGCGATTTCAATTTAGTTAGCAAAATTAAGACTTCAATGCTTGTACACACCCCCAAAATTATAAATTTGTATAGGGATTGTGGTCATGCTTTTTTCCTTTGCACTGTAGTGACATATTATGTTAATTTGACATATTATGTCAAATGGGTATTTGAAAAAACCCAAACAAGAAGTACATTATCAGTAGTGTAAAACATTAAGCTCTGGATTGTGCTAATTAAAAAGCATATTGCTCATTCTGTCTGCTTAACATATCTTCATTTTTCATCTAATCCAAGTCAGGGGGAAAAAACAGAATATCCCAACATTTCTGATTAAGCATTAAAGAGAAGAATCAACCAGTGTTTTCATAATTTAGAGTGTTATTTCTTTTTAAAGATTAATATATTTAGTAGCACAGTAAAGAACAATGCCCTAGCTACTAAAAAAGGTTAAGTACTTGCATAATGTTTCCATCTCTTCATTTTCTGAAAGAAGTATAATAATAATAATTACACTTTATAATAGAATTTAGTCGCTGCCTAACTGTGTTTTGATTTCTTAGGATTAGCAGTTGGCACTGTAATTGTTATTCCTTCTGATTGCAAGAAGTACAGCATTTAACCAGTCAGTTCTCATTTAGCATTTCACAGACTGCATCCTTTTTGAGACTGATTTAAAGGTAATGAAGTAACCTATATTTAGATATTTTTCAGGGGATGATTCTTTTGGTATTTTTAGTTGGAAATTAAATGTGAACATTCTAGGTACTAAATGAATAATACTGCTAATGCATAAAGTTATTGGATTTTTTAAAGATATGATTTAAAGTCTTACTTATTTTAAATTGTGTTAAAACAGGAAGTAGAAAGTAGACTTGCATATCTGCATTTTATTTAGTTGGCAAGTTCTCCCTTCTGACACACAGAACACGCAAGAACAGATCAACTGTAAGATTCAAAAATTGAATATTTGAATGTTGAATCAATACTTATGTTAAACTAATCTACTAACTTATTTTATTTATTGGATTGTGTAGCACCTGTCTCTTGACATTTACCACTGTATGACTGAGAAAGGAAAGATGACCATAAATAAGATTTCCAGTTTTCCTCTGAGGTTCTCTTTTCCATAATGTAAGTTAAATCATGATTCTGCTTTTGCTTAGTAACAAAGCAACATTATCTCAAAGCCCCACAACGCTCAGATACAAATTATCACTGATCTCCTATAAAGGTAAGATTTCACCACTAATAAACCAATACATTTTACTTCAGCTTATCAGACATTAATATGCACTGTTTTAGACATCACAGCTTTGTGGAAATGTTGCCTGGAGGGACATTACTATTCCAGTGCTCTGACTGAAGCAGGACTGTTGCCAGGAGTAAGTCAGTTCAGTCAGAATGGTTTGATCTTATTCTAATTTTAACAGTTTACAAGGACAGAGGTTTCATAGCTACTCTGAGCAAGATATTCCAGTGCTGCACAGCGAATTTTCTTTCCTGATATTTACCTTACACTGACAAGGTGCAATCTTCAGCCATTGTTCCTTCTACTAGTGTCCCTTGCACTAACCGGAGAGGTTTAGTTCCTTAACTCTGCTACTGCCTTTAGATAACCACAGGCCTGCACAAGAACACAGTTTAGCCTCCTCTTTGTCAGACTAATTAAGACAAACTTCCTTGGCCTCCCCTTCTAGGTGGCGCCAGCTAGACTGTGTACACCCTAGAACATCCCTCTGGGCAATGTCTGATTTAACCGCGTCCTTCTTGAACGGGAGAGTTCAAAACTGAGCCAAGTCTACGCGTGCAGCCTCAGCAGTGCCCAGCAGGGGGAGAAAACAACGCTGGATCTAGCGGCCATGATCCTACTATAGCAAAGTATGTGGTTCGCAGCTATGTCAACCAAAACTCAAATACACATCTTAGCCCATGTTGTGCTGCTTTTTTAATAATTCTATCCACTCTCCCTGCTGTAGTACTATCCCTTACAATGAGGAATGCCTATTTCTATCTTTTGATAGAAATATCTTTTAACGAAGGATATAATGCTTGTTAGATAAACTGAGGTTTCTAAGTCATCTTCACAGGCAGGGACAGGACATGTCTAAGATACAGTCGCCTCTGTATCTTAGAATCAATGCTTAGAATCAGTGATCCTGGAAGAGATACTATGCAAGGGATTCTGGATATACTGGAGACATAGCCTTTATACAAGTTGCATATGGTCAATATGCAGTGATCATTTCTGGTACACAGGTATGTTAAAATTCTACCTGTATTTAGGTTAAAATAAACACATTCCACATATATAAATTCCCTGTAGTATTATCAACTTTGTTTCTATCCTACTGGATTGCAGTAAAAGAAATTTGTTCTCTTATACTCTTGCTGATATAGTGGTGGGCTGGCTGCATTTGATTTCCCTTGTGACTCTTCAAATAGTGCAATATATAGACAGTAACAAAGGAAAAACTTTCTGATTGCAGGAATAAAAGTCAAAAGACTCAGCATTAGTAATAATAAACATGAATGGGGTCAGACAGAGCCATCATACTCTCTGTATTTTATCTCCATGAGCAGGAGTCATGGCTTTGAAGTATTTAAGTTTCAAAATAATTTTATCTACCAACCTTTTGGTTCCTTATTACTTGCAGACTAGTACTAATGTCTGTGGAAATTAGTGGTTACAAAATTTCACCTAGACAGAGTAAAATGTAGGATGTGAGAATTACTTTTGTTGTCATTCCTGTATATTTTAGGACATAACACTTACTAAGGGATTGGAAGCACCTAAAGATACATGCACTGAAATAAACAGTTTCCCACTAACCTATAATGGATCAAAAGCTTGGAAAATTCTCCTGATCCAGCTATACAAACAGCTCATCTTTGTGTAATGCTTTCAGGTAGAATACCCTCTAATACTAGAGGGTTGTTTAATGGGCACCTTTATTTTTTGTGACAGTGAATTCATCCATTTCAAAGGGCAAGTACAAGGTCTATGGACATTTAGGTCCCATTTGAATGTTCAAAGTAGAACCAAATGGGATATAAATGGTCTTGTTATGGACTCAAGGTAAATTCTACACTGATTAAAGAGGCCATAGTGTCTCAGTGAGAGACAGTGGTTAACAGCAGTAAGGGCGGGGGAAAAAGCTGTTCAAGTGATAATGTGTATATGAAGTGTCCTCTTTGCCACTTCAGAAATGTAAAATTAAGCCTGATGAATTTAGGGCCTTGATTAAAGCTTCCACCATGAAGAACTTGCAGAAATGCAAACTGTTGTCAGGTAAACTGGTGTGTAAGTGCTATCATCTAGTTTCACAGAGTACACTTATTTACCCTATTTCTTTTCAAACCTCTCGGCTGTTTGTATACCCTGTTCCTTTCCCTGCCACCTTCCCTGTCATCTGTTAATCCACTTGACAGACTTTCTTTTTTGCCTTCTACAGAGCCTGAGTGTCACGTTCCTGAGGATTAACACTAAAACTCTAATTCTTAGCATTCTAATTGCAATTTTGAAATAAAGGTAAAAATATCATTTTAGTAAAATTTAAAATAAAGCAACCTCCTAGATAAACAAAACTGACCTTATTTGTTTGTTCTTTTATTTTCAAAATACTTTCAGAGTTAGAGCAATTCAAAAGAGCTACAAAATAATGGAAAGATCTGAATCAAGCACATTCATAATTTATCATATAAATTTTCTTCAGTTCACTCATCACCTTTTCAAACATCCAGAAAAAAATTATGTGTTGATAATCCAAATTCTTCCTCTAAAAACCCATTTAGTAACTATCATTTTTTTTCTTTAACTATAAATTGATTATCCACGCTGCCTAGCTGAATGGCATGGTGTTCATAGACAGTCCTTTTGATGTAATGAGATTGTTCTCAAGCAAATGGACAAAAATAAGATATAAAGACACATTTCCATGGTATTTATAAATTAGAAGACCTTTGAGTGCTCAGCTTTCTCATTTCTTTTTAGCATTCTTTGTTTAAAGCAATATGTATTAATTTTTTTTTCCATAATAAATTACCACAGTTCTCTGCTCAAGAATTGGTATTGTTCTGTGATTTAATTAGTTTACCCAATGGGAAAATTATATGCTTCACTGTGTACACAGAGAAGTAGTGAATGAAAATGGATTCCATGGAGATTTCCTAGAAAAAAGTATGCATTTATTTTATGCAAATTTGGTGGCTAGTTTTTAATTCTTGCACTATTTAATTTATAATTGTATTTATTCAGTGTAGGTTTATTTGAAACCAATAACAGTGATAATCAAATGCTTAGAAAATGCTTGACATCATTACTGGTAAGTGTAGTTCCTCCATCTTTCCATGTATCTGTACACAGTGCCAGCTAATATTAGTACAGTGCTTATGAAATATGAGCAGATATTGATAAAGTCATCATTGTAAATATGAATAGCTTATCCAGTGTGAACACTCTTCTCTGGTATGTAAGCTACAATCCTAGAAAATGAAAATGTCTGTGTTTAGGAACATCATAGAATAAGCCATGACTCACTAACCACTAGTCATTTCTTTTCCACTTGTTTCTGTGATCTCTGCTCCATGAAATTATTACAATTTTCACCGTGCTTTTTCCATATTATCTCAGATCCCTTTTCTCCATTATAACTTCCTCAATCCTCTCTGCTGATACTACTAGGTGACCCTGCTTGTGATGCTCATTGACGCTCTACCTTACTTCCTTCAATATCATTAATTCCCATTTGGTAAGGATATTCCGTTTCATACTTGCCACATTATTTTATCCATCCTGCTGTTGAGCAGTAGTAAGCTCTTAAGGTAAACTTATTTTTTATTATACCTTCAGTTACTAACTTTGTAAATATCTCCAACTTGTTCTCGTGTCTTTTCTCTCAGTTTATAACATTTATGCTCTGACACTTTTTCTATATTCAAACTAACCATATATGAGAAACTTCTATCATCTCAATTTTCACCTTAAACTTTCTATCATTTCATTTGTACACCTTAAAATTTCTGTGTTGCCTGCATTGAACCTCTCATATCTATGTCTGTGTCATATCTATGTTCTCGAGAATGTTCTGTATTATACGTGTACTCACATGTGCATACACAAACTTGCATGGGTCTACCATTTGAGTGTGCCCAAAGGATCCTGTCTTCACTTTTGAAACTGAGGTTTCATGACACAGCTGAATTATCCAAAACCATTCTACCATGGGGGACGTTTCTTCCATTCCTGGCTACAGGGTGACAGTTCTTTCCTGTGTTTCTTGTGGTCAGACATATCTGCCACCTCACATGTGATAGAATCACAGGATGGCTGAGGCTGGAAGGCACTTCCAGGAATCATCTTATGTTCCCAGGAGAGTCAGAGAGAACAGATTGTCCAGCACTGTGCCCAGCTGGGTTATCAGTATCTCCAATGATGGAGACTGGATATTGAGCCTTGGTGGTCCCTCCCTAATGTCTAATACCCAAGTCCCTGTAGCAATAAACCTGCCCTCTGCTGCCACTCACTACTTTCTCTTGGTGCCGCTCTGGGACTCACTCTCAGCTGACTTTGCTTCTTCATTGGACACAGCTCACAGCTCCCAGTCACTTGCTGCTACCAGGGCACTGAACCCATTCAGGAGCTGGAGATCTGTAGGTGGAATATGAGGAACAGGAACTCTCCTCCTGGTGCTAGAAGACATAAGTTTGCATCTTTTACTGCCATTTTCCAACCCAACCGGCACACACTTTACCTGCTCCAGTCCTTTGGTGCAACTGCAGGGCTCAAACACTTGTGCCCTTAGGATCTCAGAAAAGTTTAGTTCACTCTCCTTTTAGTCGTCTCTGACATCATGCAGCTTCTTGACCTCAATGTGCAGCTCCTGTCCTCTGTAACACAGTGGCTTCTCCAGCATCCACTTCAACAACTAAACCCTCTGACCCAGCAATAGGCACCAATCACCCGACTGTCTAGAGGTGCAGAGCAGCTTCTTCCCTTGGCACTGTGCTCTGCCACATCAGGAACAGCTGCTGCAGGACTGGTGCCTGTGGTGGCATCATCACTGGAGATCCTGTGTGTGCTGCCCTCAGCAGAGCTGCAGGCCACACTTCTCTGTGCACTTCTACTCTGGCTATTGCCTCCATTGGCTGTGCTCTGAGCTGGACACCCCTAGGCACAAGCTGAAATGTTTGAATTTTCCTAATCATTTGGAACAACCCTCTTTGACCAGGAATAGAGGACAAAGTTTAAAATCATATTGTATGTCTCACAAGAGAGAAGGGCAAAACAGGAGGGCCAGGGAGGAAGAAAGGAGCTGCAGGACTCAGCCCTGAAAAGGATGAATACTCTTACCTTTAACACTGTTGGCAAAAGGAGGAGGAATCATTGCTTCCTTTAGGCAAACTTAAGGATGTACTCTCCTACTCATCATTTTTTTTTCCTTCATTCCTAAGTTTTCAACAGAGTGACTCATAATTTCAGAAGAAGTATCAAGGACACAAACTTAAAGTCCATGTATATGTGTCACTGAAGCTGGGCTGAAGCAGCTGAAGATGCTGAAGCTTGAGAGCTAACTAAAATGGTTGCCTGCTTTATTTTCTATTCAGGTGTACTGAATAGAAAGTAAATTCATATATTTTTCCCCAGATATCCCACTGGGTCTTTGAGAGCAGCAGAAACAATTCAATACATCAAATCCCACTGATAGCACTGTTGAATAGTACAAACTATTTCACTAAATAGGAATGTGACAATTTGCAAAGGTTTTGACTGTCTTTTGAGTAAGACACAACAGCTAACATCAGTTGCCTCATTGTTTTTCAGAAAATTCTTTCTCATTGACTAACTAGAAAATTAAAAGAATAACTGTTGTACTTGTTTTTTTCTTAAGTTATAATTCCATTAACTAAACAACAGGAATAATTAAAAGTTACATTTGTGTTGCTTAGAGATATTTGTTGTTTAAAGAAAAAACTAACTAAAAAGTCTTGCTCATTGTCAAGTTTAGGAATTGAATGAATTTGTGCTTCACTGTGGAAATCCATTATTTAACAGT
>VWYI01018766.1:0-35667 GCA_013399455.1 Anthoscopus minutus | reverse complement strand
TCACCTTCAGCCGCCGGAAACCCAAGAGAGCGAGTTCAGAGTTTCCCGGGCTTCACAATGGTATTCACGGGGGTGGGACTTAGCTCTGAATAGCTTACAGAGCTGTCAGTTCTCAGAACTGGACAGACACTGGCTATCTCTGAAACTCCCAAGCGTCTCTCTCAGAAGAACCATTTCCGGGGATGTTTTACTTCCTTCTTTTCCAATACCAACTAAGGTCAAAACCAGCACAAACAGTAAAATATAGAAAAGTCAACAGAACTTAGAATGTAAAAAATGAAGTTAGGTAAACAATTATGGTTACCAGACTAGCATTAACACTACTCAATTGAGTTATAGATTATTATTTTCTCAGAGTTTATAAGAAAACTTACAATTTTATTTGTATATAATCCACTAAAATTATTAATGAATGCTAACAATGCTCCTCTATTAAACAACTTGGAAAGATGAAGAGGCTATATGCATTTGCCAAAGGCAATAATGTCTGTATCTAAAATTAATAGGGTCAAGATGAGAATTCATTTATTTTTTAGTATTTGGTGGTGCTCATATGCTCATTTAGATACTACCACAGGGTTTCTGTTTATTTATTTGTAGAAAGCCTTAAGAATATTTTCCAAGCAATATCTCAGGGTTTTATTTTTTCTTTAAAAATTGTAGGTATAAACCCATCTGAACAGTTTCAGAATTATATTGTTTTGATAACATCTGAATTAGAAAGCTTTCTGAGCTCCAAGACAGACAGCATGGGGTGCCCCTGCCCAGAGGGACAAAGATTTGGTTATTGTTAAAGTGAGAGGCCTTGCTCTGAGTCTCGGGAAGAGTGAACCCCACCCCTCTGCATTAGGGGAGGTATTCCCTAAACCCAGGAAAGGTAAAACCCCACCCTTCCTCTAAAAATTCCACCACCCTGCCCCTGTTCGACGTTCTCTGCCTCTGGATTAAGCTGAGTTTAGTCCTGTATTGGTGATAAATAAATGGATTTTGCAGCTTAAACAAGCAGAGACCCATCTCGATGTGCCTCATGCCTGTCACCAGACATCCCTGGACTTGATCCTAAAGCCACGGAACCCCACAGGACAGGAGAGGTAAAATTACAGAGTGGGAAATTGCCTGGAAGTTATAACCTTCACCAGAGAAAGCAGAAACAGGCTTGGGTTCTTGTTTTGGTTAGTGAATAAAGACTGTGGTTGTAAGGAGGGATCTCTTTTCCACTAGCCTTCTCACTCAAGACCTAAATTAAAAAGAGCCTAATCCCCAGCCAGATAGACAAGAGCCTACCTACATCTTGCATGAACAATTCTTTCCAGCCACTGGATTGCAACTATTTTGGGTATCCACCTTCCCTGGACTTTCTAGAGTCTATATTTTTTCAAAAGAAAGATGAAAGGAAGTCATGATCTTACCTCAGTAAATTATTTAACTCAGGTCAGTAGAGAATATTTCACAACTGTACTTATGTCTGCAAAAGGCAATTAACTGGAAACTCTGAGTCTAATGTAAGTGAGAACTGGCACAAGATTTCAGCTTCCTGACTTTGAGACATATAATTCATAACCACTTTTTTTTATTATTCATTCATCAAGATTCACTACTGTTAACAGAGAAATAGACTGGTTAACAGGTGAGGTACTGCTGTGCTGGAGAGTGTGGCTGCAGGGTGTCCAGTAGCATTGTATGGAGAGGAGCTGTGCCTAAGTGCACTTGGAGGCATAGCCTGAAATATATGAAGAGCAGAAATAAAACATGAAGTCATTCCCTGCAGAGTCAGGAAAAAAGGCACTAATTATCACCATGGACAGACCTGGTAAGGAATCTGTTGGATAGTGCACCAAGAAATGGGGGAAAAGGATTTGTGGGTGAGATAACTTGAGCCTGGTTGGGGAAGAACAATCTCCATCTGGGGATGGATATTACAAAACTGCAATTAATATTAAGCAGAGTCGAGATACCACCTAGAGTAAAGTTTTGGTGATTGAAAGGTAGAAGTATTGAAGTGTCCTGGAAGGTGAATGTAGGAATATTGTTTTTAAAATTCACGAGCATTTGTTGTATGTTTTATTCTCCAGTTCCTCAAAGTTCACCTAAAGCACCTGTTTTCACAGTTTCTGTAATGGGACTTAAATGTTTTTATTTCACTTTTCTAACTTCTTGGTGTCCTTCGTGTGAATTCCAGGAGCTAATAAGTATTTGCTGTTAATTCATGTCTGTGGTGATATTGTCTACTTGACAATCATCATTGTTAGTAATAGAGGGGTTTTTTATTAAATTTACATTCCAAATCTGTTCCTGACTGAGCTGCCTGATGGTGTAAGGAATAAACTTTCTCTAAATCTCCTTTCACCACCCTTAAGAAAGCTATTACAGGTCAAAGGAATAGTTAAAATATCACGACAGGTTTCTTGACAAAAATTATTTAACTTTTTAAAAAGTACATTAAAGAGTAAATACTAGAGAGAAGACACATATAAACTGAAAGGTTTGAGAACTGTTGCTTTGCATGGCAAAATGTCTTGCAGCAAATGGGACAGCTGGGAAATTGTTTAAGAGATTTTTTTCCTGAATTTGTTTATTTTTCCCCTTGATTTTTTCCCCCAAGGCTGTGTTTTCAACTTTTTAACATTTTGGAACATTTTAGAACATTTTGGCATTTGGAAAAGGGGCTAATTTTTATCCAGTTAAAAATGATTTTTTTTTAAAAAAATCTGATGTTTATTCCTAGAGTACAGCAATATATGGAAATTAATACCTCAGTTATGGTATATGGATATAAAAATGGTTTTAAAAGGATATAGTGTTAGAAAACTGGCAACAGAAAACATGGTGGCTTTCTTAGTGAAGGTAACCCAGGTTTTTGTTATCAGGGCACAACTAGTGGTAGGCCAGCCTCTGTTTCATTTCTGTATGCTGTTAATCTGGCCTCCAGCACCAACAGTGCTTTCCCAGACCATGCTTCCTCCAAACTCCTTCCACAAAATAGTTGTCTGCCTTGTGATATAAGCATAAATGATTGCAAGCAGAATTAAGAAATTGTTTGTTTTCTGTTAATTTACTCATACTGGCAGGAATTTAATTGAGTTTTCTAAAAGTGGAGGAGGTTTTGAATCCTCAGGGATCTTCTTGAAAATCAAACACCTTCTTTCCTTTTTAGGTAAACATTATATCATACTTTTTTATCTTTCCTGACTTTTTGCTAAAAGCTGCTTGAGAGTGAAACAGGATACAAAGGGAATAGTGATGGATAAATGTTCACGATTTCCAGTCAGAATAATCCTGTAAATTGTCTAACAGAAAATAAGTTCAAAACATGTTTTCTTGTTACTCAACTTTTTTCATGGTATTTGATCTTTATGTTATTTATGCTTCCAATTATTTATAAACTATTGTTTCATTCCAATATGCTTATATTGTTTAATTTGTTGCACAAAAAAATTAGTAAAAATATTTTTGATTATTCCACACCAGTATCTGGGAAGTTTTTGAAAACTTTTCATGCATTTTCATAAAATACTAATGGTTAGAAAATGATATATTTGTTTTGTTTATTTTTCAAAATATGAGTGCCATGTCCCTAGGCAAGAATAAGGCATTACTGGAATACTATTTAGAAATCTGGTAATTCCTTTTGATAAAAGTGTTTAAGACTGGATTCAGTAAGAGAGTGTTAAGACATACAGAGACAATGTTAAAAGAGTACATAAAAGATGTTGCTTCTTTGGTTTGGTACAAGAAAGCTTGAGGAAGAACAAAATTGCTCCCACAAATGTTATTACACAGTACACACACATCCTAAAGCTAGCTCTGAAAAGGAACTGTTGTGCTTATGTAAGGATTACATTATGCACATCTATGAGAACAGTAAAAGTATCCAAGCTGCTTGTCCAATTCCTATTTTCTCTAAATTTAATTTACCTCTATAGCAACAATGCATTTTCTTTTGCTGTTCTATTCTGTACCTTACTCCTTTCTTTGAGGAAAGTACTGTTCTTATTATAAACTTCTTGTGTTTTGGCTACTCACGCTCCTACAACTTGAAATATCCTAGGAAATATTCCTAGGATTTACTTTATTTATCTTACTGCCTTCAACAATGCTTCCTTTTTACTGCTCCATAGAAGCTGAATAAAGCCTTCTATGATTCGAATACTGTGCATTTTCCCAAGTTTAAACTATAAGTATTTGAGTGATTGTAAGCATGTAAGGGCTGTTCATAAAAGACTCTTATTAGTAATAACAAACCTGGTATCTGCCCATCTTTAAAAATGCATGATATTATTCTCTATTTGGAGATAAACAGTTCCATAGTGCTTAAAAGACAGTGTGGATCTGTTTGCCTCACTTGCAGGTTTGTTCAGTAGCATGTGAACATCTGCTCCTCTGTAATTATTGAATGTAAAGATGGTGGGATATGTTTAATATGTGTGTAATTCCATTTTACTTTTACAAATCCTTTTCTTTTTTTTTTTTGAATGTTAACTTAGTATTTTTTAGAGTCAGAAGTTTTATTATCAAAAATAGATGTTCATTATTTCATAGACTGCAGTTTACAGGCACCCATATTTGTTAAATGTGCTTATTGTAATTGAAATGTAGTTATTTTTGTTCCATAATAAAAAAAAAAAGTACAGTTGAATCACCATTCAACTTTATGACGTGAACATACTAAAATGTGCTCAGACAGGAGTGTAATGCTCAGACATTTTCTAAAATGTTGACACAGAACTTCGGGTAGAAATCAGAATCTATAATATAAGTTTAATATTGTGGTGTAGGAACCCTGGTTTTTATGATACTGACTTTCCATCCAATATATAATTAATCTCCAATAATGCGTTGAAAAGAGATTTTGTGCCACACTGTGTTATCAGTATAAGTTAGAAAAGTTTGTGCATTGCACTGTTGCGGTGTGTGACGCAATGTCCACGTGTTTCAGATCCCCCAAAGCCTCGCAGGGTTTCTGGGGAATTCCAGTGACGGCAGCAGGTGATAGAGTTACACGAGTGTCAATCTGGCTTTTCCCACACTCCCTTCTCCTTCAATTGGTAAACCAACTATTCCCTTCCCCTTGCTCCGCCCCGAGGGATAAAAGAGAGATGATGGGCGGAGAGAGGGAGGAGTTCGCCCTCGGTTTTCGAGAATGAGCGTCAGTGTCGCCAATGGAATATAATAAAATCGGGACCTGAAACCTAGGTCGGACTTGGCATCTTTTCTTCACCTCGTCCGGGATCTGCAAAGAGGAACACTCAGAAGGTAAAAGGACTGGCTTTTCTAACTTGCTAGGGGAAGCCCAGCGCCCAGACCACTCGCTGCAGCCCGACCACAGCGTGTCCGGACTTGCCCCAAGCATGTGGTCTTGGCTCAGCAGCAGACGCTGAGAAGCCAGGTACCAGGGCAAAACCCCCGAGGAGCGTAAGGAACCCCGATATTGCACAGTACAGGTTTAACCTCTCTTCTAAATGAATATTGACTTCATGCTTTAAAATTTCTAATTTTTTGATAGGAAGATAAAACTGTATTTTTTAGTACTGTTCAAGACAGTTGCTCAGGTGTGTTGGTTTGAGATTTAAATTTGGACCTCTACAATGCTGCTAAAAAAGAGATCAGGAACCCAAAAGAGCTGCTGACTCTGGCCAAGTAAATTCCTCTTACAGTCTTGGTGTATTTTCAAGTGACTTTAGAGAAATCAAGATAACGATCAATGAAAATGTAACAATGCCAGAATGAGACACAGTAATCTCTATACCGTTATTCAGTTTAGCACATGGTAAAACTCTCTTTCCTGGATCAAAAAGAGAACTCTGAAAAATGACCCCAAAATATATAGCTTTTTTTTTTAAAACTTTCTTAATGACAAATGACTGATAGGAGAGAAAACTCTTCTTGCAGTGTGATGTATTTAAAAAGTACCAACAGTGAGAAGTCAACCTTGTTTATAGAAAGAAATCCATTTGGGGACAAGAAAAGTATATAAAGATTGTTTGAATTAATTTCTAGCAGTGAATAAATTTACCTGTCTTACAGAGAACTGAATGCCCTCCTGAAGCTTGTGTTTGAGTAATCCATGAGGAACAAGACCAGTTCTTGTTACACAGACAGGAATGGGTGGAGAATTAAAACACTTGAGAAACTTAGATTTTTAATGAAGTCAGAAAGGAAACTCAGGGTCAAAAAGGAGATTCCCACTTAAAATAGCCCACCACAAAACTTAAAATCAAGACATTAATTTCTTTTTGCCATCATGTACTATAGGAAGGTGAAGAGGACCACCAAAGATTTTTACTCTGCTATATAGCTCCAGTATTCTAAGTGTACTTTGCCATGTTTTACTGTGTTTTTACATTCATTAGGGATACCAGAAATCAGGTGATGAGAACACAAAATTGCTGTGAACTTCTGAAAAAAAAAGTGGACAGGGCTTGGTGTGGTTGGAGAAGTTATAAACTTACCATATGCTCTTGTATGACAGCAACCTGCTCCATCATAAAATGGCCTGCAAAGTAATTTTTCAGCTCCTGTTTTGAAGTCTGCATCCCAAACTATTTACTAACAACTTTTTTCTCCTTGTTGAAACATACACATTCTCTATCCCGAGAAGTAATAACAGAAAGACCTTTCCTTATACATAGGCAATTTTTTTTCTTCCTGACTTCTATGTGGTAATTAGCTTGACCTGTTCAATTCTCTTCTTGTAAAGACAAGATTCTAAATCATAGTTTCTTCTCAAAACAGCTGGGTTTTCTGTTCACTTTTAATACTCTTTCTCAGCACAGAGTAAGCCTGCTACACTGGGCTCTCCAAATACATAAATGGATTTTTTAGCAGATAAGTTAGGAGGACAAAGATATATATGAATGCATACATATATATATACACACATATAGACTCTTTAGTATTTCTCATAATATCTACTAAATTCCTTCACAGCTCCAATCAACAGATTAGGAGCTTCAAAATTATATTGATTTAGATTATTTACTAACATCACAAGGTTTACACCTCCCTGGAGCTGAATGCCAAAGTTCTCATTGATGTCAATGGGACTCAGGGCCAGGAATGACTCTTTAGAATAGGCATCTTTTATTTTCAAGAGCTTTTTGTTTCTGCTACTGCATTTTCCCAAGAGCTATATTTTATGTACAGTTTTTATTGTTCTCACTTAAGGTCTCTGACATGGTAGTTACTGTTTTGCTTCATCTCTGACCCAAATTGATGGACCACAGTCACTATTGATGAGTAATTCTAGCACTGTTTTTATGGGAAAAGAGAAGAAACAGTACACTGTTGGTATGGAATTATGACCGAGCTTAAAATAAAAGACTCTATTTCATCAAATATCAGGTAGGAACTTGTCTGACAAGTTCCAACTGAAAATGACAAAGACATCCAGACCAGTAGTTTCAAACTTTTTGTTTGACAATCATTTTTTCTGTTTCCATAATACCTGTGTAATTGGCAACCCAGTTGGAAGGAAGGAACTAAGTGACACTTCCTATCCTAAAGCTAAAAAGGAAGGAAAAGGAAGATGACTGCTGTATTTATTTGTCTATTATTAAAAAAAAGTTGAGCTTCTCTCCTTTTTCATTTTTCCTTTTTTTTTTTCCTTTGAACTACCCATCCTATGTACTGTGCTGAACACATATAAACTTTCCTATTTGCATGCATTGTGTACCAAGCTAGGCTACGGTTCTGAGATATTTAGGGAAACAGACAGAATGCGAGCTAGTAAGACAGTGAGATTCATCTGTTGTTTCACTCTAGATCCTAATTTTTTCCTTTTCATAATAAAGAATAACTTAGACAAATAGATTTGACGTATAAGCCTGTAGTATAGATGTCTGAATTTAGCTCTTCCTTCTAAATACTTGGAGAGTTTAGGGTAGGACTCAGTGCCTGAGTATGCAGAAAAAAATTCTGCCATATGGGGGTGGCACTTGGCTTAGAAGTTGACATTCAAGGCAAAGAAGTTGCTGATTTAGGCATCTCCAGCCTGAGAGTGTTGTTGAAGGAAATCTTTCTAGATCCCTTTTCCTTAACCCAGAAATTAGTTTTTACCTAAATCTTATTTACAGGGTATACTGGAAATCATACCTATGGCTTTGTCATCACTGCTATAAATTGGAGATTAAATTGTACTGACATGGATAGATATATTGTCACTTTAACCTGCTATAAATCAGTGCAGCTGTACATAAATTGACCAAATCTTTGCTGATTTCCATCCAAAAACAATCTATCATGCTGAATTTATTTGAAGTTTAGCGAGTTCTGTTGAATTGATAACTGCAACATGGTAGTTGCTGTGATTTCTGGGATATATAGAAGCTTCCAGTATACTTAAAACCAATTAAAAATGCAATGTAACCCTAGATTTATTTTTTTTTTTGCAAATGTACAAGATATGCCGAAATGTGTTTGTTTTTACTGGTTCTGGAATCTGGAATGAAAGCTAGTTGTTATTGTGTTACATCTGCTGAAGAAAATCGAGGTTTCATTTCATACATTAAGCCGGGTGAATCAGATTGCATATGACACCTCTCCTGTGTGACAAATGGGTTTGTAAAGTATTACTTGCACAGCATAATGGTAATTTGTCTACTTGGTGCCTGTAACAAACGCATTACATTTTTGTTTAACGGTTATAATTCATCATCTCAATACACAGAATACTTTATTCCTCAACAGGGGATAAATAGGATGTCAACACTGAAGTTACATTTGTTTCCCAAAAGCAGCACTACTAATTTATTCTTGTGTCTGTCCCTAAGTAGTAGCCAGGCTGAGTCTATGGAGCTCCATTTTTAATAACAGACAAAAAATTATACTAAAGAAAGAACTGTGCTGCATGACTGCTCCCTGCTCAACTGAGCAAGTGTAGCACTATGGAGAGATGTCATAGGACACTTTATTTTTGTTTATTTGATTTGGAAATTGTGACTGCTTTATCTATATTTGTTGAACATTTATATATCTAAGTAAGTTGTTTTCTCTGCACAATTCCTTAGACAGTTTTGCTTGTCCATGACTGCTTCAAAAAAGAAAAAAAATCATTACCTGCAGAAGACAATAGTGCAACCAGAGAGAAAAATATTCTTATAGTGCATGAAATATCTACAACAGAAAGTCTCAGTAAGAATATTTAAGATAAATATAGACACATTTATCGTAGCTTTCATGTGCTGGACGTGTTAACAACATCAAATAAAATAAATATATGATAATCATTAATATTCTTAATTAATATTATCCTGAGATAACCTCAGATGGATTTTAAGCTCTCAACAGGTTTAGTGCAGCAGTGGCCATTTTTACATAAAAGAGTAATTAAGAGCTACAGATTTCCGAAGAGGATTTCTTCCAGATTAGAAAATAAGAAGTAGATTTGTATTTCTTCAGATGCAGTTATGTCTTTGATCTTAAAGACAGAAATTTCTTTAGGTGTTTGGTGTAAAACAGAATAGACTATTTCAGTTGGAAGGGACCTACTACAATCCAACTACCTGGCTGATTCAGGGCTCACTGAAAGTTTAAAAATGCTGTTAAGGTCTTCCTCCAAATACCTCTTAAACACTGACAAGCTGAGGGCATTGACCAGCTATCTAGGAAACCAGTTCCAGTGTATGAACACCCATTCTTTAAAGTGCTTCCTTATGTCCAGTCCAAACCTTCCCTGGAGCATATATAAAGCACTTCCATGCGTCCTGTCACTGGGTCCCAGAAGAAGAGACTGGAACTTCCCTCTCTATGTGCCCTCCTCAGGAACCTGTAGAAAGCAATGAAATAACTCCTCTTTTTCTCCAGACTAGACAGAGTCCTCAGCCATTCCTCAAAGGATATGCCTTCCACACATTTCACCAGCTTTGATGTCCTCTTCTGGACACTTCAAAGGACCTTTCCATCCTTCTCAACTTGCAGGGTCCAGAACTGCACACAAATGATTGAGGTGAGACCACACCACTGATGAATGCAGTGGGATAATCACCTTGACTGGCTTGCAATGCTCTGAGTCACAGCTGCTTATACTATGTTTTATGCACCCTAGGATGCCATTTGCTCTTGCAAATGCATTTAACTTCAGCTGGCAGCTAAATATGACAGAACCCCTCTCTCACTCCCCTCCCTATTGCCATGGGGAGGGAGAATCAGAAGATAAAGGAGAACCCATAGGTTGACATAAGAAAGATAAGAACAGAATAATACCAAAAATTTGTAAAAACCCGATAATGATAATGAAAATGATAAAAAAAATTTAAAAAGGGACACACATACTTCCCCCCCCTTCCCATGAAAAAAAGAAAATAAAAGAGAATGACACTTGATGCCCAGTATGATTTCTCACCACCTACTGACCCATGCACAGCCCATGTCCAGGCACTGTTTGGCTATCCAACTCCCCGACTTTATATATACACTGAGAATTAAATTCTCTGGTATGGAATATCCCTTTGGCCAGATCAGGTCAGCTGTCCTGGCCATGCTCCTTCGTAGCTTCTTCTGTACCTGCTTACTGAAAATGCATGGGAAACTGAAAAGTCCTTGACTTAGTGTAAGAACTGCAACAGACAAACATCACTGTATTATCAACATTATTCTCATTCTGAATCCAAACCACAACACTGTACCAGCTACTCGTAAGAAAATTACCTCTATCCCAGCCAAAACCAGGACAGTCCTCATGACTGTCAGAGCACTCTGTTGACTTCTGTTGAGCTTATCACCAGCCAGCATTCCTTTTCGGAGGATTTCTCTCCACCACCCTCTCCCAGCTTGTAATTGTGCCCAGCATTACTCCATCCTAGGTGCAGAACCCAGCACTTTGGCTGGGTAAATTTCATGGAGTCCTGGTTACAGAGAGAAGGCCAGAGTACTAGATAAACATTATAACATCTCCTTTTGTTTTTCATCTCCCTAATCCTTACCCAACATTTTGCAATCACATTAACCCTAACTGTAAGGGCTGTGCAGTCAAATATCTCCCCTACATACAGTTCAACCCTTCCGAAACCTCACCTATTCTGCCAATTATGTAACATCAACCAACTGTGTAAAAGTGCTCTACTTCATAAAAAATGAAAAAAAAAAGATTTTCTCTTTCACATTGAGATTGCTTTTTTTTCTAGAATTATTATTTCTCCTCAGCTGCCAAAAATTGTTTTATTAGTAAAGAAAATGAATTTTTTTAAAGGACTAAAATTTTTAGTCTATTTCTCCCCTATGCTTATACTGGGCCCAGAGAAATTTTGTTTCCTGTTCCTACAAAGTAAGAAAAATTACCTTATTAGATATTTAGTTGCTGTTTAGTAAACTTATTTATAAATGTCTATAAAAAGAATACATAAAATAATTTAATTCTGAAAAGAAATATGAGATTAACTACATGAACAGGAAGGTCCTGAATTCACTCTTACAGTAAATCTTTTTAGAGCTATTAGTACTGTATCAAAAATCTTGTAATTGCATGATAGAAAATGATTTGATATAAATGCAATCTGTTAGTTGAAATCCTTTCAGAAATACATGGTGGGTTATCACTGTACTGTCAGGCTTTAAGTAAAATTTTAAGTATTGTTTATCCATGATTTTTTAACTTTTTGCTAAATCAGGTATAGGTTGTCCTCTTAAACATAAACATAACAAAAGGTTTTGTCAACTGTATAACCTCTGGCTATTTCAACAGAAGAAGTGCAGACCAAATGTGGTTTTGTGATTTATTCTGTTTGCTCGAGTGTTTCAAAAGTTACAGGATTAACAATCATGGAAGAAATTTGAAAAAGAGGAGACAACTGCTGCTCTATGAATCCAGTAAATTTATGTCCAATCTATTGCATTATATTAACATAGGTTTCTGCAGAATTAAAGTCTAATATGCCACAATCATTGTCAAGGGCAATATAATTTCATAGAGCAACCAATCTGGTGCAATGGCCTTATATAAAATTGCTAAGTTTATGTCTTGGTTTAAGACAACTATGCAGGGTGGATAGTCCAAAATGTTATTACCTCCCCTTTCAGCTTTAACCACTCCTGTTTCACCAATAAGCAGAGAAGAATATGAGAAGATATCAGAGAAAAAAAAAACCAGTTTGCTAAAAAATGAAACAGCAACAGGCAAAGGACCAATAATAATCCCTAGAAACAAAGGTACTCAATCCCACAGACTCGCTGGCAACAAAGACAAAATGGCGGGGACAGCCCTCCCCTGACGATGGTGCGCTCTGCAGACATGAGGGACAGAATGGCTCACAAGCTCCCCCTCTCCCAAACACGTGTGAAGAGAGAGAGAACAAAGAGAAAAACACCGCAGCAATCGAACCCCGCGGTTACTGAAACTTCCCCTGAAAAACAACCAACAAGGAACAGGGACAAAACGAAAAGAAAACCTGGAGGCCAAAAATTCCAATGCCTCTCAAGCTCTTTCCTTCAGGCCGCTGGATAGGACCTTTCTCTCTCTTGGTGGCAGCAGTTCTGTCGACAATGGCAGCTGGAAAAAAACCCAGGAATGGGACAGCAGCAACCCTGTGCTGCCAGTTTCTCTGCCTCTTCCTCAGCTGGCGGGACCCACCTGGCACTGTCACGGCACTCCGAGTTGCCGCTGCGCTGCAGGGAATGTGTGTGGGGGCACACAGAAGCCATTTCACACCAAAAATAAGCAGCTCCCTCCTCCACAGGTCCCACTGCCCACTAATTTGCCCTGAAGTAGCTTGGGATTGCCAAGAAACTGCAGTTTCTTGGAGATCTAAGTCAGGCAAGGAGCTTGGAGAGAACCAGAAGAAAGTTTCTGCCTTGTGCTGCCTCAGTTTCCAAGTGGAAATGAAATAGAAAGGGCCAAAGCCTTCTGTCTGAGAAGCCCCAAGTGTTAAAAACGACCCCAGCACCCCTCATCTCCCAGATTGGGACCAGACACCCCGGATCCACTCACGGCCCCCAGGACTTTACAGGAACAGTTACAATTTTGTGTAATATGATGATTCCAGGCATGGAATACAATACACATTTTTGGGTTATCCATGATAATATAACAAACAAGAAGAAGTGTAGCAGTTTCATATGTATGTTTTCATTCTTATGTCTTCATTCTTTTTTATGTCTTCATTCATGTTTATTAGGGAACAATAAAAAAATCTATTGCATGGAAAGATGCGAAAAGATCTTTAAGAAAAAAAGGGAACTATTTTGTTTAAATAGTGCCTGTCACTCCAGCTACTACAGAGAGACTTCCCAAAGACACTCCCTGCTATATGACTCAGTTTAAAAATTAGAAATCATAAGTTTATGATTAAAAAATAAGAAACCATTTGATTAAATTGAAATGAAACTGAATGATGGAGAAAAATGATCATTTTATAGCATCAAAGTGTCCATTTTGTCAGACATCTTAGCAGTCAGAAGGCCCACTGATTTTATGCTTATAAAATAGGCTAAGGAATTTAATACTCAATCTGAAATTATGTTTTGTTATGATGGAAATAATATAAAAATAACATGCATTGGAATGGAGAATGGATGAATATAAATCACTCCCTACATGGGCAAAACTAGAGAGTGCTGACACACTCCTAAATGTGAGACGAGATGCTGAATACGTAGTTAAAAAGTATTGAAGAATTCCAAATTTAATAAAGGGTGTTGGGGAGGGGGTAATGAATCATTGCAATATAAATGTGTAAAGCTGTTTACTGGTTACACACTGTATACTTGTTAACAGAATTAGTTGAGAGATGTAACAGAAAGCTATCAATATTCAAAATTTTCCCTATCCGCTATGTATTTTTTTGAAAATCAAAGGCAATATTAGAAATATTTTTAAATATGTTTAATTTAATCAGATCATTTGCCATGTTTTTGTGGGCAATAGTGTGGAAACCTATAATTTATACTGATGAACTTCTGGGTATAGGGAAATATATTCTCATGCCATATATATTAAGTACAGATCTCTTAGGACAGCAAAATTGAGATTTTATATAGCACTTCTTAAGTTTCTTCTTTTGCAAGAGTAGAAGTGGGATTTGAGTTTGTGAAATAAAAATATTTTTCTGTGTACTTCTCTAGGTATCTAAATTCTCTGAGCTCCTTAATTCACAAGGACTACTAATAGATTTTTCTCTCTGATGGCTCCACAGAATTATGTAGGGAGGTAGTCCCAGTAGGCAAGGTCTTGTCTGCATCCATACTGCAGCTCCTCCAGGTCATCACAATGCAAAAAGCAAAATGAAAAAGATAAAATAGGAAAGGGACAAGAGTTTTTAGGGGTAAGTGTTTCATACAGTTTTCCATGGTAAAAATTAATTTTTATGTCTCTGGAAAGTCAGAGGACACATTATGTTTTTTAGTTACCAATATATCAAGATGTTGCCACTGATACTGTATTTGATTAAGAGAAGACATTCACACACAGAAGTAATCTGTAACTTTTATTCTTTTTACATAGGCAATAGTGCATTATATTTATTCCTCAGGCATATAGAAAGTCCTTCTATGACATATATAGGTCAATCCACATGAATAGCAAGATTTTTACATCATAACTATACCATGGTTCATGGTTTGCATGGAACTGCTGCAAATTAGTCTTCCATGTGCAGTATAACCTTTAAAAATACTTAAGGGCTATTTGATGTGTGCACAGTCTGGAAATTTAGTTGTAATAAGGACAAATATAGAATATTCAAATAAGTTGCAAAAAGATGCAAAATATAAACAAATTCTACTTTTCTTTTTAAAGAAAATTTGGTATCTCAAAAATTCTTGAAAATTTAAGTGCTGCTCTATAATCAAGTATTTTTATATTTGAAAGGTCATGGGATAATATGCCTTAAAAGCATACCACATTTCTGAATACAGAAAAATTGTTAATCACAGAGCTGTACATGACTGACATGAGGCATCATAGGGTTAGGTTTAGGGTAAATAGTATTGTTGAGACAGAGAGGAGAGGTGTCTAGCAAAGTCACAAAACCATCAAAGTCTAGTTGGAGCCCTTTTGGGTCCTAAATCTAGTAATAAAATAAGCAGAATTTGATAAATGCTTATGTAGCTCTGTTATTCCTATACATAAAATGCAAATTTTGTCTGCAGAGGTTGTTGAATATCTGTACATGCTAGTGAAGTCATTAGGAGACAGTCTTTGTCCACCACCTTCTTCTTGTCCTGCAATTTGCCAGCCTGTGTGGAAAATAGACTTCAGTATCCTCACTATTTTGCTTTTACTTCTCAGTGCTGGTGAAGAAGGGTATGTTGAATTGCACCCAAAAAAACATCCAGCTGGCTGGAAAATGCTTGCTTTAAATAGGGAGTGGGCTTGATACTTGGTACAGGCAAATTTGGTAACCCTTCTTCATTTCTTCTATATTTGGCTGATGTTACAGTCTTTTGATTTTGTTTCCTTGAAATACACAGCCTGTGGTCCCACTTTTTTATAGACTTCACTGACAGTATTTTTAAAAATAATGGAAACTTGTGCAGTGCTAAGCAGAGTGGTGTTCATGCTTCCGTCTTTATCTGAGAAACCCCAGGTGAAGTTCCTTTTCAGGCTTAGTAGATTGAAAGTCAGTGTCTTGGATAAGAGAATTGGGAATTATTTCCTCCATTTGTAACTGTGCCACTATACACCCACAGGCACATGTGATCTAGATAAAAACATGATTAACAAGGAAAAGTATGTACATGTAAATATATTAATGAATAGGTTGGTTTGAGTTATACTTAATATTTTATATAATATTTATATTTAACAACTATTAAATTTATATTTAATAACTTAAAGATACATTGGGGCAACAAGGAGCCTCCTTCGAATAATTCTGATGGTAGAAATACAAAGTGATGCAATATTGTCTGGAGAATCTATGGAGCCTTAATAAACAAGTACAGAGAAATAAACTATAGTCTTAAAAGATGAAAATTCTTCAGGGAGATGCATTCTTAAAATATAGACTCTTTTGGATTGTTTCTTCCCTGCTCCAGACAATAGTGATAATATTACTATCTGTTTTTCTAATAATGCAAAAAATTTTCTTCTTCATATCTGGGTTGCATCCGATTTAAATAACTACATGTCCAAGTGGATTCAGGGACAAATTTATTCTAGATGGGCTTCTTCACAATGGATATGTGCTTATGATTAGTGTTCTCATAGAACAAATGGAAATTCTTTCAATGACAAAACATTAATTAGGAGCTCTGTGTAAGAGCCATGCCAACACAGAAGCACAGAATGATGGGGCTATGAATGCAATTTCTACAAGAAATACTAGCTAAATTTAACACTTAAACTTGAAATAGATAGATAATTATCTTTCTAGAGGCTCTTTCCAGCCTGTCTGTTCTTTTTCAGCATATGTAATATAAGGACTTCTATTTGAGAGTGAGAAATACATGCCCAGCACAAGTTCATGGATGAACATGATATTTTTTATGCCTGATGTATTTATTCTTTGATCTGAATGAGGATGAGAACGTCATATCTAACATATTTCAGTTTGCACTTAGGGAGAAAATATCTTGGATTTCTTGAAACCTTTTATCTAAACAAGAAAAAAGGTGGAGAATTAGAAAAGTATTTCACTTGTTCTATTTCAAAAGTAATAAACTTGTTATTCTTTCTTCTAATATAATACATTTATTTGGCCTCTGTTATGCCAAACTCATGAAAAAACCTCACACTATGCAAATAATTTTGAAATAGCTTCTGTAAAATACAAGCAAAGAAAGGGCAAATCAGAATGAGCAACAAAAATATGCTGAAAAACCAAGGTATTTTTGAGAAAACCTATCCCTTGTTTAAATGTTATATTTAGCATGTTGATAAAGAACTAGATCAATGCTTGCTTAATTTCAAAACCTCTTGGAGAAGCTATTTTTCTGGGATAATTTATTATGCTTTTGTTTGTATTCATACACATTATATTTGTGTAACACCTTAGATGAAGAAGTTTAAATACCTCAGGCAGAGTAGTTTCTTCTATCCTCTCTTGGAGTAGGTAAATACACTCTAAGACAAGACTAGAGTTACAGGAACCAGATAACCAAATTTCTTGCTGACAAAACCCAAACCTGTCTAACATTCCCAAATGTCCTGTTTATTTAATCAAAGAATAGCTTCTTTACATTTCTCATTGAAGTCAATATCCTTATTACTGTTAGCAATCTGTAAATGGGAAAATATAAATGAGAGCATTTGGGCACAACATAAGAACATTCAAATATACAAGAATATATTTCTTCCCCCTCCTCCACATCTAAACATAGAGGATAGTCTAGTTCATTTTCTGTAAGCCATTAATAATTTAACATTTCTTTCTTTAAGAACTAGATAAATACAAATGCCTCTTGGGGATTTTATCCCAGAATTTTGCTGAAGGGGTTTTAATCTCCCTGAATTAACAAAATCAAAGCTTACTTTAAAGGCTTGACAAGCTAAACTAGATTTGACTCATAGATAAAGAAGCCTTATAATAAAATGTTTTTCAGTTGATATTTGTGAGATCTATAAATTATGTATCGCTGCTTTGAAAGTCAGTATAAAAATTAAACTGAGAGATCATTTCTTTTGGACAGGAGATAGCTTTAAGCCATTTTAAAATGGGATAAAGGGAGAAAGAAGATAGAAAAGGAAAGACCTGAAGGGACTTTAGTTATATTTCACATAAAATTTGATGTGGTAAGCATTCAGAAGCTTTCTTCTTTTGTTAGGTATGAGAAATCCTTACTTTCAATAAATATGATATTTTGTCTCATTTGTTTCTATATCAAATTTAAGATCTAAAGGTAAACCAATCGAAAACAGGGTTTTCAAGATGTTGAAAGTCCAATATCAAAGTCAAAATGAACTGCTCTGACTGCTGTCTGTCCGGTATGAGAGTGTCAATTCTCTATTCCTTCCTTCATTTTTTGGAAAACCGGTTATGTTAAGTGGCAAAAGTCTACTACTTTGGGCCCATCAGTGAAGTGAGGGACTAAAATGCTTACTTTTTAGTTCCCTTGGGGTTGTCTTCTTAGAATGAATATATTTTCTTTGACAATGAAAAGGAGGATTCCTCGAAGCACATACCACAATTTAAGTGGTAGTTAAAATAAATTCGTGGAGCAGAAACAGAATTAAAGAACCTATTAGTTGCTTAAACGATAAATGAATTTTGGAAAAAAACATCCAAATTGAGGAGTACTAGAGCAAAGCATTCAGGGAATCTGCATGAGAGAATTTATGTCTGCAAGCAATTTTATCATTTCAGATTTCAGTTTAAGTATCATAGATTTCTAATGCACGATTTCCGTGCCTTAAAAACTCAATAAACCTTTAGCAAATACCAAGTATTAAATGATAAATCCAATGTTTATTGAAAAATTTTTCTTCTCATAAATACAGATAAAATTAAGCTCTACTCCTTGACAGATGAGCATTTTCTATACATCTGTTTAAATGTTGGATCTATGTATTCTTAACTATGTCAAAGTTAGTTCCTAATCCATTAATTAAATACATTGCTCATCTACCTACTGCTCTTCATCTGTGTCAAGGTAGATGAAGAGTATATTCATTATTTTCTCAAAAATACTTAGTATGAATTGGTAAAGTCTTTCCTCCCTAGTGGATCAAAACCAAAACCACATTCCTGGTTGTGTTCAGGCAAAGTCTTGATTTTTGAGGCTTTTTTTACAGCTTGTTTTCTATTGTTTTGATATTTCTGGAATCACCAATTGCAAAATTTGGTCATAAAGTTACTAAAAATATTTCAGAAAAATATAAAATCCTTTGAATTAACTTATATTTATGCTCAAAGTCTATACTTGTGTTTACAATGTCATTATACAATGGCAGTACAGAGTATTCCCATGTAAAAACTGACAATCCTGCAATTACATATTTTTGAAAGAGACTGTCTCACTAGAAGTAAGCAGATGAACTAGTATCATTACAGTATTCAGAGCTACTCCTGAGTAGCCAAGAGCAGAAGGTTTCCTTACAGAGTCGTATATTAATGCCATTTATTTCCTATTTATGTGGAAATATTGTCTGGACACAAGGAGTCATGCTATATTCTTTGAAAGGAGTGTGTTACTTTTGAAAGCATGCTCCATCTGTTTTAAATGAGCGTGATTCTGTTTGGCATGCATTTCCTGCATACTTTTCAAAACATAAAGCAGTAACACTCAACACATTGTGTTCAGGCTCTGATAGCACATGCAAACTGCCACATAGCATATTTACTTTCCTTTCTGGAGAAAAGTCCTGGAGAGGCTTTCTAGAAACTTAGTCATTCATTACAAATCTCTTCCTGAATATTGGATCATTTTTATAGCATTAACTTTGCACCTGTTCACAATATTATTTCTCTGTCAGGGTGTTGTTACTACATTGTCTTTATTAATTTGATGATGTGTGTACCTATTTGATTCAATATTCTTGTGAGAAGGTTATCCTAATTTTACCGTAGTTTAGTTAAGAACAGACACTCTATTCTTATATTGGTAAATATAGGTAACAACTATTCTGTGATTTTTTAACACTCAGTTTTTCTGCTTGAGATATTCATGCTTTAAAATTTCACAAGAAATAACAGAAATTTGAAGGATTATATCTCCCCCTCCAGATGTCATTCAGTAACCTAGGGAAAGCTGTCAAGGAAAATTTTTCTTCCCTGTTTAATAGGTTAGCAGAAGCCACCAAGAAGGAGTGTACAGACATGAAGCTAATCATAATTGTGCCTTGTACTGTGCCAGTTGTAAATGGCACAGTATCACAAGCATGTCCATTTAGGAGATCTTCAGTGGAGCTATTGGAGACTGTGTGCATCACTGTCTTCCATTGTAAATTCTCTTGCTCCAATCTAGAAAGAAGATAAAAGAATTTATTGTCAGTCCACAAAACTTCAGCACCCAGGAGATATTTTTCAGCTCTTAATAGATTTCATGACCTCTGTCCCTCAGCCTTGTTCAGGTACTTGTGATGTGTTCCCACATGCAGCCTTGTATCACTGGCACAGTCCATCTGCTTTGTGTTTATGGTCAGGTTTTTTTTGGACTCGTTTGCAGGAAGGTAGCTGAACTTTATAGTCATAATTAACATGCTGTAAAATATAAATCTCAGTTCGTGAAACACAGATAAAGTAGAACTTACTTTTATTGCAGAATTATATATTATTTCAGCCTACTGACAAATGTGACTGCATAGTGGTTATATAAGGAGTATGTTACAAACAGGTCATGGTGATATGCTGACCAACTGAAATGTATTATGTGTGTGGGAGTTTCTCTTTTTCCCCAAATTACAAGGCTGAAAGCAGAGTGTACTGTTCCATTTCTACTAGTTTTATCCTTCACAGTGCTTCTTCAGACACAGTCAGTTACATGAAGTCACTCAAAGAAAATGTTTTTCAAGGATGGCTTACAATGACAACTTCAATTTTAGTAGTGATATCTTCCACAGACTTTGTATTTTCCAAACCTTTAAGAGATAATGAACTGGTTGGTAAAGACAGTGCTGAAATGCTTCACACTGTGACTTGCTCCATTTACCACTAACTTCCTTCCTGCTACCCCTAGGCTATTCAGGAATATAAATCCTATAGGATCATTACAAACAAATTTAAAGTATTCACAGCTTTCACCTTCTTCTGGGAATGGTTTCAGTGAGACATACTGAAGGTCTACTTAGGCAGCAATTCTTTCACAGCCAGCCAAATTGGTGATGATGAAGTAGTGTATAGAAAGAAGGCCTGATGCACATCAATATATTTTCCCAAATATATTCCCCCATACAAATCCAATTTGTATGGATGGTATGGGTAGAAACAACATAATTATGCTTATTAAGCAGTGGTGGTTTTCTCTTTCGTGAATCTTGCTTTTCTGATAGCATGTGTGTTCTCAGATAACATGACAATTTTTGGCATGGTCCTTGTAAACTCCAGGTATTTTGGTTAAAGAAGAGTGAGGCAGGATACTGAAGTATTGAAGGGTTTTTGGATTGGCCAGTGAAATGCTGACTTTTCAGATATTGCTTTCCTATCGTGTTAGAGGGCAATTTTGGAAACACTGTCTTCCAAATGAGGCTAGGTGAGCCTGGTCCCAAGGCAGATGGGGTAGAAAGTCTTTCTTTGTCCAAATTCTCAAGAAAATCTCCCACACAGACCAGTTAAGAATTATTCAGCTGATGTTCTGTACACAGCTAGGCTCCTTAGAATCACCTAATCTCAGGTGTTTTAAATCACTGGGTGCATTACACATTCATAGTGTGCTAGAAAATGTGAATCATATACTGCCAGGTATAAAACTGAGGGAAAAATCATACTTATTGCCATTTTCCATATTTTCTGTCATCAATATGACTAGTAAGCAATATGAATGTCCTTTCTGGTTTATAAATAATACGTAGAAGTCCTTCAAATAGAGCAATTTTCATATTTAGACCTTCATTTTATTTCAGGGTAATATTTTAAATGTTTTACAGTATTTTAAAACTTTTATAGTCTCTGTAATAGTGCATTATAAACAGTTATGTTTATTCTTTTTTCTTTGTAGGTGTCCTGGTTTCAGCTGAGAAATTATTAATTTTCTTCTTAGTAGGTGTAGAAAAAAAAGAAAACAAGGTAAAATAAAGTGAACTGATGAGATACTCAAAACTACAGTTTTTGAGGTAGGTAAATTGAGTCATCTATCTAACAACAGACCTTCATGCTGAGAGTCTCATATAAATTATTGTTCTACAGCAGAGAGATTTTGTGTAATGGATTGGGACAACTTAAAAAAAAAGTTGAAGGACTTATATTCATAAGCAAATAAGAAGGTATTTTTTTGTCACTAAAACTGTTTAAAGTAAAGAAAAACTACACAAAGGAACCTGGGGTAGGGTTGTTGTTTATTTGCTTGTTTTTTGGTTTTTTTTTCTCCAGTTCTGATCTACGCTGATTTTCACACCTTAAATAAAATCAATAATGTTACTTCATATTCATACTTTCTTACTGAAGTATCACTATGGTCCAGGTTTCACTTTTAGCACTCAGCAGCCTGGTAATGAAATGCTGAACAAAGAACAAAATATATAGAATGTAAAATCTGAGTAGCAAGTGCTTTCTCCACATGGGGACTAGTATGTCTTATTCCAACTACACTACGATTGCAAGTTCAATAAAACATGAATGGAAAGAGTTTTAAATATTTTATTAAATATGAAATATCTAGAATGATTTCAATACTTCAAGAAAGGATGAACTTGGCTGAAAATCCCTTTAAACAGGAGAAAACCCATTAATAGGACGGGAGAAGCCTACATAAATGTGGGAAAAGTCCTTCAGAACTGTACAGTTAAAATGAGCAGGGAAAGGAGTTCCTTTAAGATTTAGTCAGTTTAGGAAAGTTAAAGATTCACTAACCTGCAAGGAAAATAGTGCAGCATTCTTCCTCATACAATGTGTGTTGTTTAGCACCTGGACAGACCTAGACAAGAACAGAGGGTGAAATATATTACAGGTACTTCTTCCTCCCATGATTTTCTGAATTACTAATTCTGCTTCCAAGTCCAGATACTGACATAATTCCTTTTCCAGAATTCCTTTTTTCAGGCAAACTTCTCAAAATGTATGATGTATCAGTAAATGCCTATAGGTCACTTTTATATAAGGTATATAAAGAATTTAGTGAATCTTTGAATTTACTGATCTATACATAAGTTGCTTCACTATTGGACTGCTAGAAAAAGTGTGAAGTATATTTTTGAAGTACAAATAGATTATAAAGCAGACTTCAGATAAGACTACTTTCTACTCCCAAACGTTATTTTCTAAGTATAATGTTTTATCCCATATAGTTTGGGCAGACAAAACATATGGTATTGAATATGATAAAAAATTTGTCTAAGAAAACTTAGCTTTGTGAGGAGAAATTTCAGGATCTATTTTCTATTTGTTGCAGTTCTGGAGCCAGATATGCCCAAAGACCTTAATGTATCAAATTTTTTCTATAGTTTCTCGTTATTTTATAGGTAAACTGTCTATTAACTATTCAAGGCAATGATGAAATTGAATTGTGAATAATTGGGAAAATATTAATAAATATGAAAGTGTAGGAAATTCAAATGTTTTGAACTTTGACACTGTCCTTGTTTGTAGTTAACAGGGTTAATACAAAATTCAGGAAATATTGTTCTTTCATCATAATACCCACAATAAAATAAAATTTATTGTTCTTCTGCAATTGCCCGGGTCATTTATCACATGATTCAACAGGACAATCTATAATTCATTATTTGGTCTGTGTAATAAAAATGGTATTCTATTTTTTATATTTTTCAAAAAGAGACTTGCAATACTTCAGAAAAGTTGAGATATTGTTGCACTAATATTTTTGACTTGATGTGCTTCATGTTGGAATGGAATTTAAGATGCTTGGGTCATTACCGGGTATTGTCTTTTATGCTAGGAGTCTCTCACTGGCATATGTAAGTTTATCTCAAATGATGACTAGCAGACATTTTCAGTGGTTGTTATTTTTTTATTTCCTATACTGTACTAAGGGATTGATGTGAACAGAGAATGGTAGCTTTCTTACCCAATGAATTCCCTTTTATGAAAAATCATTGGAAGCAATTTGTCATCTAGTAATTGACCAAAAACATAGTTATATAAAAGCACATATGACAAAATAAAAGCCTTTCAGAAGGAATTCATAGTGGGGCCAGGGAAGTGCCTCCTGTACTGGACAATGGTGCACCTCAGCAGTTTGTTGGTTCTGGGCCCCTCACTTCTAGAAGTCGTTGAAGTGCTGGAATGAGTTCACAGACGGAGCTGCGAAGTGTCTAGAGAGAAAATCCTGTGAAGAGCAGCTGCACAAGCTGTGCGTGTTTGGCTCAGGGGTGACCTTATTTATGTTTACAGCTACATGAAAGATGTTATAGCCAGGTGGTGGTCAGCCTCTTTTCCCAGGCAACCAGTGACAGGATAAGACATGGTGTGGAACTGCACCAGAGAAGGTTCAGGCTGGACATCAAGAGGCATTTCTTCACAGAAAGAAGAAATTTCTTCTTCACAGAAAGGGTTAACAGGCATTGGGATGGACTTCTCAGGAAGGTGGAGTCACCGTCCCTGGAGATGTCCAAGAAACTGGATGTGGCACTTACTGGACGAGGTGATGGTTGGTCAGAGTTTGGACTCGATACCTTGGATGTCTTTTCCACTCCAAATAATTCTGTGATTTTATGTTTAAATATCATAGCCAACAAAGTCGTTTTAGCAAGCAAAATTTATCTGAATATGAATTAACTGTTTATTTGTAAAGAAATGCTAATTCTTCAGAAAATTTTATTAAAAAAATAAAACCTATAAAAGTACATGACAAAAATCATTAAATAAATAATTTGATACAAGGTTTTTTTTGCACTTATCAGGGGTCTTGTCAAAATTACAAAGATCTTGTTTTTTGCCATTTAATAAAGATCAAGAAACTAGTCATATCTTAGATTTAGTAACAGAAATAATATTTTTTTCTACTTGAATGGGAATTTTATCTTCTAGGTGTTGGACTCATTAGTGCTAGACCTTCAGATTAAAGTATATTTTCACTAGGCATATAAATAGCCATTATTTATTGAAAGGTTTATTGAAACATATTTTAAAAATAATATTCTCTCTTGATTTAGAATTCTCTCTTGGTTTATTCTGGTTTATTCTCTTCAGTAATTAATGAGAGGAGAGCCATTGGCTATGGAAGAGTTACATATCAAAGACTGTGCTTCATATTAAACATATTAATGGTGGACAAGAGGACACAGTTCTATTTTCTTCCATCCATCCACTGAATTTGAACTTAATTTGCTTTCCCAAATATCTGGATATATCCCTTGTTATCCATCCAAGAGTTGTGGTTCTGTTCTGCTTTATAAAACAAAACAACACAAAAGGGTCACTACAGGGTATGTGCCTCTCAAAATCACAGCTAACATTCCGTTTTCCCTATTCTCTGCTGGCACCTTGCATAACTGTCACATCTAAGTGTTTTTCACAGAAACAACATTTTTAATACTTAGCAGAGGAATGATGTTTACTGTCTTCTGCTCTGAAGAGTAGCTACAGGTTAGGCTTCTTTTTTCACTTCTCTTGCATGGTTTTCAGAATCTGTGCCATTTCAAATCAGATTGCCTTAGTGCCTGACCGTACTGGGGCTAAGCTGGTCTTGAATGTCACTGCATTTGCAGCTTTGCCGTTTTCTATTTGCTACTGTGTGCAACCACTACTTTGGCTAGATGTACCAAAAGGAATTCCCAACTTGCTAGTAATGTACCTATCCAAGGATAGCCAGGGGGGACCAAAAAGTGTTTGTTAGTCCCCTGATCATATTTCTCAATACAAAATTTGGCAATGGATGTCAGACCATTTTTTCTCTAGCATATTTGGGTGTGGGATTTGGTTTGCTTTGAGAACATAAAACTGAGTAATAAAAAAATTGTGCCAATGATTTTGTGAGTCAAAGTCTTGACCACTAAAAATTGCAGAGATATATTCTATTGCCGTCTGGGATGCATGGGGGGATGGATATCTGCTCCAAACCACGGGTACCTGTTGAGGACAGGTTCCAGGAGTAAACACACACCGATCCCACAGACCCACACCTCCCTGCCCGCCCATCCCCGCCTTCTCTCGCTCGGGATTGTAAGGAGCTGCCGCGGCTCCTGGCGCTCGCCTTCGGGCTCTGGGGATGGAGGCCGGATCTCTTCCTCAGCTTCTGGGCAGTGGAGATTTGGCTTCACTTCAGGTCAGTCTGTCCTGCTAGACATCATCCATCTGGGCCTGGCTGGTTTTGGAGCCACAGGTTCGTGCTTTGCAGATTTCTAACAATAACTAAGTCTTGCTCTACTGATTCTTTGTAATACTGCTTATCTTAATGGTTGTTCCTAGCAGCTATGTTCTTATGCAATTGGTTACATCCTGTTTCTGATAAACGTCCTATTTTCCCCACCACCTGTTTAAGCATGTTACAGGCATCTAAAATCCTGAATTTTCAAAACCATATACATCCCACATCTCACCAAGCCCAGTTTGGTTTTGGTTAGTATTTTGGTACTTGCTTTTATTTTTTTTCTTTTAGATCTGAAGTCTACTTCTTATAGTGTTTTGGGGAAGGACAGTTCTTCAGTTCTTCTTCTGTGTAGCTCTGAAGTAGAACAGAAGTGAAATTAGTGATATGAGTGTATGGGCGGATTGAACAGCATTTCTAATAGAGATCCCAGCATAATAATAATAATGATGATGATAATGATAATAATAAAAATATTAAAATGATAACAATAATAGCAATAACAATAATCTTTTATCCTTCAGTAGAAATGAAAGCTGCAGCAAAAACACTTAAATAATTGTGTGTATATGCTTTGCTCAGCAGTTAGTGTTCTGAATCAAGGGCTGAAGAAAGAGATAGGTAGTGGCATATATTTCCATAGAAAATATCAAGAAAAAACTTGATCTGAGAGAAATTAAGAACAGTCTTTTGTTAGGAGGTTTCTTGTGTTCCTTTTGTTTGAAAGTCATTTAGGGGACTTTCAGCTTCTCTTCATTCAGCTTTACAAGAAGTTCCTGAGGTCAGATTGCAAAAAACTTCATAGAGAAATTAATATTTTAAATAATTTGAAGTGGTTCAATAAAAAGGTTTTTGTTAGAAAGCTGAAATTCTCAATTCTCAGTTCTCAATTTCACTAAAGTGAAATCCACTACAAGAATGTTTTCATTCAAAAGATCAGTCTAGAAAGGCATTCACTCCCTTGAGGAAAGAGCAAACAATATCTAATACTATTCTGCTATCATACTTACCAAGTTTCCAATTTTTAAAAATTACATAAATATTTAAGAAAGGTCATTGTAGTTAAATATTGTGATTGTCACTAGAAGTACCTTCTGTAAACAAATATATATAATGATTTTTGTGTAAAACGCAGATTTTTGGAATATTTCCTGATGCATTCACCTGTGTTGAAATACAGAACAATTGACAATGACCTAACAATAACAGTCACATTCGTAGAATCTTCCTCTTGAGCCCATGGGCACATGACAGGTGCTTGATACCATGCTGTGCCAGGAAAACTTGCTCAGAAGTTTGTCAACTTCTAAGTTGTGTGAAACTTCTAAGTTTCCACAAAATATGTTATTTGGGCTAATCAGTATTTGAAAATCTGACATTAACAGCTCAGGCTGACATTGCCCAGGCTGATATTTTACTTTCCAGTTAAAAGATCTTTATAGTCCTATTCTAAAAATCTGTAGGGACACATCCAAGTTTCTGACTTCCTCCTATGCCTTCTGAGGTTTCCTTGGCTTTTTTTTACCTTTTTTGTTTTCCCCTTTACTTGATCTAGCCCTCAAAACAATAGAAATGATGCTTTAATGTTACACACAAGAGGATTTTCTAATTTTTCAGTGACAGTACTGCCATGTCATGATAGAATTTGATCACAAATAAACACAGATTAGACATCACCACCACAGGTTTTAGTAAGCTTTTCTTATAACTGATGTGTGATTAGCATTTAATTTGTTTCAGACCATTAGTTACCTAGGATTTTAGTGATCGTTAGTGGGTCTGAAATTGAACAAGATAAAAGGAATCTTTGTTTTAAATTCAGGGGATGGTTTGCTTTTTCCATCCAGGGTCATTTGCCACTAAAGAGGTGTGTGCTGCTGATTAAAGTTTAGTTTTATGCATCATTGTATTCTGTTATGAATAATAATGGTATTTTCAAGTTAGGCAGGATATTCTTTACTTTCTCCTCTAAATATTGAGCACTGAGTGATTTTGTGCACCTGCATAAGTTGGATGTAGCTTACTTTAGAAATACTATTCTTGTTCATTTCTACCATAAGCTGCATTTCAGTGCTCTGGGGATATTTATGTCTATACAGAACATGTATCATCATAAACCTGTACAAAATGGATGGTAGAGTTTCCGACTGACTTATGTGCCTGGTACTACTGCCACTGTGCTATGGTGTGGGGCACCCTGTATAGAATCAAATCGTTGTGAGGCTGTCTAAGAGATCTGTACTGAATTGCAATTAATATGTAGGTCTTCACTGTCAGTATGAAAGCATAGTGATATTGCAAAATTATTTTTACTAAGCATTTTTAAATTTAAAAAGTAAGATTCAGTTGTTAAATTACTTTAGGATGTTGTGATAAAATCAGAAAATTTTCTTGGGCCTTGTTTCTTTGGCAGAGTTTAATGTACAAAAGAAAACTCAAGACTGTTCCTGAGCATTTCCAGAAGTTAACTGCAGATCTTAGTGGAAGGATTGTGATACTGGAATAAAACCTCAAACTGGAACCAAAGTGGTGATTGAATATAACTACTCCCTTCTTGAAACAACATAAGAGAATTGTCTTCTAACAAATACATGTACTGCTCATATATAGCAGTTACCTTGCAATATGAAAAGCAGTTTAATTTTGCCATAATGCATTCACTTTGTCTTGTCTGGGGTGATCACAATACTATCCCAGAGCCATTAAAGTTACTTGTTTGTGGCTCTAATTTCTAAGCTTTTAGAGCAGAATACGGTTGTCAACACACTTGTCTCCACAGGCATATTTCCCATCTGCAATGCAATAGATGCCTGTATATGAGTTAGAGCCTTAAGATTGTCTTATTATACACCACATCACTACTTCTACATTTCATATCCATAAAAACACAGTGCTATAATTAATTTTAAAGTCACATAAAGATTTGATTTGATTTGATTTAAGAAGCTGCAAGTTCTGTGCTGAAGTTTAGGCACTTCTATTTAAAAACAATTTTCACTTCCCACTATTGCTTTGATCAGAATCATTATAAAAAAAATAAAAAGGAGCAAAAATACTATTGTAAAGTGCTTGTTTAATTATGACATATGCCATAGTATCTATTTTGCAATTCTCTTTTAATTGCTGAGCAAGGTGCAATAATTAAGTCTTGAATTTGAAGCCCTTAATTTGGTTGTACTGTTTGTTAAGGGGAAAAGGTTATACCACTACAGTGAGTATGAGATTTTCTGCAGTCATGAACATTATTTTGACTTTAATAACAATTTTGAAGAAGCACTAAATTTTTCAGCTTTTCCTCATAGGTGAAGAGCTGGGGAATTACTTTCATTTAACTGTGAATTCATGTCAAAATAACCCTATTTTCTGCTAACTAAACAAATACTGAAGGAAAAAGAGAACAGAAATAATAAAAATCTGTTGAAAGTCGAAAGTAAAAGGCAGGTCTCAATTCCTTCCATCAACCCTTAGTCACTTAATTCAGGAGCTCTGAGTGGTAGTCTTGCTTTGTAAGGCAAGAGACAAGCTCATTCAGTGGGAGCTAAGTCTCCCTGAAACTTGAACCATTCTATACAAGCCTGCCTCTCTTTAATTCCCACAGGAAGGATAGTAATTTTCTAATCAGGACTTTTCAGCCTATTGTGATTTGCCACAAAGCTGAGCTGCTCCAAAAGCTTGTAATTGCTCAACGATTCAATCCTTCTACCTCTTCTTCTCTGCATTCTTGGATAATGTTTCATATGTGTTTTCACCTGCTGATACTGGAGTTATTTAGGACATTACACATTCAAGAAAATTTTTTTCTTTATTATAATATTAGCTTTTGGTGCCTTATGTCATTAAATGGTTTCACTGCAGATTCAGATGAGTGTCAGGGGTACTTTGTCCTATCCACATGATCAACAGCCTAACTTTTTTATAAAACCTTACTTTAGCCAGGTATTCAAGAGGATGGTACAAGGTTGAAATATTGGTTTGTATGAAGGGAACCTGAGGTTTGAAACACTTACATTTTCATATAAGCTAATACTGCATATCAAAGAATGACTGAGGTATGGGAAGAGATAGCATTTTAATTATTAGAGTTTATTATCTCTCATTAAAACTGACAGCCATCATTCTCTGGTTATTCCTGATTCATATTTGTTCAGAATGCCTTTTGCAACTATAAGGATGAGAAAATGGCTTCTTACTTTTCGATGAAGATAACACTGCAAACTTCGACTTGTCATTTTCATAAAGAAATGCCAGTCAGTAGACTGACACAGGCAAATTACTGTGCCATGTAATTCAAACATGAGTTTCACGTAGGTCATGTAATTTGCTAAATATTCTGTCAGTTTACTGAGTGAACTGGCAATCTATATTCAACTTTTTTTTTTGCTACCATGCACTTGAATAGCAAAGTCAGGAGTTACACATTTGCAACAAAGATTACCATGAAGCCTCTATTCTTGCAATGAATCAAGAATTGTAGAAGCAGAGTATGTATAGAAAACTGTCAATTTGATATGCTGTGTTCACATCTCTGTCACATATTTCTTTTGTGATTTCACTTTCAAGAACAACTTCCAAACAAATTTGAAATCAAAAGAACATCGTTCAAGCATTCAGTTACATTTTAAGTTAAAGACATGCTTTGCAATATTCTGGCAAGTTAGTATAACATATTTAAAAAAAAAACAACAGAGACTTTTGTCTGAAGATACCACAGAAGAAACAGAGATATTTTTCTGAGTCTGTGAAAAGCTTGAAAATACTACCTTGTGTCACAAGGAACTCATTTATTTACAATACTTCTGGGTCAAATTTGTAAAGTCATATTATTTGGATGGCTTACATTGACAATCTGACATGATAATTGAGAATTGAATCTCAGCCTTTTATATTGATATTAGTCTTCTCCTCCACATCCAACCCATTAACATTTTTATAGATTTCTCATTTGCACTGTGGTGTGCAAAAAGTTTTTTAAAGTGAAATATAAGAGTTTACTGAATGTTTTGCTCCGTTTTTATTGCTGTTTGTTATTATTTATTACCAGGTTTTATTATTGCAGCTTTAAAAAACCATCAGGAAGAATTATTTTACTCTTAATGCATCTAAATGAGCTAAGTAACACTAATTTTTTTTTTTTTTAATAACTTTTCTAGTTTAGAAACTATGCTGCTTTTGACAACATGCCTGAGAATTCTTTAGTGTTAATGAAATATTGATGGCTTTAATATATTGCCTTCCCGTGAAAAATCAAAATGAAATTCACTTGGTGTCTGGTATTCAAAGATTATTTTATTTTCTCCTGTGTTTGCAATTAAAAGTTTCAGGCTATTTAAATGATTTTAACACAGATTTATCAGAAAAATCATGGGGTTCAGCAGAGAGGTATGTATGAGGATTAAAAGCCAACCAATTTTGCTTTTGAATGTGGTCAATGAGAAGCATTTTAATGAATGTAAAGCCTAAATTACCTGAAATCTCACACTTAGAGGAAATATATTTCTATTTAAATTGACTATTCACAATAAACAGTATGTGTGGGGATTATTGTTTTTCACTATTGTTATTATCAAAAGAACACAAGGAAATTGTGAATTCCTTTAATATATCAAATATTCTTAGGAAAATTTATCCTAGAACCTTTTGGCTTGAGAAGAGTTGGCCTGGGTTTGAAACTGAGAGTGTAATACTTATCAAGATCTTTGCATGTGCCTCATGAGCAATGGTTTGCTTCTCTGAGCTACATAAAGGGCAGTCCTAAGGCTTAAACCTTGGGGTGAAGGAGGAACAAACCATCAGGTGTGGTGAACTTCATTTTAAAATGGGTTTCTTTTTGAAGGAGATCAACCCACTCCAGCTGCACATAGCTTCAAAATCTTCATACAGTAGGCATTCACATCTGACATTAATATTCATATGACTTCTTGAGAAACCCTAGTAAATATTTGTCCTCTCCACCAATTGCCTTTCCTTATTGTTCCACTTCTGACCTCTGAATGATTCTTCTGTTTTGTCTCCCATTCTACATCACCTATATAAAATGGTGACAGTTGTTTTTACATAAAACATGCACCATATTAAGTAATAAATGGAGAATAATCTAGGAAATCAAAAGAATTTTGAATTAATCATAAATCAGTCCTCGCATCCAAGGACACCAAAATTAGCTGCAACCTACTGGAATAAAATAGTTTGTATACATTTTAATTATTTTATTCCTCCATCCTAGTGGTAAGATGCTGGCTGGAACAAAAAAATTCTTGACCACAGCAAGAGACAACAAAATACTCTGATTTTTATCCCCCACGTATATGAAAATATAATTATTTTGTGTAAATATATGTATGGTCTAAATTAGGTGCTTTAGCTGAAGTGATTGTAGTAAAATGAAAAAAAATTCTTGTCAGAGTAATTGAACTCTGTTTTATTACGGTGGCCCAACACAAGGATATAGCTCACAGTTATGTCAATAGTGTTCACAGTTTACTTAATGAAAGGGTGTGAAACATGTCACAGATGTCACAGATGTCAAAAGGATTGAAAACACAGAGGCTTTCTTTCAGTCATGCTTGTAGGATACTATCTTTCTAAGATTTTCCTGAGAGACTACAGAAGAGATTGAGTTTGCCAGAGAACAAGTGTAGAAGAGCAATCCAAACAGCCATGGAGTGCTTGTCTTAAAATATCCCTTACCAGCTAAACAAAATAATTTGAATCACTAGCTTTATACCCATCTTTTATAGATCATTACATTAAAAAATATATGAATGAATATTATTTTACTTTAGAGTAATCTCTTGTTTGTTAGCAATGTCTTACAAAGGGTTTGCTGTTTTAAGCCCATGATATCTGGTGAAACAAAACCCACATGTAACCTACCTCAATTCAAATTCACATTTTTAGATGTGTAACCTACCTCAGCCACCAGAGATGTGTGAGATACTGCAGGTAGTTATAACAGTTTATTGGTGTACCATATTTATGAAGGAAAACTATAATTTCATAATGGAAATCTCCTATTTTGACACCAGAGTCTAGCAAATTGTGAATTGCCCTCATACACAACAAAGCTTCTACATAGCCCCTTTTAGTGACTTCTCTTCATTGCCTGAGCAGTAATTTCAAAATCCAATTATAGATTAAAGTGTTTTATTATGGTTTCATCCTTCTCCTCTCAGTTACCAAAATCACCATGCCTTCCCTGCTGATATCTGAAATGCAGTTGCACTTTATGGAGGCAAGACCTGTATTTATAGTTCCCAGGTGTATGCCTTTACATTTAACTGTACTGGCATACATGCATGAATGTGTCTGGCCAAACGAAATAACCTGACTACTTCAGTTATCACTCCAGCAGTGCCTGTAAGTGTTACATGTTTTGTTCCTGCTTCCTTTCAGGTTTTAACATTTGTTGACAAGGTTTTCAGTAGACACGGTCAAAAGCAGCTCACTGTATGTGACTACTGGTGGATCTGTTTATGAATATTTCTACAGATATATATAATGTAGCTAGAGTTTAAGATATTGAAATTCTATTTTGATTTCATGCTGAAAATACTTCTAATAAAAACTGTGGTTTTCTCCTTCCACACCTTGAATAAGTTTCGTGATATCTGGTACCGAAGCATATCTGATGAAAATCTCCAAATTCTAATTCTAAGAGGTTGCAAAGCAATGTAAATTTCTGAAGAGCTCTGAACAGAAAGTTCTGCCAAGAAAAGTTACAGACAATAACAAAGAAACTTAATTTGCCCTTTGTGATGTTTATGCAGGAAGGTAATTTCTTAATTTATTAAATAATCTCATTTTAAAGTGGTAAAGCCCAATTTGTGGTAAAAGCTTCTATTATGAACAATAAAAAAAAATGTTGCTATGACAACTTAAAATTCTTTAGGCCTTACTGCCTGATGTAACTTTCTAAACTTAGTCACTTTCACAAGTATTTCAAGTAATAATTTACGAAAATCAATCCATGTGTTTCTGGGGAATAAAACTCTGCACTTTAGGATTAGACTAAAAATCTTCCTTTAAATGATTTATACCTTATGTAAATGGACATTTACATAAACATTCATTCATTTAAGTATCTGTGAACTACTAGTGCAGCTATCACAAGGCTATTCAGAGTTTCATTTTGCAGGGGAAAACCAGCCTTGTATCAGAAGGAACTACTTGGATTTTTATTTGGTTGGATTTTTTCTCATTGTTTTTGTAGGGGAAGCACAGAAATATATTGACAATAGGAGGAAAAAGAGTCTAAACTTCCACCTAGGGACAGTTCCCAACCTAATAATTTTTGCACATTCCCTGTGAGATATTTTTGCACCCATATTGACAGTCTCTACAGCAATAGACAGTGATTTGTGTTTGAATTTGCAGGCAGGAAGGAATTTATTTTGTGGTTTAAAAAAAAGTATAGCAAAATTTTTAAGGCAGCCTCCAGTTTTATCGGGCAGACTGCATATGTTCTCATCAGACAAAGGCAGTGTAGGTACTAACAGAAAGACAGAGTGGCCATTTTAATGGAAAATTCTAAATGTAAGCCTTTTAGAAAGAAAATAATCTAATATGATTGCAAACCTCCCATAAGGTTCTGATAACTGAATTTGGTTTTTCATGCCTTTTATTGTCGTAATGGTTGTCACTGTTAATAAACCAGGCTCAATCTAGTAGATAATAGTGTGACTGTACCATAATGCCTTATACATTTTCCAAGCTGCACATTAAGCTAATAATGTCATACTTCATGCTCTCATACAATGCAGAAAGTTACCAAGAATTTATGCAGAGCTCTCAGTTATTTAACAGGCTAACTGGATTATCCAGGAAGGGGAGTCTTTTGTTAGCTGAATTGGTTTGGCCATGTAAGTATTTACAATAGGAGATTCCTGCAGCTGCAAGCATGAGTTTACTGCTGTGTGAGAGAAGGAGAGAGGCTTGCATAGCCAATTAGGAGATGCAGTGTAGTGATTGCTCCTGGCAGGCAAAATGTCAACATCAATTTCAGGTTCCTCACATTAAACCAATCAGCAATAGACTTTGTTTCAGCTTCTGCTCTCTTGCAGGTTTTTTGGTTAAATTAAATTTTATAAACAGGCAAATTGAACTGAGCTCTTCACCATTTTGAAGCAGGTTTCTGCTTGTGCAAGCGAAGGTTAATCTGCATACCAATAATTCTTTTAAATGTTTCACCTTCTGCACTACCCTTCAAGTCAATTTCCTTCCATTTAGAAGTGCTTCACTTTGAGTTCCTTAGAGTTTAGCCATTTGAAAATATATAGGCATAATGAATAAATTGTTTTAAGCATTCCTGTTTTTTTAAATGATACCAAAACAAGATATGTTGTCCAATTTCATTTAGCTACAGAGATTTGATGGTGTCTGTAATTTAACCCTGTTTCAAAGCAACTTCCCTTCCAACACACAGAAGTTATATCTTCCTTTTCTTCTATTAAATTCATAGGTGCTGTAGGGAAACATCTGAGGAAGTATTCTCAAAAAGTGGTATAGATATTCCATTTCTCCTAATATGTATATAATGAACTTCAAGAAAAATTTCATTATTTTATTTAGACAAACACTACCTCCCAAGTACACCTGGTTGACATTTCAAGTACTTTATGTGCTTTTTTAGCCCTAATGGTGGTTTCCTGAGGAAACAGATTCTGGCTAGGTGGTTCCTAGCTCAGATCTCCATGGTGTGAGTTTAATTTTTTAGTGCAAAAAAGCTGAAGGGGAGATAGTACATTCTTCCACAATTTAGCCCTCAGATACATTTTTCCTTCTCTATTAAAGAGACAAGCCTTTCAGGCTGATTTAAAAAATAAATCATTTGGATGAATCTGACCCAGCCATGCAGCAAGGCCATTCTATCCTTGTGGAAAG
>VWYI01018765.1:0-42055 GCA_013399455.1 Anthoscopus minutus | reverse complement strand
AAGTAAATCTCCACATGTATGAGTGCCTTCAGTTTAATGATAACATAGAATACTGCTAAATAAATTTTAGTTTAAAAACTGAAACATGCAAAATCTATATCATGGGAATAATTATTAAAGAATATCTTCATTCATGATCAGTGTTATTACTGAAAGTTGAAATTTAGTGTGATGTTCCTGAAGATAGACACCTTTCAGGAACTTCTTTGAAGTGTGATATTTAATTGGATCCCAACCTACCTCAGTTTCAGAAAGGTGTCCTCAAAATGTTCTGTAAGTACCCAAGGAAGTACCAATGACTTAGGATAGTGTTAGCAAACAGTCAAATCAGAAAGAAATATGGAATTTTTATTGCCAGAGTGATCATAACCTCGCAAGAGAAATTCATCTTCTCCTGTGACTAGACTTGCATAGGATAACTAAGACTCCCGCTGTCAGTGCAATACCTAATTAGATATATTTTGGAGCCCTTAACTTGAGGAATTACTGACTTAACTGATCATAACATAACATAGCAGATCAAAGAATAAGTGCAGTTTAAACCATTTAACTTTCACTCATAAGTTAAACACATTTTGAAATAGTTTTACAAGATGTTCATTCTACTCTTGTCCAAATAGGATTTCTACTGTATTTGCTATAAAAGAAGGGACTGGGGGAAGAGAAAACAAACTGTAAGTGGAACCAGCAGTTGTTTGCTTTTTGCCCTTTTCCTCTATGTCAGTATTGTGAGATAGCTAATTAGAGTGAAGAATTGTGATCCAAAAGAAAAATGATGGCTGCATGAAAAAAGGAATTTTCACTTAGGGGAAATTCTTGCTCTATTTATAGATAAAACTAAGCATCTTTAGACAATAAAATTAATTTTTTTTTGTTTTGAAATATCTTGAATACTAGAAATCATTCAAATCTTTTCTTGACAAAAATTAAACTAGTCTATTTTAACTTTTTTCTTTAATAAACACGATGAATTGCCCTGACTGGCCAAGTCTCTATGTAACATTCTAAGCTTCAGGCACAAGAAATCTGAAAGCACTTATGAACTCAGATCTGTTTCTCCTCCACATGAACATTGGCTTAAGACAAAGCTCCTTAGTTCCTAATACTTTTAGCAATCAGGCAACTTTGCAGCAAATACAAATATTTTTTTGACATAATTAGAAAGAAATCTGCATTTTCTAGTGGCGGAAAACATGTCAAAATCTTCTTGGCTGCCTTTAGCAGTTAAGTTGATGCATTATATGTAACTGACTAATTTAAGAATTTATTTGAAATATGGGAAAAAAGAAAGTGGATTTCCTAGGGATGCTGTTCCATGTTGGTTTGGGGCAATTATGTCCATCTACCATATGACAGAAGACCAAAACAGTGATTTCCAAATCTCAGTTCCTACTGCTATTCTTGTAGAAAAACACATTTTATATATTTTGTAGAAACTGACAAAAATAAGAAGGGTATGCAGTTAGAATTTAAAGGTCAGCATCTAACTTTATATATGAATAGAAATTCACTATGAAAAACCTAAGGATTTTATTCCAGTCACATTATTGTGAAGGAGTCATCTAATTTTCTGATCTAATTTTCTCCTTAAACTCTTCTCTTATGTAGTGAAAAATATATGTAAATATTTTCCAGTAGAGAATGCTAGCTGCTGACACTACAATGTACATATGATAACTTCAAAGTAATTATGGCTGAATATGTGATTATCATTTTGCTGTCTCCTTGTCTGTCTCATTCCAGTTTTGTATATCTCTCTATACATCTATCTGATTACACTTTGCTTTGCATGTGTATCTCTTCACTCTCCAAATATCTCAATGTCATATTTTTCTATCTTCCTGATGCACAGTCTGCATTCTAAATGTCTGAGACTGCAAGTAGAGATCTTGCTTCTTTCACATGGATTTTCTTTTTTTTTTTGCCTGAATTTATATTTCAATCTTGATAGAAAGTCTAAGTGAAAGGAAACGTGAGGTCAAAGAAATTAAGACAATCATAGGATCAATAGAAATATTGACAGATGATCATTTCAACTGGTAATATAATAATGAGCTTGCAAGCAGAGAAAGACCTAATTATAGTACCAAAAAATCCTGTAAGAGATAAATATTTTCATAAGAGATTGAAGTACAAAAATATCTGAAAAATGAGAAGAAAAGCAATTTATATTTTAAGGTGTTGGAGCTAAAAAGGCAAGGTAATGCTGACTGCATGCACCTGAATGCATGAAAGTATTTGCACTCAGCCAGACAACAAGTGATATTGAGAACATTGAACTCTATTGCATTCCTCTAAGAATTCCTATAGTATATCAGATCTTTCATTTGTTTGCCTGAGTATCTTGTCTAAAAGTTGCCTATACTTCCTCTTCTGAGAAAAGTATATGCACAGAACACACAGCAAACTATGCTACCTAAGTCTTAGGTCTCTTCTCAATTATCAGTTTTCTGTAAGTCCTGAAGCACAGGAGTTAAAATGCAGTTCTTAAGGTGATGCAATTTATACATACTGAATTTGGAAATTTCTTGACCTTGAGATCTGTGCCGATAAGTTTCAAAGCCGGACCACACACACAGTGTGTGTAAATGATTTTGTTTACAAATTTTCAAATATTTTTCAATGTTCATTTTTTTCCAGTTTTGAAAAAGAAGTAATTTATGATAACTGATATCCTTGCTGTTCCAGTTCTCTTCCCTAAATAATGTTGACTCCCTGTTTTCTGAACAAATATATTAGTAAATGTTGCTTTCCTGCAGAACCTTTTTTTTGAGAAAATATGGAATTTTTTCTTCTTGCATTCCTTTTCATTAGTCAAATAATGTCAATTTCCCTAGTGTTTCTAAAGGTGCTGGTGGTTTTTCATACTGCTTCTGCGTAACTAAAATATTTTGCCACATCTTAGCCTGACTTCAATGTCATTATATATTGAAATGTTTATGGAAACTTAAGCTAACCAAGGGTTTTCATTATGCTATAATAAATGAAACAAGAACTACAGATAGAGTGAAAATCTACTATATATTGAATGGGAAACACAGTAATTGTGACAGATAAGTCAGATCTGAAGAAGCTGTATGGAGCATATATGCTTTTTTACTCTGCTCAACTGAAATATGAAACTGAACAATATCTTATATCTGATTTTTCCCCTCCTCAGTTACAGTGGTAGGTATAATAAAATATATTACTTTTTTCCTAAAAATCTTGACTTGATACTGACCGACAGAGACAGCATACAATTCTTCTACCTTTTCCTTTGTCTCTCCTAGAATTTCTGTTAAATGAATGTACAAATTATTTACTGATGATGGCTGCTTAAGTTATTTATTACTTTTTGGACGTTTTTAAAGAATCTTTTGGAAATATAAATACCTCTCTATCTACCCCATTTGTCTTCATCTACCGTTTTTCTGGAAATTCGTAATAAAGGCCTATATTTTTTCACTAGTCCTTGCCTACATATACATATTCAAACACATTATTCTCTTGAACATCAGGACCTATGTCATTAATTGCTGTTCAAATCAGACCTTCATCAAAAACTTAAGAGAGAAAAAAATAGAAGAGTTTTGTCATGGGCCAAATATTTGCTTAAATTTATATCTGAAATTTTGCTGTACACTTTAAATTGCAACATCTAAGTCCAATGTAAGGTTCAAAAGTTTATGAATTAACATTCTTCCCAAAGCTCTTGTACGTTTTAGAGAATTAAATTTATGGTTCATAAACTCTCTTTTCTAATTAATTTACTTTTTTTTGGTAACCTCTATGAAGTCTAGGCCTGCTGTCTCTCAGATAAATATATTCATTCCCTTTGTCTCCAGAGCCCTAAATATCTTGATGGTTTATCTGAAATCAGTTCACTACTTTTTCTTTAACCTTAGAACTCTTCTCTCTAAATATTTCAGCAGCAATATCTTAAAAGAAGGCAGACAAAAATTGAAAACACATTTATTTTCCAAATTCAGTATTCGAAGTCACTGCTTTCTTTGTGGGTTTTAAATTACATTAGAAGTAACAAATTTAACTTTTTTGAATGATTCAATACACCATAAAAGCAAACAAAAAACCAAAAAAAAACCTTAACAAATTTAAATATTATAGTGCTTATCTAACTTTTCATATATGTTCTGTCATTTTTATCTTGACTGTTAAGAAAATACACAGGACTAAATATACTAAAACAACAGTACGTTCATGTGATAATGCACACCTCTATCTCTAATAGATGAACCCAGTAATGAGTTTTAATGATATTATTTTTTATTAAACAATGAAAAGATAGATATCACAGCTGACATCATATGAGAGTTCATTCTGTGATTGTAAGAAGCTCTGTTCTATTCAAAATATGTTGCACTCAGTTTTTTACAGGTAATAGTCCTCAAAGTTATATAGTTGATATTGTGCTCATTGCCAAGTATTTACACCAGACTGCTCTATGTTAGATGATGCTATGACTAAATATCTCCCGTGTAGTTGCATCCCATCCAGTGAAATACAGGTTCTAAACCAAGTGGTTGTGAGGAAAGTTTTCTATAGTATCTCTTTGTATAGTCCTACTGACCATGATTTTCTGGTTCTTTTAGAGCTGTCAACTCAATTGTTTTGAAATATTAGGCCCTACCCATTTTTCATTAAGTTATTATCTCTCTTCCATTCTGTTCCTCTGAGCAGATCTGATGCTCAGATCAGTTGAGAGATAATAATAATGATCTAAAGATACAGTGGTACCAGCTTCTGAATTTGTAGAGTCTAATATATGGTACAGAAGCACATGCAGCAGGATAAGCAGTATAACCCCAAAGCTGTAGCTGAATGGACTGTCCTTTTACATATGGAGAGGGAAAAGGCAAGGGCTGTCTGCCAGTCAGAACAATGTTTTTGAGGACTAGATTTGCCTCTCAGGATATGCCTTCAAAATTCAAGTTTTAGGCCAAACCTTGTTATTATTCATGTTCAAGGATGTAGTACTTTTATTGAGTGTCTCTAGCAAAGTTTTGTTTGTAAGGGGGCTTAGGGGTGCCCTCTGAGGGAAGTAGAAAGGATGCCCCATGTGGGAGACAACCATTCCAGACAACTCCAACAGACCCACCACAGGCCAGAGGTGAGCCTCTCAGACAAGGTACTGGCACAAATGGGAAAAGATTTTTAAGAAAGGGCAAAACCACTGCACAACTGTGAGAGGGAGAAGTGAGGAAAATGTGAGAGGAACAATGCTGCAGACACCAATGTAAGAGAAGGAGAGGCAGGAGGTGTTCCATGCACTGGAGCAGGAATTCCTCTGCAGCCACTGGAGAAAATCATAGAGAAGCTCTTGTCTCCCTGCAACATGTGGACAACCATAGTGGAGAAGATACCAGCACAGCATCCTTGGAGGACTCCACAATGGAGCAGGTGGAGATGCCCTGAACAAATTTGCAGCCCTTGAAGGGCGCCTGCAAGAGCTGTGGCCTGCACAGAGGAACACATGCAGGAAGAGGTTGCTGGAGGAACTTCAGCCTGTGTGGCACTGACACTGGAGTGGGCTGCTCCTGAAGGACTTCACTCCCCTGACAGGATCTGTACTGGGGCAGCAGTGGAAGGTAAAAGTGTTGGGAATGACGAAGTGAAGTGAAGCCTTGGAAGGAGAATTGGCAGAAAGGTAATTTAGTTCAGTAGTTCATTAGTATTCTAATAATTTTTTCTTTCAATAAATTAAATTAACTTTTCTGAAGTCAAGTTTGTTTTCAATGATAGTAAGCTATCTCTCTATCATGTCTGTCCCCAAACTTTTCTATCTTATTTTCTCCTCCTGCTCTGCTGAAGAGGGACAGTGAGAAGGCAGCTGGGCAAGCATCAGCCAGCCAAGATCAGCCCACAAAAAACCTGCAGTAGTATACCAGACTGGAAATGTAGCTTAGAGCTTGTTCTTGGGTTTTATTCAAATTTTACAGCAGGGGTAGATATTCTCATTGGTGGCTCATGATTCTCCAGTGTCTTTCCATTCAACCCCACATTAAAATAGGTAATTATTTCATCTTACAAATGATGAAAAAGGGTAAGAAAGGACTGTGCTCCTTCTTGAATCAAAATTCATAGTATGTGGAAGTGATCAAATAAAAAGGATGACAAAACCCTCGAGGACAGAGAATGCATTTTTCTGTTAAGTCCAGTGAAGTTCACCTGGCCCAGATTCATACAGCTATTTACCTTCAGATTTCAGGTATCTGAGTAAATTTTCAGTGTGAAAATATCATTACTTTTTATATATACATTTTCTCAAAATCACACATCAAGAAAAACAAGCATTAGAGCATCTTTCTTTTCCTCTCAGTAGTATTTTAGATTAAGTCTCAAAAGGCAAAAGGAGTATTTAAAATTATCTGCTTCACCAGAATATGACCTTCAGCAAGAAGCTGTCAACAAGCTAGTGATGCAGTCAGAATTATTAACTGGACCCCAGAGAACTCGACTGCAGGCAGTGTTGTGAGGTTTGAGAGTTACAGTATACAAATCAGACAGTGGAACCTTTAACTTTGCTAATGATTCCCATCACTCTAGACTTCTAATCTTTGGGATAGTAGTTCAGCTGATTCATCTGTGTTCTGTGACAAAGGAATAGATTCCAGTGATTCATTACTTTTACATTCCTATTAGCAGAATATACGCTTACTCTAGGGGCTTGTGTAACAGAAAGCCAGTGAGAAGAAAACACTTTGGGTTGTACCAGGTCTTTTCAGTAAACAATTTAATTATTTTTACTTCAGATAAATTAAAATTAAGGAACTCTTCCATGCCAATTATTCTTATCTAAGACCTGAGACAACAGACAAAAAACAACATGAAGTAGCAAAGGCTGGGGAGTCATGCAGTGATGTAAACTATACATTATATGTGGCATTCTGAGGTCATGATTTACAAAGCAGAAAATGACTGTCTCACAAGCACACAACAGTCATTTATCCAATCATCAATAGTTTTCCTCAGTGTTAGTCATTAATATGTTTTCTCAAGAGATTGTTTTTTTGACAAGACTTTGGACTTTGCAGACACTATTTTTCATTTCCTTTTTCACCATAATGAATTGGAAGGATCAGGACTGACCCAACTTGGTACCTGCATTTGGTAGTTCTGCACTGTTGCTATTAGTCTGTTTGATAATAGTAGTGCACTTTTAGAGGAAATGATGTCTTTGTCTCAGTGAAGTAATCCAACCATCTAAGCTATCTATATAGTCAATAAAGCAGACACATAAATTGCAACATGCCTGTCTTCCTAGGTTAAATGATTTGCATTTGGAAACTCTTTACTTACTGCCCATAAGAAAGATGGGGTTTGTTAGTTCTGGTTACTTGATTAATCCTGTTCAGTTCAGAGATTAGACCAGATGCAACCCTTTGCTCTTACTGAGTTAGGAACCTTAATTAAATAGTTTAACTTAGGTAAAATGAATCCACACCTTCAGGGTGCATGCAAACACAGACACATAGTTCTGTTACCGTAAAGAGCTATATTAGCCCTCCAAGAATAATGAGATTTTAATATTAGCATTGTTACAAAGCATTCTTCCTGTCTAGACTCCAGACATGTGACCGTAAATAGAAGCAATCCCTCTTTCACCCAAACACTGTGATAGAAAAGGCCAATTTTTCAGTCTACACATGACTCCCATCAGGCAGCTACTCAAATTAAGATGAGATATAGGGACTCAAAATGATAGCAGTCAATGAAAAATCCATCTCTGTGAATGGCAGCAATAATAATTCAGAGAGTATTGTTATCAAGCCTCACATTACTGGTTTTTCTGCCAGCAGCTGAAGTACCACTTGTTAAAGAGTTCACAGCATTATGAATGCCTAGTTATACTTCAGCAAGTCCTGTTTCAGTTTGAGCTCCCTTGAATACATTATATGCTGGAATAATTTTATTTCCCCTCCTTACTCCATCAAATCTAACTTTGGTAAAATGTACTTTTTTGCTTTTCAAAGAATTAAACTGTATTAGCAAAGTTGCTATTGTTTCTACTATTAATACTCCAAAAATTTTACAAGGGGAAGAAAGAGAGAGTCCTACCAGTAAAACTCGAAATTTATCACAAACACATCACAACTTTGTGGGTTTGTTGCATTCCAAGTAACGAGGTGGAGTAAATTCACTCTAAATGAAAAAATAGGGAAAGCCACGTCTTTTTTTTCTTTATGACAGCATTTATTGATACCCTACTTCCTCCTTAAAAGCATTATCAAATCTTTCTAAAAAAACTACAGTCTGCAGTGAGCGACTGATTTTTTTGACAAATATTGAGGACAAATGATTTTGTTCTGGATCTGAGATGTTCGTTTTAACTGCCTAATAATGTGTACAATTGCTGTGGCATTCTTGGAGTCTCTCCTCGAGTGTTGACCTGTCATGGCCTGTTCGAGTTGTTTTTACCATAATAATTTATCATGATGTTGGGGAAAGTGGTATATACATATAATTTAATTATACATATATTATGACCCAGTTTTATCTGATTTTTTTTTAACAAACTGAAGCATGCCCTCTTGCAATGACCTGGCAAAGAAGCAGAAAAAGAGGGAAATAAAAAGATGCTCAAATTTCAGTAATGTTTTGCTTAGTTGTAATGCATCTGATCAGTATGGAAAGGTTTTATATCATTAGTTAGATTTTTGAAATTACTGGTATTTGACTAGGTTCACTTTTCCTCATACAGTATTATATAAAATATTGCCATATCTCAATTTATAATTACTTGAGAATATAATGGTCTTCTGCCTACCCAACCTCACCCTGAACAGTCAAGAGTCACACTTCAGGTTTTGCATAGCAGAAGACAAAAGGAGAAAAAAAATTGTTTCTAATACATAAGTTAATAATTTGGTATAAAATTTGAGCACTTACAATTGCTTCAGTTTATTGAGTAGATTTAAAGTTTTAATTGGTGAAATATTCAAACAAATGCTCAGTATAAAATAATATATATATAAAGGCTACTACATCTAATTCCTACAGAAAAATATTTGGTGGTTATATTCTTGCATGTATTATACTGACATAGCTGATGCATTATACGCATCTTGTGTGACTTGAGATGTCTTTTTTTATTGTATCTTAATTTAAACTTTTAAGCAACATGTTCTATGTCATCTTGAAAATGTATTAAAAATGTTTAAACGAGTGCTTGGTTTACTTTTCTGTTGTTTCAAAAATCTTTATGGGTAGCAAAAAAGGTTCTTTCATTTTTTTTTTTTGCAGTTGTGCTTTCAGCTCTCCTTTCCACAAGTCACTGGGGCATATGATTTTTCTGTCACGTGGACCAGAGTAAACAACCATGGAAAGAATCAATGTCCCATCCATGTCTTCTCTATTTGAGTACTATTAGATCACGAAAAGACTGATTAATTCACTTGGTCTGTAGCTTTCAGATTTAGCTCTTGCAAACTTTATCAGTGAATCTGTAATATTAGCTCTGCTGTGAGGACTTTCGTGAAAGCGAAAGAAAGCTACCATCCATTTCACTCTTTTATCAAAAGCACTATTGATGAAAAGGTCCCAAACACTGCAGTGTATTTGGGGTTTGGCCAGCTACACTCCTAGGCATGTTTATATGGCAAGTGAAAGGCTAAATATTATTGCACCAGTGCCAAAGCAGTTTCCTCTCCTTGGCGACTTCTGACTAAAAGTCATCTTCCTGAGACTGGTGGGGTGGCTCTGTCCTGCTGTGCTATGACATTTCTGGGTACTGTCCTTTTGCAGCTAATATCATTAAGCACTTCCTTCATGCACTGAGGATGTTGATGAAATAAATCCAACTGAGAAGAAGCACCTGGTATTATAATTTTCCATGTCTCTACTGAAAATGTAAATCAAATTTAACCTCAGCAGTTTACTGTTTCCGTTAACTAAAAATGTATGGAAGTCAATAAGAGAAACATCAAGTCAGTGTATTTTAATAACATGCTTTTTAATGTTGTGATATTGTGGCAGAGGGGAATTCTAAAGATTCATGTGTACCAGTCTGAAACATTATTATTAAATTATATTCGGTGCGTTTCTACAGAGTATCTAGCTGCAAAAATACATTAAGAGGATTAAATATTTAGAAAGATGCCTAGCTTTACAGACTCTGCTAAATTTACGTTGCAGCATGTCTGCATTATTTAGAAATTTTCTATGTCATAATCTTGACTGCAATTTCATACACCATGTTATAGTTAACTAAATTCTGAGTTCAGGCAACAGTATCAGAGCTCCATGTAAAACTCATCTGGAGCAAAGGAAGGTTATTGCTGTACTGAGAAGTCAAGGGCAGAGGAGTACTTTACTATTGTGTCAGACCTCTGACAGAGTGGCTTGTCAGCTAAACGGCATTTTTCCTGACTTCCAACTGTTTTCATTTGTAAACAGAACAAAGTAGTTGTAATGGAAAATGAGTGCTCTCACATCAAAGCGGAGGTAACAGATCAGGCTTTGGAGACAGACAGTCTCCAAATTTGTCTTGTTACAATTTCCATGCAAACATAACATCCAGACAAGTGTGGCATGACTTCTCTACTGTGACTTGCTGCATCATTTTTGTGGGACTGACGAGGACCTAGGTCACTTTCTTTATATCAAGCAGTTGAATACTTTAGGCTTTTAAAATAGGAATTGTGGCATTTGTGAAAATAACCTAAACACCAAATTTCATTTTGTAAATCTGAGATCCTCAAGGCCTTCTCCGCTGCTTGAGAAGTAGTGGTATACAAAATGTTTTATTGTCTTAGACTTCTGTCTTTTTTCTTGTCAGAAATAGAAGCAGTTGTGTGAGCAGCAAAACAAAGTGAGTGACAAACTGGCAAATTTTCATTGTCTGTTTTAGTGCATTTTGAGCTGTGAATGTTTCCACTGAGCAACAGCATATTGCTGTCTGTTGCATCAGAAATTGATAGTCTCCTACAACAGTGTGGATGGGAAGCCATGGAAATACATTTCTAAGTAGCAGCATTCAGAGCTGCTGGATCTTAATTGTGGGATTGTGGTGGGTTTAGAGCTGGTTAAACTCACCGGTGCACTTACTTATTTCTTGCTGTGAGTAATGGTTTAGGAGGAGGGCAAAACATACTCAAAACTTAAGAATATGAAGAAAGTTTTATTAACAGACCTGAAAGAATGGGAAAAAAATCAGAATGAAACCTCCAGAACACTTTCCCTCCCCCTGCCCACCTTCTTTCCTTCCCCAATTGACAATGTAGAGACAAAACCTGGGATTTTAAATCAGTTATCGCTTCTACAATAGTCTTTCCTGAGTTCTCACAGGGGAAGGAATTTTCTCTTGCCACACCTTCTCTACAAGAACAGTCTTCTCATGGCTTTGCATTTTCACAAACAGCAGCTGCCCGGTTTAAAAATCTGCTATTGTGAATCTCCTCCCATTCTCACAGCCTCCTCACAGCTGAATGAATGGGCCATGTCAACTTATGGGGTACTTTTTTTTTAAGGATGAGCTGTTCAAAGGGAAAGGCTTTCTTCATTTATTTTTGCAATCATGTTCATCTCCACGAACAGAGGTCTTTTTGTTCTTCCCCTGGGGGCACACGGTCTCTTCACTCTCATCTCTATGTGTTCAAGTCCCTCATGGAGCCACAGCTTCCTCAACATCTGCTTTGCTTAATTGCGGCTGCCTCTGCTCAGGTCTACAATGTGAACTCTCCATCCTCCCATATTTTCTTATGAATTAAAGGAAATATTGTAGTGTATTATAGTCCATCTCCATGGCATTACCAAAAGAACATTCAGCCTCAATACTACGGCATCTCCTCATTCTCCTTCCATCTGGAACTTGACTCCTTCTTTACTGACCTTGGTGTCTTCATGTTGTATTTCCATGTGTCGTTACTCTGCTCTTGTCTCTAACTGAAGGGGACAATCGTGCTCTGCAGGTCTCTCCTGTGCCCTGGAAGGGTTAACATTTCACCCAGGCTGGCAGGTGTTGGTGGGCAGCAGCTGAAGCAGTCACGGTGATGGATGCAGCCACGCTGGGTTCCTCTCTCTCTCTCTGCCTGGCAACTGCTGGGGGGGCCGTGGTGGAGGTGGTGAGGGCCCTGGCCCGGCCCGGAGCCTGGGGGAATGCCGGCTCATCACGGGCAGGAGGGGCAGGGGCAGGGCCTGGTGTTACCGAGATCTCAGCAGCTGTGACCTGGCCCAGCTCCAGCCGGGGCTCCCCTGGCCTCCCATCCCCGCCCAGGAGCCTCTCGGGCTCGGCCCGGCCCAGCCCGGCCCAGCTGCGCGGGCTGTGGCAAAGCAGGGCTGGCCCCACAGAGCTCAGGCACCTTCTGAGGCTGGAATCAAAAAGAGCCTTTTCAGGCTCCCCGGGTTTTAAAATGTGGTATTCACAGAGGAGGACCCAGCTTCTAAATGGTTTAAAAAGCTGTCAGTTCTCAGAACTAGACAGCCATTGGCCTTTTCTAGGCACAAAGGAAGTTCCCAGTAGCCTTTCTCGGGAAAATAATTTATGTGGGTGGTTTTCTTCCTTCTTCCTAAATATCATCCAATGTGAAACCAGCACAGGGATATTTCAGAGCCAGCTAATTTGTGAAAACTTTAAATTCTCTGAGTAGGTTAGTATTTGTATTGTCAATAGATTTCACATTGCTTCTACAATATGTCTTATATCTGAAAAGAATACAATAGAATCACTGATGTTGAAACAGACCACTGAAATTGAGTCTAACCATTAACCTAACACTGTCAAGTCCGCCGGTAAACTATGTCATTAAGTGCTAAACTTACATGCCTTTTAAACACCTCCAGAAAAGATAATTCCCTAGGAAGCCTATTTCAGTTCTTGAAAACCCTTTCAGAGAAGAAATTTTTCCTCAGATCCTATCTAAATCTCCCCTGGAATTGCTTGGGGCCATTTGGTCTTACCCTATTGCTTGTTATGTGGGGGAAACACCCCTTTGATATCATCACTCAACTCAAGCAGCTGTCAGGATTTACCTGATCTGACCCCTTTGATATCATCACTCAACTCAAGCAGCTGTCAGGATTTACCTGATCTGACCCTTGTTTGTTCTAAAGGTTCCTTATGTATCTGTCTTTATATCCTTATTTGGAGACTTGAAGTCTGAACCTCATTATGGAGGAGACTGACACATTAAAAACACCAACCCAATATTCCTCTATGGGACTGCCTGCAAGGAAAACATATACTGTCTGGAAGTTTGGGAAGTCCTCTGCAAAGCAGCAGGATGCATCTGAATAATTTCTGTCTGTCATTGGAAATGAAACGTAATTCCCTGCTTTTGGGAAGACTACTTTGATTCCAAAAGTGCTTCTTTTTTCAAAATAAGGGACTTAAGGCCACTTCTCTGTTTTTTTTTTAAAGAGTGCTCTGTTAGGTGCCTACCCATCTTAGCTTTCAAATGATCCAAGAGCTTAAAGTTTCAAGTTCTGAATCACTCTTCAAAGCTGGTGGGAAGTTCTGGAGTTCTCAGTCACTGCTATATTTTATACCTGTTCTGAGCGGCTTTCTGTCATCACACACATATTTTGTCAATTATGTTTCTAAGGAACTTAACTTCTCTATCAAATTGATAGAAAATTAATGTGCATATTTGTGGTGCTGTCAATTATCCTGCTGGGCTGTATCTAATTCTGACACACTGTGAAACTACTTAAACTACATCAGTTCATGATGAACCAAAATGGAAGCAGAATTCATCCAGGTCAACAATGTCACATTGTTATATATCAGTGCCATATCAAAACTGAAAGATAAATTTGCAGTATTAAATATGCTCAAGATATGTGGATAGAAGTAGAAGCAAAATTCTCTAGGATGGTAAAGGATTTGATCCCTTGAAATACAACTCCAGTGGAAACTGTGCTGTGGTTAAAGTCCTTGAAAGACTGAGATTATCATATAGCATGCAGAGAAATAGCATTGACACAAGGGAGAATTGCATCTCAGTAAAGGAAAAACCAAAAGTGGAAAGGTACAGAATTCCAAAACACTAAAAATCAAAGTTTTAAAAGACAATTCAAGTTGACATAACAGAAACAGATCCTGAAATGAGGTAAAATGGCAGGTTTAATTCAATACTCAGGATGAGAATATGGTGAAATAACTCATTCATCATGTGCACATGATAAAAGAATTTCCAATTATAGGGCTTTTTAAAATCTTTTTTCTTTTCTGTTAATCAGGAGTTGTTGTACTTAAATTTGAAAGGTTGGTTTTTCACACTCCTTTTGACAACAGTCAGACTAACCTGCTAACTCCTAGATTAGCAACGCCAGCTCTTAAATTTGCACCCTAGTGGGAAGGTGATATATTTGAGATTATGATTAAGAGATCATATATCGACATTTCAAGCACCTTAGGAAGTGGAAACTAAAACTTTTAAAGTTATCTCGACTCCATTTTTCCTTCTAACATGCAAGTTCTCCTGAGTGGTTTTCATTTGCTCTTTTTTCAGGTCATTTAGTTTCTTATTTTAGCCATTATTCATTAAATATTAAATTTAAAGCATTTGATCAGGGTGCTCAGAACTGGCAATGAGTCAGATCTAAACATTATATCTTACTGATTTGCTCTGTCATTGTAATTTCTCTAACTGCCAAATGAATTATAGGAGATCACTGTAATGCAGAAAAGACCTTCTCAAACTTACCTATGAAAAAGTGACATAAATTGGTGGGAAAGATATAGCAACAACAAGTTTTTAAGGTCCATTCTAAATCAGTAGGATAAAATGCATTTACATTCAAATAATGTACATTGGAATAAGCTATTTTTGACAGAGTTCAGAATTATTTTAAACACAAAATACTGTGTTCTAGATTGATTCTCTTTCCATATTTTTTCCATCATTTTAGGATACAAGAACAAGCAATGAAGATCTCTATCAAATGTAAAGAAAACATTCTGAAACCATCTCTTTAGGATGGTGAACTTTCTCTTTTAGGATCTAAACTGCTGCTGGATACAACACTTGAGAAACTCAGTTTTTTGTATCAGATTTTATAGCTACCATCTGACTATAAGCAAGCATTTGCTGTCTTACCATCTTACTAGAATCAACTTGAAGGTGATCTTTTGTCTCCAGCTTTTACCACATAAGGGAGGTAAATGAGTTGCAATCCATATTTTCTGCGCAGCTTCAGGAAATAGCAAGGGGTCCCCCCCTTGCAACCATGATTTCTGGTAGACTGGATTGACTAGGAATGCTGAACTGGGACAAAAGGTTTTTGCTGCCCCAACACACAGCAGAGAGAGAAAGAGGTTTGTAGGTGGACTAGACTTAGGAACATAGACTTTTAAACATCAGGCAACTTAAACTAGACCATAAAACAATAATCCCATTGTGCCTCTCCTAAAAGTCACTCACTGAAGAGACTCACTGAAAAATGTGCTGCAATGAACCACAGCTATATGAGCTGTAAACTCTTTGTCAATTGTATATAATTTATAAATTATTCACATTTGCTTCTCTCTGATGCCTTAAATTTTAGCTTTCACATTTTTCAGATTCTGTGCTACCTATGTATACCTATAGTTTTGAGCTTCATATTAAGTGTTAAGTGAGGTCTCTTCGCAGACTAAGCAGACAAAGCAATTCCTTTTCTAGCTTGATACCAAGGACAGTTACAATTTCAGGCCCAGAAGCATAAACAGTGGTGGACTGAAGGGAGAAAACAAGAATGATGGCACTTCATAATCTGAAGTTGTTATTAAACAATTAACCCAAATAAACAGATGGACCAAAACTTACAGAACTCTGAGACTATGTGGCCAGTCATAGATTTGTGACCATTTTTAGGTCCATCTTCGGTGTAGCCCTGACCAGGCTCTTGTACTTCCCAAGGTATATCCTTTAAGGCCTTTCAATACATACCTACTTTATTCTTAATTCTGTCTAGCCTCTGTTCTAGGTCAGCCTTCTCCAGGCATCATCTCCATATAATTTTGTATGTCCCAGCTTGAATTATTAAGACTTCTGTGGCTCACAGTTAAATTCACCACTGACATAATTCAAACTGATTTTACTGGCCTTATGCAAGAGTAAATGATCAAAACCCAATGCCTATATTTAAAGGCATTAATGCATTTTTTAAATTCCTTATATACAAAGAAGCATGCTACATTGAGATCTGCCTGTCTTTGCACAAAGCACAAAGTCCAAGAAGTTATAAGATTGCTTTCTTGTCTCCAGATTTTTCACAGGGAGGAGTATAATAGAATTTTTTCTCTCTCACAGTCATCCAGCTAGGCTAAAATGGTCACAGATTTTCACATTAAGGGCATAGTTAAAAAATCATAGGCATACTCCAGTGTTGCTTTCCAAATATAGGTTACTTACTACTTTTTCATTTGACTTTATTCTTTCCATCAGTTGATCTGAATTCTAGTAAGAAAGTGAAGTGCATTTTAAACAGAAATAATCTAAGACAAGTAGAGTAATCTAAGACAGGCTATTGAGGCTATTTCTAGTGAAATACAAAGCTGTTAAAACCATTAGATTGGTCAGAGCGTGGTGCTGATAACACCAGTGTTGTAGGTTTGACCCCGTAGGGCCTGTTTGCTTAGGAGCTGGACTGGATGATCATTGTGGATGCTTTTCAACTCAGACTATTCTGTGAATCTGATACATTCAGACTATTTTCTGTGCAATGGAATAACTCTTGTCTAGTTTTAAAGTATTTAATACCCTTATCTTTGGAGTTGTTCAATAGGTTCATGGTTCAGCAGATGTTTCAGAAACAGACTGTTCATCAATTAAATTTCCTGCAGCAAGCTGCAACAAATCAGTCCCTGCACTAACTAGATATTCCACCACAGTTTTAATGAATAATAAATGGTGAGACTGTTTATTATAAATAAAACAAGAGGTCTTTGTCTGATTATTGGTTCCAAATCAGGAATATATGGCACTATCAGAATGTACAGGAAATAGATTCAATTGCCTAATATTATAATAATTACTGTTATTCATCACCTATCAAATCAAAAATACTATCTCTGGATTTGTCTCCAAAAGTATCTGCTGTTGATACACCTCTACTGTAAGCAGTAACTCAGAGGAAAGACCCTCAGTGGTAATGTACGGAATGAAAGAAAAGGCTTTTATGTACCCCAGTATGGAACAAAAACATGGAAAGCATTTTAACAGCTTGAGAGCTAAACAAATTGATCCTTATTACATTTCCTTTTGCAAGTTGCTTCTAAGTTGTCTGTGCCTCTGAGTTCTTCCAGAGAAATAATAACTCTTAAAGTCAGTAGGCTAACAAACCCTGGGACTAACAGAGCTGGAGTTTTTTCAGAAACCTTGTTTGATTGACTTTTTAACATTACACTAAAATGTGTTTAATATCTGCCATGCAACTATTGCCTGCTCCAACACAACAATTTGATAGCGAAGTGCAAGCAGTGGGAATTAGCAGACTATCATTGACAGCTATTCCTTTTCTGTCCTGTTGAACTATCTTTATCTTAATCGCTGAGTTTTATCTTCATTTCAAATCTCTTCCTCATCCTACTGGGGTGGAGCGAGCTGTGTGCCTGCCCAGTTAAACCAAAACAGTTCTTCATCTTGTCTCACAGCTGAGTTTACTGTTATGATTATTTGCTGAAGGAGTGCATTTTAGGCTGATACTGCAAGATATGAAAGACAGACAATTTCTATGTCTCTAATCATTGCTATTAATACCACAAATCCCCAATTCTTAGAGACAGTCAGAGAACTAGAAAAGACCCAGTTTCTGTGCATCCTTTCAAAATTGTTGTATTTTAAAAACCTCAAACCTTAGAAAAAACTGCTTGAAGAATAGTTTCCAAAAATAATTCTAGAGAACATTTTTAGTATAATAAGCATGTTTGATGAGATAGAATTGTGGACGGAAATTTATTTCTACATCGAAATGTAACAAAAATTATTTCTTAACTATGAAATAGGATTATTTGATTCTTGGCTTTCCACACTAACTTGTAATTTTCTGTCTCAAGTAAGCAGTAGTAAGCAGTAACTCATGTCAGAAGTCACATTGTCTGAATAACTGATTCAGAGAACTTAAACTCTATATACAAGGGGACATGCTAAAGGTAAGAACCAAAGCTGCCATGTGCACTTTTGACTGAAGAGAAAGTAAATACCTATTTCCTGGTTTAGGATGTTTAATAATAAAGATTTGTGGCTTCTCTCAGCCTGATTAATTGAAGGGGGAAAAGCAAAAAAGGAGAAATCAAATGAAGAAGAGCCCTTTACTACCAGTAAGCATTTGTTTTCTTAAAAGCAGTTTGTGGTTTCTGCCTGGTCAAAATTGTGTGAGTTATAGTCAAAGAGATACAATCATGAATAATCTCTTTAAAATGGTGGATTACCAAGTTTCAAAATAGCGCATAACAAAGCAATATAAAAGAGATACTGGCAGCCTAGCTGGCATGAAGAACCAGTTCAGTTCTATAGAATTTATTACATCAGGCACTATCCTCAAGCTAAGAATCGAAGCTAAAGCAAAATAGCTGTATTACTATGACCTTGATCCTAAGCTAATAAACACTGTCAAATTTGATTTGGCACCAGAGGAAAACAGCTCAGATATCTTGGCACAATCAGTTCTGTGAAGACTCATGTTCAAGCAGACTGTCACATGGTCACTGCAGTTTTCATCTATCCGGCATCATGGTATTCTGTCAGATCTCATAACTTCTTCAAGAACCAAATGCATTGGGAAGTGGATTGCAAATTTCTCAGCCTGGCTCCATTGGCATTACATCAGATCCACCCACCCTGGAATACACTGGGCACACATGGCTTGGGATGAAGGGAACAAAATGGTACACATGCAAGCATCGATTTTCTTATAAGCAAAATCTTTACCAGAAAAAGCAAAACTCAAAGGCTTGAAAGCCATCTTTTACTCACCTTTTGTTGCAAAAAATATAGCATTGCATTACTGTGCTGTTATCATTAATAGAGGATCTGGATATATATATGAGTGTCAAAACATCAAAACATAAAAGTTGAAGGAAGAAAAACCTTCAATACATGATACTACCAAGAGTGGTAGGAGAGATAGGCTATATCTTCTGTGTTTATATGGGATATAGAGAAGACTCTTTGCATCAACTCTTTATTTGACCTCTACTGAAACAAACCCATACCTGACAGACCACCTGACCATGGAAAGCCATTGCTGGAGCAGGGAAAAAGTGTGAGGAAGGAACAGCAGATAGCTGTTATAAGTCACTCCCCATTCTTGCTCCCTTATACTGTGAGGGGCTAGAATAGAAGGTGGTAGAGACAATGGAAGTTTTTTCAGTTGAGACTGATTAAAAAGGGCATGGATGTGTGTGTTTTCATTTTTTTGTAAGTCAGTTATGCCTGTGAGAGTAATTGGCAAATTACTTCCTTGCCTTTATCTCAACCCATGAGCTTTTCTGTCTTTCCTCTGTCCTGTTGGAGAGGGGAAAGTCAGAGAGCAGCTGGGTAGATGTCAGACAGCTGGCCAAGGTTAACCCACCTCAAGAATATTCATTATTATTTTACTAATCTCAAGAAAATAATGTAAATGTGTCAATGTAGGGTACAGCACAAAAGACAGAGGAAGAGTGTTTAAGCTACTCATTTCAGAGTACTACTGAAATGAAAGAATATATACCTTCACGTCGACCATTAATTTATTTTGGAAATTAAACAATATATATAACTGCCAGAAGAGATATGTCAGAATTTTTCCACAAGGAAATATGCATACAAAAGAAAGAAAGGTATTAAATTCATGCTGGATCTTGCTGAGATCCATGAATTGCATGTGATGATTCAGACATTTCTGTGCTTCTTCTCCCCTTCATTGCTTAGTAAATTTGCCTTTCTGAACACAATTTCTTTACTGCAACACCACTTACTGCAACACCACCTTGATTTCTGTGTATTGGCTGATTTTATGCTAAGGTAGAAGACTGTCAATTCTCATCTGAAGCACTACTCAGTGAGATTCTGATATACTTTGAGCAGCAATAAAAGAAATGTAGGCAATGACACAGTCAATTGCAGAGCTAACTTACGCACTTTAGATTTCCTTGGATGCAAATTATGGCTTCAGGCAGTTAGCCAACACCAAGATGGGCCATATTTTCTGCTGGTATATTTTCTTTACTTCTTTATAGTTTATTTCATAGATATCATATTAATGTGCATAAAGTTTAATTTCATAATAGTGTAACACTTTGCTTAACAATTTTAATGACTCTGGTATATTAATTTTTCATTCCCTCTTAAAATATCACTACATTTTGTCCATTTGTGCATGTATGATAAAAAAAAATTATTATTAGTTTTGGTTTTTACACTGCCAGATAGAGAAATTTCCAGTTTCTCACAATACTTCCCTTCTCTCTTGGTGGAAAAATAATATTTATAATTTCCAAAATTCTTGAAATTCTTTTTCCTCATCTTTCTCCCTTGCTTTTTGATGTGTTCTGTTATTTGGGAACAAAGAAGAAAAAAAACTACAGTTGCATTTTGGACTGGATCTAAAAAAAAAATCACCATTCCCTTTTAAATGCATTCTCCTGAGATTTTGTTTACATGTCTCAGTCCCTTCTAGTGTTTCAAATATAGCTTCAAAGTTAGAAGTCGCTTAGAGCTACAGGGTTTTGATAATATAAAGTTTACCTATGTCACAGAAAATCACTAGCATACTAATTCATCTTCACATCCATTGGCAGAACTTTCTGTGGCATCTACAGCATTTTCACCTAAAAAGAAATGCATATTTCCTCTTCAGATACAAGACAGAAATGCCACAAAACTGTTAAGATGTTTCCGTAATATTCATGTGATATAACAAAAAACCTTAGATTTATAGAAGTTCCTAGGAAGATTTGTACCAAAATGGTTTAGAAGAAATGGAACCATTTTGTCTTTACATTGCCCTAAATCTTGTAATAATGTATGGACTGAAAGTAAATGCCTACAGTAAAAATCTAGCCATGTCATGAGCACCCTCTGGCTTGTAAGGTCATGTTAAATGTGTATCATCAGGCACTTTTTTCCCCTCAAAAGATGGTGGCCAAATCCAAACTGAAAATTATCCCTGACATAAGCAGTTACCTTGAAAATGCAGCAATTTTCTGGGAAAATGTTTGGCACAAACCATGCCAGGGACTGAAAAAATGTGCTAAAATTTAAAGTGTCTATAACCACAGGCTGTTACAAGCTCACATTCTGAATAATTTTATTTACTTGTATAGACATTACCCATGAAACAGCATAAGTCATCCAGCTTCATTGCTGTCACTGATAACTTTGTCATTAATACTTACAGAAGAAGGATTCATATATCTTCAAAAAAGGCTCCTTCACTCTCCAAAATACTGCAAAATGCAGAAATACACCTCAGATACCTCACGAACTTTTTTTAAGTTCTGAAAAGAACATGTAGGATTCATGTCACTAAAGAAGTAATTTCAAACAGGTTGTGAGTGTAAGAGCATAAAAGTGTTGGTTCCTTTCCACTGGACATATGGAGGTAGATCCTATGATGACAGCAAGCACAGATGTCTCTCTGGCAGACGTCTGAAGCTTCGTTAGATAAATGTCACACTGAACCCTTAATACCATGAACCTAGCTTTTGTCTCTTCTTTAAAGGAGCTCATATCTCTTACATCATATAGTCTCTGCTGTACAGTTTAAAAGTACTAACTTAAATTCTGATGTAATGTTCTGACAGCTGAAGTTCCACAAGAAAACATTTTACTATCAAAATAATAAATTTCAAGATTGTGTCTAATATGATTGTTTTTACTGTATCCGTTTTTATTCCAAATACGGTTATCTTTGGATAAACAAAATCAGTTCTCTGAAGACAAAAAATGAGTAAACTATTTCCTCTATGTATTAGACCCTAGTTAATAGAGTTCTTGGGAAAGTCAAGGAAAGTCCTTAAACGTTCATCTATTTCACTCAATAATATTCCACTCAAAATACACTTTCTAAAGCTCAGCTTGCCTTCCTGAAACTCAGCACATTATAAAAAGGACAAATGTTGCAGCACGTGTTTAATACTTTGTAGAGTGAATGGTTTGTTCTTATGTTTCTGCACATCTTCCCCAAAGCTGGTTTACTCCTGAGTTGTATCCTTCTCTATGTTGCCCATCATTGTGACCCAACCCCTTATTCCAGCACCTTCCCTATCAATCATTGTAAACCCTGCCCTTTATTCTGGTCCCTTCACAGTCAGTCCCCTAATCCTAGATGCCCTTTAGTCCACATGACCTGCCCTCTCCTCCTCCCCATTGGTTCCTCAATTGCAATCCCCTACCTTTGTTCCTCCCTCCCAGACTTCCCTTTGGTTGAGACTTTGTACCTCCCATTGAACCTCCCTGGTTTAAAATCCCATGCACAGATCCTCCCCCTTCCTCCTCCACCTGATCCCTGATGCTGGAGTACCCTGCACTATTGAGCAAGTGGCTCAAAAAGTTCTGCCTTTGGTAGATCTTGTGCCAAGGCAGTTCCCTGGTGCAACACCAGTGACTCTTTGAGCTAGCACAGGCTCTGGTGAACCACATCAGACAAAGAGCATTTTATTGGCAGGAACTGAGATTTCTGCTTTATATTTATGCAGCCTGTGGTGCAGACCATGGTGTGAAAGGCTGTGCCCCTGCAGTCCGTGGATGCCCATGGTGGAGGAAGGACCCACCTGGAGGACCCCATGGCAAAGCAGGTGGTTGCACGTGAAGGAGGATGTGACCCTGTGGGAAAGCCATGCTTGGAGCACTCTGTTCTTGAAGGATGGCACCCTGTAGAAACACAAGTAAGGGATCCATGCTGGAGCAGTTTTGGAACTGCAGCCTATGGGATAAATGCATGTTGGACAAGTTCATGGAGCATTGCCTCCTGCAGGAGAGACACCACATTGGAGCAGGGAAAGAGGAATCCTCCCCCTGAGTCAGAAGGAGAAGCAGAAGACAACACGTGATGAACTGACTTTAGCCTCCATTCCCCATCCTTCTGCATCACATGGGGGAAGAAGGTAGAGAAAGGTGGGAGTGAAGTTAAATCTGGGAAGAACAGAAGGTTGGGGGGAAGATGTTATAAGATAGGGCTTTATTTCTTATTACCCTACTCTAATTTGATTGGCAATGAATTAAATTAATTTTTCCCCAAGTCAAGTCTGTTTTTCCTGTGATGATAATTGGTGAGTGTACTCTCACTGTCTTTATCTTGACACACAAGCTGTTTGTCCTAATTTTCTCTCTCTGCCCAGTTGAGAAGGAAGAATGACAGAGTGGCTTTGGTGAGCAACTGGCATACAACCAGGGTTAACCAACCACACAAGTATATATTGTCACATTACCGTTTTGCTCTAATAATTTTTAACATAAAAATGCATTCTTTTTAATCAAATACAAAATAGCATAAGAACGAAGCTACGCAACTTGTCTACTTTTATGAATTCTCTTTCGATACTAGCATTTTAGAGGAAAATACACAATATTTTAATATAAAGGATATTTTCCCTTTAGCAGGATTAGAAACTTCTTTAAAGAAAATGGTCTGCCTTTAAGTGTTCTAAGAGAAAAGGAAAAATACTAACTCTATATCTTTGACTTAGTCTGTTTTGCTCTCTACAAAGTCAGTTTAGTAAAGCACTTCAGATACAAGCTAAAATGAACAGGGCTTAACTGTATAATGAGAACCCTTAACAATCTTACTGTGCTGATTCTAGTACTAGGACTTATACAGAAACAATATATTTCTTTTTCAATTTTTAGAAAGAGCTCTTTGTTCTTGAAATTATAAATTGCCTGAAGAATAAACTAAACTTTGCTATGTAGAAGGAATCTCTTTAAATGCTAATATGATGTCCAGAAATATCATGGGCATTTTGTATCTTGTGTCTAATATTCTAGTATTTGATACTGTCCACTGAGGTGGAAAGTGGAATACGTGCAACTTTTCTTGTAAAAGACAAAAAAACAAATGAACCAAGGAAGATAGGGCGAAATTTATTGTGTTCATAAAAGTTAAGGCATGAGCCTCTTTTGAGGAATTTTTCCGTGAGGAAACTTTATTGATAATATTGCAGTGAGTATGGTACAGCAGCCCCTCTATCTTCTTTCTTTTTGGGGTTATCAGTCACTCTCAATATGAGTATCAGCTGTATGGCTTCACAAGGAATTAGCTGGATTTTCAAACCAGAAGACACTATACACTCTTCAATCTAAGTAATTTTTTTTCCTGACAAAATGAAGCACTAGCTTTTATAGGAGCTTTCCAGATCTCTTTCTCAAAGAAATATTGTTTTGTACTCCACTAATACCAAGACATTACATTACATATATCTAATTCTCTCAATAATTCTGTCACATAAATCATTTATCAACTTCACAATTTGAGTCTGTATGCAGCATATTCCCAGAATTATGTTATTCTCTTGTCCACTTTGTGGTTTCTTGAAATACTGTTTAATTATGAAGAAGTAAAACACAGTCTACAGTGGAATTTAAAAAAAAATTGGGAAAGTAAAATTTTTTAAAAGGGTGAATTAAAGTACAATAACTCTCTAATAATGTCCTGAAAATAACAAATTAATGGGAAAATAATGACTGCAGTGACATTTGTAGGTATATTTATAAAATTGTATCATGTAAACTTTTTTTTTTCAGGCAAGACATTTTATATATATCTAGTGGGACTTTTTCAGTTTGGAGAACAAGTATGAAATATAAAAAATTGTCCCTTATGCTAGACATTTTAACCCACTCAACCTTCAGGGTACCTTATATTTCTTCTGCTCCTATTTACTTTTCCAGATTTATTATAGTAGCTTTTAGATCACCCCTTTGCAAGAAGCATCTGAGTTTTGATTTACATCCCATGAGTAGCTTGGGGTATGCAAGGTACCTTTCACTTGGCAATCAGATGAACAGAATGTCCAATTTCTCTCTTTTCAGATTTCTCTTGCACTAGAATAATTATCTTAAATAATACGAAGGTCGTGTTTCTTTGTTTATACATCCAATGTGAAATAAAGAAAACTTGAACATGTTGATAATCCTAGGAATCTAGTGAGGATTCCCAGTAGGAATGCTGATAATTAAGAATCCCCCTGTGCTCTCTGTGTAGTTTCCTGGTATCTGAAAGTTCAGCACTCCAAGATAAGAATTTGCCTGTCTCTTCCCCTTGACAATGGAGGGAGTTTAGGACAACTTCTGTCTCATCATGGGCACATTAGGTCTCAAACTAAGTGAGGCTAATCTAGATAAGTGTGTACTAGATGAGGGCATTCTCCTCGGTTTTACCCTGTTCTTCCCTCAACAGTGGTACTTGTCTGAGGTAATAAGTCCTCTGCAAATGGAACTAAACATAAAAGAACAGAACCTTGAGAGGCTTATAAGCATTTTTGTATTGTAAAATACTACTCAAAGAGTTAGAAGTTTCTGTGGAAGAAACCATGATTCAAGAATGAACTATCAAGGGACTTAGGTGAAGAAAGTAATTTGAGATGATGTTCGATTATTGGCAGTTTCTGTAAAGTTCATTCTAAAATAATCTAATGTTTTAATTCTCTTACTGAATCATTATTTTATGGTCTCTCATAACAGCTACAGCAATTGTAACAGTTACTGTTGCTAATCATAATTTAAACCCTAAGTCTTCAGGCAATTTTTTCTGGTCCTATTTCTGATGTCCTATCAATGGCAAATGAACATCCTTAAACCTTTACATTCCAGTCACACGCTATAGTATCAACTTCTATCTCATTTTGTAAAGTCTTTCAAGTATCAGAGACATCCCTCAGAAATGTGTTTAAATTATCTCATTTGCATTCAAATTATGCTTTCCTTTCACTTTTAAATTCTTCTCTTTCACTTGTAGAGTTTACATAACCCATGTCACTTGGCAAGAGAGAAAAAAAAAGACTGATATGCATTAAGAGGAAATAGGTGATGATGTAGATTTGAAAAATGTTGCTACTATGCATGCAATTTACATTCACAACTGAGTTTTTCTGAGGAATTGGTTTTGATAAGTTGTGGGTTTGGATTTTGACTTTTCATTTATAAATAGAATGCACTTTTATTCATACAGGGATTTGTTTATTCTGTTAGAAGGAAGTGAACTAATTCTCTCTAGATATGTTGTAGGTTTGCCTCTTATGTTATAGAGTTCTTAAAGTTTTGATTAGCATTCTACCTAGACAAGATCTGAAAATTGTTCCAGCTTTATTGACATACAGGAAAATAAATAAAAAGTTGAACATAATAATTTGAAACATAGATGACATCTCAGTAGTACAAGTATTGCAGTATTGGCAAACAAAGGTTAAGATACGGTTTGTTGTAAAAATTACCTATAGAATAAACAGATGTTTTCTCAGGATTGATGCCAATATTGTAAATGCTCCTAGGAAATGAATGATAAAAGTAATTATATGTATTGTTCAGTATCAGAAAAGTCTTCTGGAAAAATGAACTGATTCTAATCTTTTGGGTCTTTAGTCCCATATAATATGAAGATTTCCACTATGGCGAAAGTAGAGGTAAGGATAGGATTAGTGAGAACACTTATTTTGAGGAATGAGGCTTAGAGCTCATCTGTTTGGATACACGCAACACCTGTTGTGATCCAAATCTGAGCAGCAACAAACCCAGGGGAAATATCATTTCCTCGTTCTCCAGACTGCGCCACTGACTTCAGCTGGAGCAAAATCCATATCCATATAAGAGTCAGAAAGGGCTTCAAGAATTTGCCAGTCCTGCTGCTTGAGTGGACTGTTTGACACACACTCAGCCATGCTATAAACCCAATAGCTGAGATTACCTGGAGATTAAACCCTTATTCTGCAACAATAAAATGTATTAGAAGATGCCTCTAATAGGATACTAGAATTTCATATGCTCCTTTAGAGCAGAATTGGGTTACACGTAAAATACAATATTCCTAGTTTCTTCGGCAATACAACTTGCAAGTGTTGCAACATTATATTTACAGCCTGAATTCAGAAATACCAGTAACTTGGAGATTATTTGTAAACACACACACACACACAGAATTCACTGATTTAGTTTTATGATACTTTCCCCTGAAGTGAGCCTGTTTCTCATATTTCTTTCATCTGTAATTTTCTTTAGATTAGCTATTTGTAATTCTATATTTCAAAGCTTCAATTTAAAGTTTTACTATGTCTCCATTATTAATTTAATACTGAGTTAATTATAAAGATAATGTAAAAGGGCTCTTTAATTTCCGAAGAGGATTTTCTACTTATTAACTATATATGAAACAAGACTGATGAAATGTAGATTATTTAAAAAAATACTGTGAGCTATGCAGCTCACAGTAAAGTGGAATGTGGAAATACTAGCTTAATTAAACTTGAAGAAAACCTCTAAAATTAACTGGAATTAGTAATGAGTCTTACTGTAATGGAACTGCTTGCCCTTCACATGAGTGAATGTACACATTTTTTTTAAATGTGGTTGGTTGGTTTGATTTGATGAATGAATTTGATTAATAAAATTTTGTTAGACGTCTGAGAAGCTGACAGCAGTTTCTTGGAAAACAAGAGCTTCCTTCAAATGTTTACACTACGAAATATGAATGGCAATTATCTGTCTCAAACAGCATTACTCCTAGGGGCTTTTTACATATAAATCAGTGTGTAAATCTTAGTGTTTAATCAATGTTATATGTGTTTTTGTATTGTGTTGATGCTGGCTGGAGGCCAAGCAAGCACCAAAGCCTCTTTGTAACTTCCCTCCACAGCTGGACAGGACCATGAGTTAATGACCATGAGAGATCACTCACCATGTATTGGTGAAACAGACTAGAATTAGAATTAGACATATTTTAATTTATTACCAAAAAAATCAAAGCACAATAATGAGAATTAAAATAAGGTCTTAAAACACCTTCCTCCTACCTCTCCCTCCGTCCCAGCTCTACCTCCTCCCCTAGTGGTGCAGGGAAAGAGGGAATGGGGGTTATGGTCAGTTCATCACATGTTTCTCCCTCTGCTCAGGGAGAGGAATTGTTGCTCTGCTACACTCTGGGGTGTCCCCCCTGTGGGAGACAGCTCTCCATGAATGTCCAACATGAGCCCATACCACAGGAAACAGTTCTCCATGTGGATCCCTTTGCATGCAGTGCAGTCCTTCAGGCACAGCCTGCTCCAGTGTGGGTCCTCTGTGGGGTCTCATGTTCTACAAGGAAACCTACTGCACATGGGCTCCTCTCCCCATGGGTCTGCAGCCATCTGCCAGGCCTCCCATGGGGTCACAGCCTCTACTCACAGCAGGCATCTACCTGCTCCAGCATGGGGCTCTTCCAGGGGCTGTTGATGGATCTCTGCAACCTCATGTCATGGGCTGCAGGACCACAGCTTCCTCACTATGGTCTGCAGAGAAATCTCAGCTCCAGCACCTGGGGCAGCTCCTCCCCCTCCTTCTGCACTGACCTCAGTGTCTGAAGAGTTGTTCCTCTCACATATTATCATCCTACCTTTCCCTGACTATCATTACATCTGTGCAATATCTTTATTTTTCCTTTTTAAATATGTTGTCATGGAAGTGTTACCACTATTTCTAATTGCTCCAGCTTTGACCAGCATCACATCTGTCTTTGGTGCTGCCAGGAACTGGCTCTGCCAGACATGGAGGAAGTAGCTTCTCACAGAAGCCACCCTTGTAGGCCCACCACTCCCAAAGCCTCATCAAACAAACGAAGTAGTTTTCAAGGCTCTCATATGAAAATCACAGAAGTTAAACTTAATACAGTTCTAGAAAGTGTGCACTCATGGAAATTTGTTTTCCAAGAGATTTAGTACCTAAATTGTGTATTTTTAAACAGTGGCTGCTAACAATTGCAGTCAATAATTCACAATTCAATAATAAACAAACACACACACACACACACACACACACACACACACACACAACCCCTTCCTAATGAGTCATTAATGACAGAAGTATCATCCCTACTGCCTATGTATAGTTTCAGAATTTATTTGATGTTCCATTTTTGAAGAAACATCTAATTTTGGATTCAAATGTTCTTCACGGTGGCCCGGGATTTCAGCTCATCATCAGTGTTGGTTTTTTTAACTGTGAAGAAGAGTGACAAGATATTGTTCAGTTCTCAATTTGTATGTATTTGAGATTAGCAGAGGACAAAAATTAATTCTGTCATTTTCATAGAATCTCATTTCAGTTTGGATAGAAGGCAGTTATAAGACTCTCGAAATATGTTTGCTTCATGCTAAGAACAAATCTTCTTTCGTCTCTTCTCCTGCTCCTAAAGCAATTCAATACATATTTGAAAAGATGGAATGATATACATCTATAGGAGTGAACCAAGCAGAGAAAACAAAAATCTAATGCTTAGTCTGCCACAAAAAACTCTATTTGTACAAGGAGGCCTGTTAAATTCAGAGGAATTACTTGTGATCTGCAGACCTGTTCATCACACTGTCTCATCTCTAAAATAAAATGAAAGGAAGTTTTCTGTTTAGCTGCCAATTATCACATAACTGGCATTTTATGTTTTGCTATCAGAACTAGCTCATCAAAAACACTGTAAATTTTACATGATTCAGAAATATACTTTTTTTTCCTTTCCTCCACTACCTCTCCTAATTCAAAAGCATTGCTAGTTTTCAGAGCTCCTTTTTATTTAGCAACAAGCAAAATCTGAAAAGCTAACATCCAGAAGTAATATTTTAAAATTTTTTTTGTTATGTTTTCAGTGACATTGTACTTTGGCTCAGTAAATTCCTAGGATTTCAAAAACTGTTCAAGTTCTTGTCTCTGAAACAAAGTTTCCAAATATAATTTTCATGTTACTGTTTTCTTGCTATTTTTTTCTTTTCAAGTTGTGTATCATCCTATGCATTTTTTTTTTCAGGGGAAATGTAAGACTTTTATTTATTTAAGCTAGAATCACTATTCTTTTCTAACAGAACCACACTTCACAAAGTAAACAGTGACTTCTCTACAGTGGTGATTTTTTTAATACCTGTTTTTGTTTGATAAAAACATAATGCAAATTCTTATTTGCTATAGGAAAAAGAGTTTTATCATTAGAAATTATCTAAGTAGTGTAGGACAAGCTATCACCATCAGCATCTGTTGTACAAGTTGTCACAACAGACATTCTTATCTGTTGTGAGAAAGTAGGTTGATTATTAAGAATAATCTAAGTGGTGTAGTACAAGTTAGTTATCATGGTTATAACCCCAATTAATTTTATGGCAGAACTGAGTCAATATCTATTTTTACTGCACATTTGTATAGATGAGATGCAGAATTTGGTAACATTAACCATTGCCCTAGAGTGACTTAGGAAATTTGCAAACTTTGGCTTATTATAGCAGATGCAGAAGTGAGTGTTGTACTTTTGTTCTTCCATACATAACTTTTCACACCTGCATTTTCAAGGACATTTTTCAGGTCTCACCTGTACTTATATAACTTTTTAAATTCCAAAATATAGATTTCAGACAAGAAAAAGAAGGATAAGGAAAAGGGAGAAAACACTAAACAACAAAACAATAAAATAAATGCTCTAAAGGATACAGTATTCGTGTTAAAAAATAGGAAACTTTAGAACTCTTTTTTTCTNAACAATAAAATAAATGCTCTAAAGGATACAGTATTCATGTTGTTAAAAAATGGGTAACTTTAGAACCCTTTTCTTCTTTTTTTGTAGAGCTGTGAATAAATAATGCAATTTATCAGTCAAATGATCCTCATTGACAAATTTTCCTAATGTTCTTACCAAAAACTCTTTGTACAGTGGACATGCATTCAGTAAAAATACAAGCAGTTTGGGAGTATTTGCTGGCACAAAGAGACCTAAGAAGATCTCTCTGTGAAATTCATATTTATCTCAGTTCTCATCAACCTGAACAAGGAGAAATCTTCCATTTTATACACACTTTTGTAATACACAAACAGTGAGGCTCTGTAACCTCTCTAAAACCTAATGTTTTACAATTAATTTCTCTTTGGACACTCTGTTAATTGATGCTGCAGAAGTGAAAACTAGGTATAGACAGCAGAGGGTAAAATTTAGTTTAAAAGATAATGCTGTTATTTATGCTACGAGCATAACTTATGCTTCCATCACAAGCCATAGAGATTAAGTTAATACCACTAGTGGAAGCCAAGAAGATGACTCAGATTCATAACAGTTGTCCATGGAATGATTCAGTTTATTAAGCATATTTATTTCTTTCTATCTGAGATTCTTTGCAATGTCTTCCGTTATCTCCAACTTATGTGGGAAAGTATGATTGTTCTGCAGGCCATGAGTCATATCTTCTAGTTTTGTGGGTCTGTCTCAGGTATCCTAAGGTTTTTCCAGTGACACTGGATTCTTTTAGGTAATTGAATCCTCCATTGGCTATGGTAAGATAGATAGGTAGCTGACATATGTGGAAAGATACTAAAGTCTTGTTACTTAAATTTAAATTACATAACCTCCTATCCTAGAGGTCCCAGAAAGTAAGCACATCCAAAATTTCTTCTTAGGCAGAGAGAAGAGTCAGACTTCATACCGGGCAGAATTATAGAGCTAATGCTCTCAATACCCCGAAGCTCTTTCAGGGTACATGAGGGAAACAACCCAAAGAGGTTACTGGATATAGACAGCATCTATTTCTTATGGACAAACTGTGTTTTCTTTTTCTGAATGAATGACCAGTTCTGTGGGTGAAGGGAGTGCAGTTAACTCTGTTTATCTTGATTACATCAATATTATATAATTGTCTCCATTATATGAAGGTTTTCCATGGACTCCTGGTAGTCAAACTGAGGATTAGACGGGTGAAGTATAATCTGGCTGAAAAATTTGTACAATCGGACCCAAAGGACAATGGCAAATGAATCAGAGTGTACCTACTGATCAATTAAGGCATGTTCCTCTGTAATTGATTTATAGGGATGATACCTGAATGACTTTGAAAGTGACCTCAATGACAATTCAGCCTATCAACTTCCATTATCAGTCCAGGCTGGCAACAGAGAGTCTGAGTAGTATGTCTTTAAGAACTGACCTGAGATCAAGATATGTTTATGTCCTGGTTTAGGACAAATTTGGGAGAAAACCTCCAAAAGGGGCCTCTCCAGGTAACAAACCCACACGGCCCCTCCCCCCAATCAGTTTGNGTTTACAACACTGAAGACCAAATGCCTGTATTAGCAAGGATGCAGTTAGCAGGCTGAGGGTGTAGTTAGCAGATTGAAGCAAATGGTTACTCTTCTTCATTCAGTGATTTTGAATTCAATGTGTATCTGGAGTACTGCGTCCGCTTTTGAACCTCTAGTAAAAGAGATATATCAACAAACAGAATCTAGTGGGGAATCACCAAGATATTGGAAAGGCTGAAGAACATGACATATCAGGAGAGGCTTTTGAAACAGCTTAGCATGGAGAAAACGAGGATAGGGAGGAATATAATTGCAGTCTTTCATTACTTAAAAGGTAGCTATAGTAAAGACAGAACCTGATTTTTTTCTTGGATTAGTACAATGAAGGATCGAGGGCCAGTAGGCAGAATCATGACTAAGAAAAAATCTCCTTGGGTATATTATACAGTGTGAAAGAGGTCAATTACTGGAGAAGGCTGCACAAAGAGGTGGAGGAATCTCTCTCCCCAATGATTACCAAAATTCAGCTTGTCGAGACCCTGGGCTTCCCTCTTTTGAGCAGGATCTTGGATCAACCTGAGTCATGTGTCCTCCCGCAGTTTCCCCCTTACAGTAAAAATGAAAATAACTGATGAGCCTTTTCACCAAATGCACATACCAAAAATACTGTATGCTATTCTTCTCTCTCCCCCTTATGATATATTTTTATATATTTCAAAGATGAACCTCCTAACCTGCTTCTAATGATGAGTCAATCTCCTGCATTCATAAAGCTTGGTTAGGCAGCAAATGCCAATTTTCAGTGCGCCCTCCTCCAGTCCAATTACCCTCTCCGAGTTACAGAACTGCCACTGAAGAGCCAGGAGAAAACCAGAAGAGTATCTTTAATCAAAAAGATAACTTTCTCAAAAGCAAAATGTATAAATTGATTTTTAAATCTCCTCAAAATGTTTTACTGTGGAAAAGAAAGAGAATTATGTTGGATTTTTTTTCAAACTTCTAAAATTGGTAAGATAATAGATTTAATTTCTTTTGTCTTTTATTTTCTTATTTTATTTTCTTTGGTTTTGGAGTAAAGAAATTCAGTTGATAGAAGATTGAAAGCAAATTAAGAGTGAGACTTATCTGTAATACCACAAGGCTAACACTTCTGCTTCTGAGGGGTTTTCAAGACAACTCTTTCACCTTGTGTGATTTTATTGGTATTCAGACCACATTGGAAGAAAGCAGAAAGGGCCATGTTACAATTTCCATTGTGCTTGTTTGTGAATTGAAGCGTAAGCTGACAGCTTGTAGTAGAATCAAAGAATGCAAGTAGCACAGTTCATAAACCTGCATTCCTCAAGTTTCACCAATTTGAAATATAATAGCAATAGTAAATTCTACTCTAGTTTTGACTCCAAAAAGAAGGTAAGTCACTAATTATATTTGGTATTTTAAATATTACATCAGTGTTAGAGAAAGAGTAATGATTTTGCAGACACAGCATTGGATCAATACAAGCATAAACATATGCACACAATATGTTAGAAATAACATGCATTAGACAGTCACAGGGGAAATAAAAGAACATAATTAAATTCAGCATGGCCGGTAAATAGGGCTGTACTATTCACCTTGGATATAGGAGGCAGAAGTTTAAATACTGCTTCTTTCAGGTTTAGATTGAGGATTTTAACTTGAATGTTCTTGGATAATTTTCCTAATCGCCTCATCACATTTGAATACTTCCAACCCATATATATAATTTTTGTATTTTATTATAGTAAATTTGACTTTCCACCAATAAAATGTTCTATGTGCTTGCAGTTATGCTGTTCTCCATCTACTTTACAACCAGAGTCCCAAAGATGCTAAATCATTTAGCTAACCCTGGTACTTCCAGATTTCCACATTTGATAATCCTTTCACCTATTCTTTTTTCTAAGGAAAACCCTAATTATAATGTTTTATATATATAACCCTGTCTGGTTATTCAACTTACCCTCTGGTTACTGCATTCCACTGAAGTTGTGAGACACTTGCTTTCATATCCATTCTAGAGTCACTTTCATATGTATCTGATTCCATCTAATTAAAAGGAGGACTTTAAAATCCAGTCTTTCATAGTAAGTGTTCCCTAACCATCACTTAATAGGCCTTTCTGGAACAGCTTGTTCTAAGTCTTTCCAGGTGATGTTACTCCATATTACATAACCTAAATATTCACCAGGGCAGGCAAATACTGCAATTCAGTTGTGATTATGCAACCATGTGAAATGATAAAAGTCCATACTCCAAATCAATATTAAGTTATTGTACATTGTGAACCAGGTTCAGCACAAGAGAATAAGAAATGCTGCTGTTGCATAGGAGACTTGTAGGGCTACAGAGAGCTACTTCTTTCTCAAATTCAGTAAAATAAAGATTTTTGTAAGGGTCACCCATATTTCAGGCACTCCCAAACCACTTGGGTATCAGATCATCTGAGAAATCACTGTTTCCTGCTTTCTATTCATTGTGAGCACAGTCACTGGGCTTTTAAATAGAGTTCACATCTATCAAAATGTAATGGATTCAAGTCTGATCTAGGTCTAATAGGCCAATTCTTCCCTTCACTAGCAGTTTCCTGCTGGTTGTGCTAAATACCTCCATACATAAATAGAAGCACTTACTATTACAAAAAACTCCCCATATCCTATAAAAAGAATTGTCAACAGGATATCAATTGGAACAAACCCTTAGATAAACAACCACTTGAAATAATCATCATAATAATATATTATTAGTATTCAAAGTACTCAACTCTTGATTTTCTTGTGAGAAACCACTTTTATTCTGTTACTGAGAAACTGGCATTTAAGGTTTAAAAATACTATTCTCTTCTCCAAATCAGTACAGTAACAATATGAACAGTGAAATTTTTAACCACCTGCATTACTGGAAACAGAACCAAACACACCATAGACCAATTGGGAACAAGAGGACCTAGGATCACTGTAATGGGTCTATCTTTTACAAGTTGGCAGGTAGTTTAAGTGTTACAGCAAAGCTAAAACCTGAGGAAGGAGAAGGAACTTGTTTCTGGTAATAAAAACTTTGCAAGCAGCCAAAGTAAAGCTCATTTTCCATTAGGATGTCGCCTATGAGATACAGAACAAAGAGAGACTTGCATGTAGTTTTTGCAGAGAGGAAAATATTTGTGCTCTTTCCTTTTGTGCTGTCTACAAGTGTTTTGCTTTAAGAACTGTAGCAGATGTTGGCTTAAACTGTGCTTATGCAACAAAAAGTGAGTATTATCACTATGAAAGAAACACACCCATAAAGAAAGAAAATTTAGAAAACTCTCATAAATACTCTACCAGATCTCAATGCTTTTTATATTGTAAGAAAACAAATGAATGTAAAATCATTTATGCTTTCTGAAATGGTCAGCAACAGCCTGATATTTCCAAGCTTTGGCGTGGTTTAATTTTAAGTAAATTTATTTGGGTTTATTCTGCTGTATATAATATATATAATATGTACATGTATATAATATTCTGCTATGACTAGCAATGACTAAGTTCCTTCTGACTTGTAGAGACATAATATGAAAGCATTGTTGAATAAAGAACTAGCTGGTCACCTCATTGATGCATGAGTCAGCATACACTTGAGCCAGATCACCAGTCTTTGCATTTTGAATCATTTTCTAGTTCTAAATCAGAATAAACTGAAGGATTTTGTGAGCACAGTCAGACCAGCCCAGATCCCAAAGATGACTGGCTCACACCCAATGCTTAATCCCTTCTGTCAGTACTAATGATACCAACTTGGAGTATAGCCACTGGTAGCAGTACAGCTCTGATCAGTAGCTACAATTAAACCAAATCTGCTTTTCAGACAGCTGTACAAAGGTGAATGGAGCTATTTAAATGAAGAAAGGAAGCAAGAAGTAAATGCCTAGGTATTATAAGGTTACCTGATAAATAAATTGAAATACTAGTTCAACAATGTTGTTCAGTACAATGAAAAAAATGTATTTGTTCTTATGGAAAGCACAGTCTGGAAGCTAGAAGTCTTGTTGTCATCAGAATTTTTAAGTTCTTTCTGGAAACATGTCTCTTAACCTGATTAAATGTCATAGTGATATTTATACATTGCAATGTTCATGATATTGCATGCTTAAGGAAAATAGCTGGTGTAAACATCAGCTCCTTCTATCCTGATAAATAGCATAGGATCAGGTTATCACTAGCCTAGAAGTGGGATAACCTGGGTGCATCTCATTCACACAACACTTGATCATGTGATTTCACCTCAGTTTCAGCTGGCTCTTACACATTAAAACAATTTTGCTTATATTTTCATGTTTGAGTGTGGAAATCGGCTTTCACAGAAGAGAGAGAAACAAACTCCTATAAACTTTTCCATGCTTCCTATTGTGAATGATCTTTGTCATGTGGTATTCCCAAACTAATACTTGAGAATCTTCTTCGAAAATGCCAGTAAAACCAACAAAGTAATAATTTAGGTAGTATGAATAACCAGTATCCCAAAGCTGAAGCATGTTCCTTTTTCTTTTTTAGATTTGATCATTTAAACCATGGCTTTAAGATTATCTGTCAATGGAATCAAACATAATAAAATTGCCAGAAATCGAATTTCCCTCAAATCCACTTTTTTAAAATGTAATCTATAATGTTGGCCTATATTGGCAGACAAGTCCTTCAGTCTTTAAATTAAAGGGTTAGATCTAATAGCATGTATAATTGCTGAGCAATGGTTCTGGGACTCATGTGTGGTTATCTTTCATTGACTTCCATCCCTTTTTAAAAGATAGAGAAGAAGAAATTACATTGATGATTGCCTATTTTTGTTTTACAATTACTCGTACCTCGGTGTTGTGGGTTAACAAAGCTAAGTCCCCACTGAGTCACTCAGTGGCAACTTGAGAAAGCATCAAAATTTTTACAGACTGCCTACATCAATGTGTTCAAACAAGTGAATAGTTAGATAAGACTGAGCACATTCAAAAGGATCAATATGCTTCCACTGCCTAGAGAAATTACAGTCTTACAGAAGGGAACTTATTGCTCAAAAATATAATGTATTTATTTAGGCAACAAATTTCTTAGAATTCAGATACTTGATTCCTTCTGTCAGCTCTACTTACCTTCTGGAAACATAACCCTTTCCAAATTCAAAGTTTGTAAAGGAAATTGCTTTTCTTCTCTGCCTTTTGTCTGACTAACTACTGAAACTAAAAGTGACATAACTGACATAATGTAGCAAACCATTTTCTGAGCAGGTGGCTTGGAAATTGTACTAACACTATTCTTATTAGCACCGAATATAATACTTTGAGTACTGTTAATATTTGCACTGTAATTTGAAAAATATTCCATTTTTTCCCTCCACAAAATAGCTGTTCAGCTTCAGGAACATCACATCTTTGCTAGAAAAATCATAAAAGGTTAAAATGTTAGTTAAATATATGCTACTGCCTTTTCTTCTAAACAAGGGTTAAAATACAATTGTTTCAATGGTTCTTGACTGTTTTCTGAGTGAGAATTGAAACACAGTTAATATTTTTAGACAATTAACAGTTCTGTAACTACTATTTTCTCTCAGTGCTATGCATTAGGTAATTAACATTCAATGCGTTGAAATGTATTATTACCTAAATATTAGAAATGAAATATTTTAGTAGATATACTCATTATTCTCTTGGATGCTGCATCTGGGAATTCCTATTTTTTCCCCAGTGCAAGCTCTAGTTCCTGAGCTTTGTCTCTAAAGAAAACCACTAAATCCATGCATAACTTCCTTTAAATCTGAAAACTCCATAAATATGCAGGGTTCTTGTTTAAGAAATTAAATTGCAAAATCAGAATGACAGTTCTTGTTTACCCATATTCCATTTAGGATCACCATGACTGAATTAGTATTTTGCATTTCAGACTGAAGAAAAACTACAGATATCATTATAGTGAAGGACAAAAGAATGTTAAAAATTATTAATTTTTATATTAAAGGTTTCCTCTCAGCTAACAGGCTAGAGGTAATTATTTCTTTCTTTCTGTAAGTTTTGGGGGTTGTGTTTTAAATTCTTATTATGTCATGTAAATTTCCCTTTTCTTAAGAACAGCGGCCTATTGAATTCAGAACTTCAGCTATTGTTCCATTCTTCAAAAAAAAAAGCTTTGTGACTCAGCAGTATTATCTAACCATAGGCTTATTGCTCAATTATCTCTGTTGTTAAGTCAAGTAACAGAAGGGTTTTAATTACTTGCAATATTTTTTTTGAGATATGTTAGTGTGACTTTAGGGAAAAGTACAGGACAAAAGTACAGGGCAAACTTTATGTTCCTTATAATTCAGTAAAAATGCCTTTTATGTTAATAAAATGGACTTAATTGAAACCTTTAATGGTACAAAATGTTCTGCATAGGTCAATGGAAATTTAAGCAGTGATGTTGGTTGATAGAGAATAGCAGACCTTTAGGTCCAAATCTTACAACTTTCTGTCAATGGCATGTCTCTGCAAAGCCTTACGGATTGCTTATAATTCTTATTTTTATTAGAAATTAAGTAAGCTTTGCTTTTATGTGCAAAATTTCAAGGGTATCTTTCAAGCATGTTCTCTGAGAAGAATGCCAGCAGTATTCAAGAATGCTTCCTCAAAGTGCTGAAAGTTTTAAAGGCTGATGTGATGGATTCATATCAGACTGCAGATATCAAATGCAAGATCAGGAGACCTTTATAAAACAGGTATGGCTTTGATTAATAAAATAAATCAAACTAAGTGCTATTTTATGACCTCTAACCACAATTCAGGGAAAGCTAATGCTGTTGGCTGACAAGAGACCAATCTTTCCTGTAATGGCAGCTATTAAATCCATAGGAAATCAAGACATTATCCAATTCATATCAATTAATTGGAGATCTTTGCTAAGCAGAACTAATATCCCACTTTGTTACTGGGACACACAGATAAACACAATAATAGTATTAGGGTTCAGTTTAGTATCAAAACTAAGGTTTTGTGCTCAGGTATCTTTCCTTTTTGTTATCCATCTTCAAACCTAATTTTAATTAAAAAGCAAGTCTCCTGTTCTGTTTTTGTGGTATCCATNCAGTGAATATGTTGTAGTCTTTTAAAGCATCTGACATTACTGAAAGGTAACCTCATGAATGGAATATTATACAACAAATGCTCTGGACCAGCTGAGAAGGAAATATCTAGCAGATAAATTGTCTCTGAATGTATTTCTTTTTCATACTAAGGTAAATGTATTATGGGATTATGATGATGTGTTTCTGGAGGAAGGAGTTTTTCAGTGAGGAAAAAAGAAAGAATCCAGCCAGTAGAACAAAGTGTTACATCACATCTTAACGTAATAAATTGGTCCAGTCAAAGATAATCTCTTTAAATAACTTCTTTTAATACCTTGTGACATTGATTATAAGGAATTCTCAGAAGGAAGGTTAGTGAAAGTCATACTAGAGTTTAGTGTAATTTGTGCTAAACATTACTGAAATATTGAATATATTTTCAAGCTGTAACATTTTGTCAATAATTAGACTATATGTAATGATTTTAGTCATAACTGGACTTGTCAGTCTTCTATCCTTAGGCATGTTATGGAAGGAACAGCCCAACAGCTAAGGGCTATATTGGTAGTCAAAGGGATGCCACAGATATTGTCCACTTTTTTCAGACTGCAAGACTTATGAATGTTAGAAAAGGAGAGGGGAGCTATTAGTGTTTGGAGATATGTGAGTCCTTGATGAATACCTTAAGATTTGAGTGAGAATAACCAAGGTAAAAGTCTTTACAGTTCAGATGGGCAGGAGTATGATAATGCAGGTATACACAAGATTATCTTCCTCCTGTGGAAACTATGCAGAATCAATCCCTGACACCCCCCAAAGAGCAAGAGTGCATGGTACTACTCTTGTGAGTGACCGCTATAGGGCCATAATTTGGAGGAAACTTCCTTTCCTGCTTCTTTACCATAGCATGGACATTTTCCTTGTAAACCATGTAGATAATGTCATCTAAATTAGTCAAATATTAAAATCTCAGGAGTTTTCATAACATTTAAGACAAGCAAAATTGGACAAAGTGGGAACAGAAAGCCTTCAGTATTAGCCTTCAATATTAGGAGTGCTGGTTGAAATCAGTGTCATAAAGAATGTACTGTTCCAGATCCTCTTTTACTTAAATGGGGTGTGCAATTATACGTGCAGTTTTCTTCCTATGAGAGTCAGTTGTGAAGGTCTAGTGTTTCAACAGCAGCAGTACCAACTTTAAAACACAGTATCACAGAATTACAGGATATACTAAGATTCTGCAAAAATTTAAAGTTCCTGCTTAAGGCCCGAGAACTTGCTAGTAATTTACTGAACTATAGTGTATATGGGTGTTTACTAGCAATATTAGCCCTAAAGTTCTTGTAAGCACAGAACCGTAGGAACTAAGAATCATAGAATGGGTTGGGTAGAAAGCAATTTAAGGAGATAACCCAGTTCCAAATCCCTGGTATGAGGGCATCTTTCACTAGATGAGGTCATGAGCCATTTGCAACACCTCTGGACAACCTGTTCCAGGTCTCAACGCCCTCATAACAAACAACCTCTCCCCTATATCCAATCTAAACCTACAGTGTCTCAATTTTAAATCATTTTCCCTTGTCCCTTAAGAAGATATGAACAGTACAAGTCCTGGTGCAGTCCTCTGAGGGACACTACACAGTACTGATGTCTGTTTGGACATTGAATGGTTAATTGCAACACTTTTGACTAAGATTTCCAGCCAATTTCTTATCTATTGAATAGGATGTCCATAAACCCCGTATCTCTACAATTTAGCAACAGAAATGTTATGTAGGATCATGCAAAAAGCCTTACAGAAATTAAGATAGATGATAACAACTTGTCCTACCTTATTTGTCAACACTGTTTCTTCATTGTAGAAGGCCACTTAATTGGTCAAGCACCATTTGTCTTTGGTGGAACCATACTGGCTGTCTCTATTCATTTCCTGTCATTTATATGCCTTGACACAGTTTCCAGGAGGAGCTCTTCTGTAATCTTACTGGGTACAGCGGTGAGGCTGGCTGATCAGTAGTTCCAGCATCCTCCTTTTTATCCTTTATAAATATCAGTGTGATATTTCTCTTTCTCCAGCCACAGATGACTTCACCTGATTGTGATTACCTTTCAAGTATTATGGAGATGGGCTTTGAGATTACATTGGTCAAGTCCCTCAGGACTCTGGAATGTCTAACTAGGTTTCCTCGAGTTGTGTACTGTCAAGTACCCTGGCTTCCAGGAACCCTCTGATGTGTTTCACCAGGCACCAGCACAGTGCCAGGTGTGGAGAACTGCCTTGGAATTGTATTTACCAGAGGCAGAACCTTTTGAGCCACCTGCTCAACAGCGCAGGAAAGCATCAGGGCTTGGGCGAAGGAGGAAGGAGGAGGTTTTCTATATGAAGTTCCAGCAGGGAAGGTTGATTGGTGCTGAAAGGATCAGGAATAGAAGAGACCAAAATCAGAGTTTGCAGGAGCTTCTACGTGAGGAAGGTTCCAGGCGGAGTGTACAGTTTTCAGCCAGGGGGGAGTCTGGGAGGGAGCAGTAAAGGGAGGGGATTACAATTGAGGGACCAGTGGAGAAAAAGGGGAGGAGAGCGCAGGTCATGTGGGCTCCTCAATGGAGCCTTGAGTATTAGATGAATTCCAAAGGGGAGGTACAGCAAGGGGCTGGGCTAACAGGGGATTGACAGGGAAAGGTCCAGAACAAGGTGCAGAGTTTACAATGACAGGCAGGGAATGCGCTGGAACAGCGAGCGAGGAAACAGTGAAAGACAGTTCAGGGGAGGATACAACTGAGGGGTAAACCAACTTCAGGGGAAACATGGGGGAACAAAGGAATAAACCATAAAACCACAAACAATA
>VWYI01018758.1:0-46397 GCA_013399455.1 Anthoscopus minutus | reverse complement strand
TCTCCAGGCAGCACTGACAGAACAAGAGGGCACAGTCCCCAGCTGTGCCAGAGGAAATATTGGTTGGATATTAGGAAAAAGTTTTTTATGGAAAGAGTGATAAAATATGGGAATGGTTTGCCTGGGGAGGTGGTAGAGTCACCATCCCTGGATATGTTTACAATAAGACTGGATGTGGCTCTCAGTGCCATGGTTTAGTTGAGGAATTACAGCATGGGTTGGACTTGATGATCTTCCAACCTTGTGATTCTGTGTGATTCTGTGAATTCTGTGAATACTACATACTCCAGGTTAGCCAGAAATTCAAACTCTTCTGTCATTAATAATCAATCTCTCTGCCAGAGGGCTGGTAATAGCATAAGCCTTTTCTTTTCCCTTTCCTAAAGACATTTTTCACACAGATCAACGACTGGTGATTATCCAGTCTAAATCAGGATCCTATTATGTGAGGTAGAGGAGACTCTTTTGACTAATGCTGAAATGTATGTAATAATAATAGCCTTAGAGAGGAGTGAAATGTAGCACAAGCATCCTGTGTGTGTCTCTTTAATTAGAAACCATGCAGAGTTTGAAATCTAAGGTGCTTCCTAACATGTGTGGCATTCATTTTAATCATTCTTCAGAGTGCAGAAGGAAGCATCAATTAAGTTCAGCATGAGAGAAACTCCTGGGAGTGGGTGCAGGAAATTAATTTTTTTAGTAATATTATGAAATTGATGATGATGATGATGATGATGATGCCCAGGGACAGCACTTTGAAAGCATTAACCTGCAAAGGCAGCAAGGAGCCCCATACTATGTCAGCAAGCAGCCAAAGCACTGAAAGATCCTTAAGGCATAAATTTGACCCATATTCTGTAGATAATCAACTTTCCTCTCCCCAAAGGGGATCTGGGAGAATGATATAAAAGCATGATTTGCATTATGAAGCTTTGTATCTTCCTTGATGTTTTTCCTTGTCTGCGCCAGTCACTATTGCTTCCAAACATCAAACTGCGCAGAGGTTTGCTCCATGCAGGGGAGAAGCTGAACTGATCCTAATGGGAGCCCAGCGCAGCAGTGGCGGGATCTTTTCCACCCCAGAGGAGATGAGGACTGGTGGCTCTGGAGAGCAAGATGCTTTTTTTACCTCTTCAGCACAGTGGGGCACCCCTGTCCAGAGTGCCCAGCACACGTCAAAGTCAGAGTTGATTAAAGCCCTCCTGGCAGTCAGCTGGCTGACATGCAGGAAGGTGCCAGTCTGTCCTGTCAGCAGGGCTGAGGCCTGAAAGCAATTCCTAATCATCTGCTGAAGAAAGCATGTGTCAGTAAATTGCAGCTAATGAATCATTTCAGGGCATGGGATCTGGGTAGGAGAACAAAGTAGAGGCAGGGATGTGGGATGTCAGTGAGCCTGCAGTACCACCAAGGAGCGGGCAAGGATTCTGAAAAATAAGGTCCTCTTTGAGGGAGAATAACAACCACAGGGATACTTCTGATAAACAGTGTTGAACTGCTGTGATCTAAAAAGCACAAACTTTTCATTTTTACTGGATAACAGATATTTTCATATTGCTAATCATAGCAAACAGAGGGGAAAAAAACTTCTCTAAATTCCTGGCAAGTGGGTCACCAGGTTTGTTTCTTCAGGGAATGTGAGGATGGACACTCTGGATGAGCTCTCACTTGAGAAGGTCTCCAAAAGCAAAGGGACAAGGAGGCTGCTCACACAGCACAGATGTGGATGAGCTAGCTCCTCTCACACTGACATTTTGAGCCAAGAATATTTCAGCATTTTCAGTATTTCAGCATTAGCATCTCCTAATGCAGTTTTTTCTCACTGGCTATAAAATCTGTCCTGGTGCAAAAGAAACCTCGGTGATTTTCATGTAACTGTGAGAAAAGAGCCATAGCTGTTTTTGTATAACAGGATTTGTGTGGGCTGTTGGTAAGGGCACACTGCTGATAAATAAGGTTCAGTTGTAAATATTCTCTAGTGACATGGGAATTTATCCACCTATTGAAGTTTACAACTGAGCTACCAAGGAAACATGTTCTTTAGCTCCACTGTGTATGCAGTCAACAGTGCATTTATCAAATGCCCTGTCAGTTCAGGGAAGGCACAGTTCAGGTAATACAATATTTATGAAACTGTGAATACCCCCTCAGAAAGTTCTCTTAGAGTACATTTTTTAAAGCTACCTTATGAAAACTTTGGACAAGTGGAAAGCAGAGGATATCTTTTCAGTTTTATAGTGCAGGAATCTGCTCTATGGTCACATGCAGTTAAAAAGATACAACAGAAGAGGTGCTTCCTAGGCACCACATTTATTTATCATAAAGCACAAAATGTAAAAGCTGCATAAGTAAATTGAATGCAATTTTTTTGCAGAAGTTTGGGGTAAATAGGAAGTGCTCCCCTTCATCAGAAATAAAAATCAAGGCTGGCTGCTCATCCTTCACCCATTTATCTATTTTAGTTTACAGGCCACCCTGACACCACAGACAGGTTCTTTGAGGGGGGCACTTGTTCATCCCATTCCCATATCAGAGAGTCTTCATGATCTTTTGTCTTATACTGCCTCTCCCATACTCCTTGGAAACCCTGGCTGCGACCCTGCTCAATCCCCTGTAAAAAAGCATCCCTTTCACCCTTCAGGCCTTGCAATACACTGACAGCCTCAGAGATGCCTCAGTTCCTCAGTAAATTCAGATGTCAGTATGGAGGAATGATCCCCACCTGTGTCACCTCAGAAAGACTAATTTTGAAAAGCCTTAATTTTTAAATTTTCTAGATTGTTTTCTTTGGGTGCTGCAGCCTGTGAGCCGAGGCTTCCAAAGTGGCTTGTGTTGTTTCAGGGACCAATTGTCTTTATTCTCAGTGATTGAAATGATGGAAGANGGTATGAATTTATTTATGTTAAAAAAAAAATTAAAAAAGAAATTATGAAATCTTTTCTCTACTGGTAGCAATTCCAGTGAGATTCACCGGAGTGGGGCTCCCTCTGTTGAGCTCTGGGAGCTGGTAAATACAGCTGCCCACTCCATTTTTGGGGCAGCTTTATGTCCAGGCCTACCTTACCCCCCTCCCCTCCCTGTGGTCCAGCTGAGAGAAGAAAAATCACAGTAGAAAAGTCCCAAAAAAGCAGAGTCTGGGAGTAGGACCTCTGAGCTGTGACCTGCCTGGTCTCTGTCAGGAGGAAACCCTGACAACAACAAACAACATCCAAAGAGTCATAGCAGGACTGGACCATATCATCCTTTCTAGGGCAGAATTGGAGGGTTTCTGCTTAGGAAACACTTGACTCACAAGGCAAGGAGCCAAAAAGAAATATGTGGGAAGGCTGGAAAGTAAACCAGAGGTATTGGGCTGGATAGCAGAGTTACAAAGATACTGCTGGAAAATGTAAGCTATCCCGTGCTTCGTCAGCTTCCACCAGGAAAGATCAAATGAAGCAGTCACAGCAGAGACTCATGTTATAGGCTTTTATGCAATACTTCTTATATTTTCCCCAGTGTTCTTCTTTTTCTTGCTGTGACCTACAGCATAAGGAATTGTGGAAAATTCCAGAGCTGTAAATACTGCCATTATGGAAGTGAGTAAGCCTGTAAAAGCTTAAGGCTCTCAAAATTGCACAGGGAACACTGATTTTTTAACTCATCTCTTCTTTAAAGAGCATGCAAGGACTGTTTTTGTCAGGTGGCTGGGAAAACTGGGTCATGGTGCTGACCAAACTGGTGTCATCTGGGGAGTAATCAATGAGAGATTTCATGTTCATTTAAAGGTTTTAAGGCACTTTGAATTGAGAACAAAGGTAACCTTAATTATATAGTGTTATAATGCCTTGAATATAAGGAGGTTTTTTTATGCTTCTCTTCAGCTTCAACGGAGCTCTTATTTGATTCGTCTCTATTGGTGATTCTGGCAGGCTAAATGTAGCCAACTGTGCTGTCTTTCCTCTTTGAACTGCTCAAACAGCACATGGCTGTCAGTTTGCTTACTAGAATTGCACTGGAAAATGGTTTTTTTCTGTAATTTGTGGTTTCTTTCTGTGTTAACCCACCACCAGTTCCTGAAGCTCAGGAAGTGTTTGGTGGCTCCCTTGTGAGGCAGGCAGCTGAGGCATGTTTTGTCTGATGGTTTCTCAGGAAGCCACACTGCATACTTGAGTTAGAAGTTGTCTCGGCGGTTGGTTGGGATGTTTTGTAGACCAGCTTCTGCTTTGAAGTGTCTGTGCACAGCAGCCAATCCTTTCACTGAGATCCCTGCACAGGATTATAAGGCTCAAATTTAGTCCTTAGGATCCAGTGAGTGTTTTCTGCCTGGAAGGTGAAGGACAGGCTCTTAGAACATACCTAGCTTTTGTAAAGGCAATGTAAATCCAGCACAAGCGATGATTAAATATTTTCCTCGGTAGAGGCTGTCAGATATTCAGCCTTGTTTCAGAGAAGTTTTCTTGTAAGATAAAGCTTTATACCAGGTAGGAATTTTCTATACATCCACAGAGCTTCATCAAGATCAACAGAATTAAAGTGGCTCAACTGAAACCAGAAGCTGACCTACAAGGCCAGTGGTGTGTTCACAGTAGCACTTATTAAAGAGCAGACAGTTTGGAAGGATTCGGGTTTCACAGAACATGAGGGACTTTGTGCTTGACACGGTGTTACCCACTGATTCTCTGGGAAACCATAGCTGTGAATTCACTGCTGGAAATCCAGCCTGACCCTGAATATCACGTGTTGTTTAATAGGGGAGCATGTAGTTTAAAAATACTTCACTTAACGGGTTGCTAAGAAAGAGAGATCTTTGAATATGTAAATGTTGATAGTGAGTGAGGGGCTGAAGCAATGTGAGATGTGAAGTAGAGGATGTGAAGCTGTTAGTTGTGATTATGAGATCAGATGCACTCATGCATTCAAGTTGTGAATCTTTCTAAGTGAAATGGCATTGGATTGTAAAACTAACTCAGCTCTGATATTGGTAAAGCAGGAGAATCCTGGACAGACCCAAGCAACAAGCTCTGCAGTGGAAAGCCTGCTGTTTTTTTTCTCAGTTGTGCTGCATGCATCAACTGCATTTGCTAAGAGAAATTTTGAAATATTCTTTAACCTTGCTGTGTACAAATATGGACCTTATAAGGTGAAATGCAGGTTGTGCCTGTTTGCCAGATAAACTACAAAATAACCTCAGCAGACACTGTTCTCTTGGAAAATCAGCTTGTGCTCCATTGGCCCACTGCTGAAGAGGATGAACACCATCCTGTGCTGTTCTGGGGTCCTGAGGTTTTTGTTCCCTGTTCATTGGAGAGAAATGTCAATGTGCAAGAATGATGCTGTACCTGCCTGCCTTTGTGCTCCATCTGTTCAGCAATTCCCCTGGTATCTTCATGCTAATTGCAGAAGTCATTTCTGGAAATGGGAGATAGGCGCCTAATCTGTTTGGACACTTCCTCTCCATGTATAAAGGCTACCTCTTGTAAATGTGTAGAGACGTTCCCAAGACCTTTTAGTTTTGAAAAGCATTTTACCTTCTGCTCCAGGTGGGAGCTATGTGCACCTCAAGCATGTGTTGTCTGCAAGTGTCTTCAGGTGTCACAAGGACTGCAGCCCATCTGCAGCACCATCAGCAAGGGTCAGGGCCCAAATACTAGTTAACCATTTATTAAAATAAAACAGTAAGGCTTTAGTTAAGAAGTTTTATTTTATTGTGATTTATACCTATATGGGACTATAAATAAACATGCCACCTTCCAGAGTATATAAATTATTACATTCAGTTGTCATTCTCCATGGAGTTGTTTCTGTTGTCATCTTAAATAGTTTTATTCTTAAAGTTGATTTCAAAAAGGTTGTGCATGCAAAGTGTGATTTTCTTTTTCAAGCTTTTACTGATGTCATGCAGAGCTGACTAATAGCATATAACCGGGTTTTGTCTTTGCTTATTTGTGCAAATTTAGATTCTCTTTGATTAATTTTCCTGTAATTAGCTTTCTGTGAAAGCAACTGCTGCAGTGTCCCTGTTGAGATTTGCTGGAGAGGTGACCTGTACTTTTGAATCACTGCACGTAAAGCAAACCATCATACACAGAAGACAAAGCACTTTTGAGAGTTTTTGCTTTGAGATATGATGATGATTTATGATCTGTCACCCTGAAAGTTCCTCGTGAGGACAAAATCCACTAAAAACTCTGCAGGTCACAGATCTGGTGGTAGCATACATTTTTTTGTTTTAACTGCGCTAGCTAAGGTGTGCCTCAACCCCTTGTTTCTTCAGCTCGCTGCGTGTACAGGCGCTCTCTCCTGCCTCCTAGGGCTGGCTGAGCGACGTGTGTTCATTCGGGTGAGAGCTGTTCCTCTGGAAAGGTTGAGCTGAGAGCGAGCACAGCGGGCGGGATGGAGAGGAGCGAGCGGGCGGAGCGCGGTCCCTGCTGTCCCCGCCCGGCCCGCAGACATGGCTGGCATTGCCCCCAATGGAGCTGTCTGCTGTGCCAGACTGCCTTCCACTCTTCTGTCCTAAAGGGATCCGGGCAGGCTCGTGATTTAAATTGCTCTCAGCTGATTCGAATGGGGGGTTTGGATCCCAAGATCCCAGTAATAAGGTAGTTATGGGCAGTAGCCCATCTCCTTCTCAGCAGTCCTGCTGATGGATGCTCCATCACACAAACCCTGTCTTCTCCAGTACAGCTGCTGAGATTTCTGCAGAGCTTTTAGGGGTGTCAGGAAACCATATGCTGAAGTGCTACCCAGCCTGCTTGTGGAGAGAATCCTACCCGTTGGAAAATGTAAATTCAGTCAAACCATCACCACTGAATCTTTGCTTGTGTAGACTAGGAAATTCAGAGTAATGTGTGATGCTTCAGAGTAATGGAGCAAAAAATTACCAGTACGTATTTTAATTATTATTTATGCTCTATAGTATTAGCTTGTGTTTAATTGTATTTTACCGCTGAGATGTGCATGCTTTTAATTACTTTTCTTTACTTTTACCTTTTCTTCTTTATCAATTTTTAATTTACTTTGGATGTTTACACTTGATAGTGATTGATGAAAGAGGTAAATGTATATACATTCATGCAGAGGAACAGACTCTTCAGAAATATATTTGGAGTATGGGGAATATGGAGATAGATGTTGGAAAATTTTGAAGGACTGCAATAAGCAATATGTCAGTGTGTTTTGCTGAAGTGACTTATTACAGGCTTTAAAAAAATAAACAATTATTGTCCCTAGCAGTGTTCTTTCTTATCAGACTGTTCCAGCAGTGAGTTCTGAGGTCATTTGACTTTATCCCCTCCTGCTTCACCTCTAGCTCAGAAGATAATCAAAGGGAAAGAGGAGTTAAATACTCCTCCACCTTTTGCATTTCTCCAATTCTTTGATTCCTCATCGTCTTGACATAGGGGTCAGGTGACACTGCTGCCCCATGTGGCAGACAGCATCACACCTGCCTCTTAGAGATTCCCATGTGCAAGGGAAGGCCTTGAAACAGAGAGGTTGAGCTTCCCATTCTTTGCACAGCTTGAGATGCACAAGGCAAGAGAAATTGGGCAAGAGAAATTACCCTTCAGCATTAACATGGCTTTCACACTGCAGAAAAACAATCCTCTGCTTTGCTATAGTAAAGAGGAGTTGTCACTGTTGTCTCAGGAGGTTTCTTGGGTTTCAAGGATCTGAACACAAACTTAGTTTGAGAGAAGGGTTGGAACATAGCATTTCTGTTGGGGTTCAGTAGCTGGACACCTTGTCCTATTTATTTTATTTTTGATTTCTTGTTTTTTAGGCAACCACATGGTACTTTAGGCAAGCATTAGACCTTTTTTTTAAGGAGTGACCTCCTCCATCAAGTCCTGCACACAGAAGTTGGCAGGCTCTGACCCCTGTTGGAGCCTGTGTTGCTTTTGAGCACATTGGGAAAGTGTTTATTTTCTGTAATTTTTGAAAACTGACGACCTGCTCTATCTGAGCAGCCCACATTCTAGTAAGATTTCTACTGAAAGAATTTATTGGAGGCAAGCATATTTGGGTTTTTTTCCCATTCCTTTTGTTCTTCAGGATACATAATGAAGAATGCTCCAGCTTTGCCAGTTAATTGCTTCATGGCTGTTGTTTGTCAATTTGCCAGCAGGTTTCTGCTTAACTGCTGCCATTTGACATTGCTGAAACACAAATGCAGAATGATTGAGTTGCCAACATATCATTGAGTCTTCTGCAAGGGGGATTTTCAGCATATTAACGCTTCAGGCTTTCATGTCAGTATTGATTGCTGAAATAGAAAAGAAACCTTTGGCAGTATTCAGCATCGTGCCAGCATGGATTTCGTGGCAGGAAAAAGAAACTGGATGTTGCCATTGACTGTGACTTCATTCTTCCTTTCCTCCTTTCTTAAATTTTTTATTTCTATACACACCCACACAGAGTTTTGAAATTTAATACACATCATAGCCAAATGCCAGTTAGCCTGACAATAAGCCAGCAGGGCAAATCAACTACTTGATGCAGTCAGGTGTCAAGGCTATTTGATTTTGCAGCCACCTGCTTTATGCCCAACCAGATTTCAAGGCAGCTGGGGAGGGGTTCCTCACAGTGAAGCACAGGTCAAGAGCTGACTTGGAGGAAGCCAGTGGGGTGGTGTTTACTGCCAAGTTCGTCACAGGACAGCCAGGCTGCCACCACATTGGTCCCTGGATGCAAGAGTGGCCATTGTGAAGCTGGGTGGCATGAGGAGAGGAGCAGCACGATGCTGCTGGGGCCAGGCTTGGAAAGGGGGTTCCCCTCCCTGGACATAGTGAGGCAGAAGATGCCAAGATGGGGCCCCATGGATGAGCAGGGGCTTAGGTGGTGGGGCAGGGGATGAAGTGCATGGCAAGGGTGTAGTGCAGTGGCTCAGTGTTGTCCACCAGCAGTTGCTGTGGCAGTGCTCATGCATGGAATGGGCACAGGAAGGGTAAGGAGGTTTTGCTCTGCTGAAACAGGGAGCAGGAGGAAGATGTGAGCCTCCTGCAGTTGCTGGAGAAACACCTCTGTGTGCTTTGTCCCACCTGAACCTTGCCTGTCACTGCTTTGCTTTAGTCTGATCTCTTATACTTTATATCCTGTTTTAGATTAGAAGGTAGGAAGGACCACCTGGGCATTCAGAAGGTGTTGATTTCTCACTGGAATTCTGTTGTGTGGAACAAAGACCTGAGGGGAAATAGGACAGGGCATGAGCCAGGTATTTGAACATAAAATGGGAAGGACATGCTCACCAGCAGGGTTTGGGGAGTTTGCATGTCAGCCAGAGATCAGTCCTGGCCAAGCACTTTTCCTTTGACTTGGGAAAGTCAAGTGAAGAAGGGGAGGGTGGATAGACCAGAATTGCATGCACAAGGATTGTGAATGAGGAAGATAAACAAGATCAGAGAAAGATTTCTAAGAACCACATTACAACTAGCAAACAGCAGCAGAGATTGTTTTTATTCTATTTCTGAAAGATACTTAAAGCTCCCTCCATTCAGATGTAGTTCAGAGGAACTTTCTGAATCTGATCTGCTTCTCACTTAAGAATTAACCAAAAATAGGAATAATAAAGGGAAACTTCCAAAAATTTGCTTCTTAGGAACCGTTAATATAATGTGACCATGAAAAGTGAAAGCTAGATTTTTTGGCCAGAATATATAATCAAAGAAGCTTCAAGAGTTTATCTTGGGTATTTGGAGTTGGTTGGTTGGTTTGCAATATTTTGATTTTTTTTGTGGGGTTTTTTTGTAATTGTAATTGTAATTGATATTAAATTTCTTTCTTTGGTTGATTTGAGCAGAAACTTAAAGCTTTGGAACAGCACAAGTAACTTCATTTGAAAAGGATTACAGGACACTGGTACCTGGGCCAGAGTAAATGCAAGGTTTATGTGGGATGCTCATATCAAAAAAGGTACATAGAGCCTTACAGAAAGACTGGGAAATATCTCATTTTTTCAGTAGGAGGGTATCTTTTCCACTAAATAACATGTTCACCTTAAAAAGTGCCTCACAGAGTTTTTAGTTGAAAAGCTGTGATTCAGAATTAGAAAAGCTGTAGCTGATAATTGAAACAGTTTGCTTTGGAAGTCCTCCCCACTGTCATTGGCCCAGATCTTCTCTGTGTAGGACAATTTCTAGATGACATGGTCCACAGATAAGCATGTGAAAGAGAAGAGGAACACAAGCACCTAAAGTGCAAATTCCCACAATAAAAGGAATAATCTCTGAATAAAACAATTCCAAATTTTTGTCTGGCAGTTGGTTTGTTTTTCTTAAACAAATGAATGTCTTCATTTGCATCAGCTGAAGGTAAAAACAAGGACCTGAATAATCTTCTAGCCAGATCAATTAATTATCAATAAAAGCCCAGCATGTGTTGCATAAGAATTTAATTGATGAAGTGTGGAGTAAAATCCACTTTCTTCTTCTGTAGCTCTGGGGGCTGTTGCCTTTTTACATAGTAAAATGAGGCTTGGAAAGAGAAAGTGATTAAAAAGAAAGTGATCTGACCTTGAGTTGCTACAAAGATCTTGGGAATAGGAAGGTCCCATCTAGGGTAAGTGATACAGAGCGTGTTTGCCAGGCATGTGTCTGGATCAGCAGTGTGCACCTGGCAGAAGTCTTACTTTGATGAATTGTCTTCTCCTAGCATGAATTAAAGTAATGATTCTCTTATTTCTAAATTACTACAAGGCTCTGTAGTCTTTCAGCTTAGTGTGGGTTTGGTTTTTTTCCTAGTTTTGAATGAGTAATGGAATCTATGCCTTACCTAAGGAGTTTGATGGTATTGTATTATTGTATTAATCTTTAAAATGCTGTATAGGGGAGAGAAGCTTTGCTTTCAAGAGAAATAACCATCCTGGCAGAGAGAAAAATATCAGTAGGGTGCTGCCACTGATTTGGCAGAGACTGTTTGATGCTTTGTTAGCTGGCTGTTGATTTTATGCTTTTTAGTCATGTTTGAAGGAGCTTCCAAAATAACTGGTCTTTAAGTGGGTAGCTCCATTCAGATATAGCAAAATCCAGAAGAATACAGAGCAAACAGAGGAACTGAAAATTGCTAATGAGAAAAGTTAGAAGTGGGAACACATCTGAATGAAATTAAAACCCCCTCCAGACAATACGGATAGTGCTCTGAAGAGCTGTGCCTGTTTGTCTCCTTCTCTGTGGGCTGTAGGCAAAAAGATCTGTCTCACAGCTTTCCAAGACCTGCACAGCTACTAAAGCCTTTCCTAATAAAAATGAGTAAGTTAACGCCTGTGTGTGAAGGTGCATTGAAGAAAGTTGCTCTTTGATCAGTGTGGTGTCTGCCTGCTGCAGTGGCCATCTGGCGCCCAGAAGCGGGCGGAGGCGCCGGCAGGCACTGCAGGCAGAGGGCTGTGTGCTTCTCCTCCTTCTGCCGAAAGATGCAGGTGTAAGAGCATAAAACTCACCCCGCCAGAGCAGGTCCATTTAATACACCCATCGGAATTGAAAAATGCCTCTGCTTGTGGCTTTAACAAATACCGTGAAAAGTCATCCCAGCATCATATTTTCTGGAAATGCAGTGTTTCTGTCGGGCCAGTCCACCTTCCCCCTGGGGAAAGCATCTGAGTGTTATATTAGGCACGGGAATGTCATTCAGAAGGACAGGCATAAGAAACAGCTGGGGGAATACCAGGGTGTTCTATTAAATATAGCTTTACTTTTTCATTGTCCCTATAGGACACCCCATTGACAAGCATGGTGCACAGCAGGGAACAGACTACACAAAGGCATGTGCATGCAAAGAAAATTGTCATTTTTGTAAATACAGCTCTGAAAAAAAAGACTCTTGCAGAAGGTTGATTTTACAGGACCCCTCTAACATCTCTTGTCTTATGTGCTGCTATATATTTGCAAGCTGACTCTTAGTTCGAATTAAATAAAATGAAAAATGGTATAGGACAATACAGCAATTCACCTTTTCTGCTTCAGTATGGGTTAAAGAACTGTTATAGGACCAAAGCAGCAGCAAGCTGTATCCAACACAGTTACCTCTGCTCTGTGGGACTCAGCAAGAAGAGGAGCAAGTAGAAAGGGAGGAAAGGGGCTGCATAGACCAGTGCTTCCACCAAAACATTGTCCATACAGTCACAGCCTGGGTGAGATAATCCGTCTTTCACTGGGACAAAATGAGCTCTGGGAAGAATTCTTCACACTAAAGTGGCTTCCATCAGATAGGTTTCACTCTTTCATCATACCAAACAATGAACTTTCTAGGTTTTTGGTTTTCTCATGGGCCATGATTTTTTAGTAAGTTTGTTTAATTATTTTTATGACAGTGAGAGCTTCAGAGCTCTTTTTATTTCTAAAAGAAGGTTTTGAGGCATTCTGTCTATTCTGCTTTTCCACAAGGACATTAATTCATAAGCAACAAAGAATATTATAAGTGTTTACAGTAGCCCTTAGTGAGTAGCATGAGACTTGGGGACTTTGAAAGAAATAAGAGTATTTGTTTACAGAATCAAAAGATAAACAAAAGGCTTCAAACTCAAAAATATTTGGAGTTGCTCAAACAAATGAAGTGAAAAATTACTAATTTTCCAGCTTTTATAACCCTATGAATCATCGAGTTTGTATTATTTTGTCTCTCTTCTGAGCTTCAGAAACCAAAGCAACCCTGAAGGTCAAAATTTCTAATATTTTACCTTTGGACATGTCCAAGTTTAGCTGTTTAAAAATATTGTTCTGCTTACATAGGATATTTTGCAAATTAAAAGATGCTGCTTGGTGGTGTAAGAGGTACTGGAGGTTTCAGCTGAGCTACATGAGATGGACAGTGGCTGCTCTGATGTAACACATCTTCCTTCTCAGGCTTGCCATCATGTACATCCTAGTTCTCCTGAGATCCAGCATATAGTATTATGTAGGTGTTTGCTGCAGTCATTGGGGTAATTTGGTAAATTATCATGGCTGACCGGTTTGCTTCTAGCTACATAATGACTCTAAGAAAGATATTGGTGCTGGCTGGAGATTGCTTAAAGGTGTTTGTTTTGTTTCCCCAGAGTGTTTCTCAGCTTCCCTATGGCAAAGCCCTTTACACATATGAGGGAAAAGAGCCTGGTGACCTCAGGTTTAACAAGGGGGACATCATCATCCTGCGGCGCAAGGTGGACGAGAATTGGTACCATGGGGAGCTCAATGGGAACCACGGCTTCTTCCCTGCCAGCTACATCCAGTGCATCAAGCCTCTCCCACAAGCTCCACCTCAGGGCAAAGCACTTTATGACTTTGAAATAAAGGATAAAGATCAAGACAAGGATTGCCTGACCTTCACCAAGGTAGGGAAATAGGTTTTTAAAAACTGTTCAGAAATCTGCTTTGGTAGGGTGTGATGTGGCACATGTGGTGCTGGCAGCTGAGTCAGGAGCACAGGGGTGCTGGGACTGGTGGGACAACTTCCTGGTCTTCCTGGCCTCCCTGACCTCGCTGCACTCTGTGAGATAGCTTGTGCCATGATAGCAAGGCTGGTATATAGCTAGGGAAGCTCAACAAGTAGAACTGGCTACACGCTTTCTGGGAACATTTTTTCCCTCTAAAAAGGATGCATTTCATCTGCATTGAAATGTTCCCCAAGAATGACTCAAATTTCAGAAAAAAAAAAGTAATGGAAGTGTGTCTTTTAATGTTCCTTATTGGATCAGATGTTCCAGTGTTTTAAAATTACATTTAGCTCCAAAATATATATTGCATCATACCATATACCAATTAGCAGTTGAAATACACTATCATCATAATAGTATTTCCTATTGTAAGAACATAAAAACAGTAAAGAGAAGACATTTGAAGAACAGTCTTTGCTTTTTTTAAAACCAAAATGTTTAATAAATTCCCGTTGGAATGAGAGAAAACTGAGATATTGTAATTTCCTCTGGATTTAAAATGTCACATTTTTCCTTTCACTCCCACCTCCCCATCTGCTTTTTGCCTCCCATTCCCCTCCTTAGCAATTTGTGTTGACCTTAGATGGGTTTCATGGATATCAAGAAACCCACAGTAAAATAAATCATATCCCCTATTGTTAATTTATGTCAGTGAATGCCATGGAGAACCTGTTCATTGTCATTTTCTGTTTTATTTCAGCTGTCTGTGGCTGTTATAGTATCACATAAAGTAATAACAGTTATGCTGAAAAATGAATATGAAATAGATGATAAAAATATCCTTCACCAGGATTTTACTGACCTCCTCTTTTGAAGCTGCTTATTATAGCTGAATGAATTATTTGCAGCATATAATTTTCTCACCGAATGTAACATCTTTTTCACTCATGCAGTGCTTCTCAGCAGAATGCAATTTCCTAGACTGTATACTTTCTCATATTTATTTAACAAAGGATTTGTAAGCACTTTTGTTCCATAGCAGTTGAAGTGTTTGATTGCAAACACTGCAAACCCTGTGACTAGCCAGCCTCCCTGGAGCTGTGAATCTCTGCAAGGAAGTGGGCTGCTTAGTGAGAAGTAACAGCCGTGCACCAGCAGAAAGTTAGCCAGAAGTTACCTATGAGACCTTATCAGTAAATATATATTTTCTGGTGCGTTGTTTTTCTCACTGCCTGCCCGGAGGTACACTGGTGATTTCTCTGAGATGCAGGCTTCCTTGTCTGCTTAAAGTATTACTTGCTTGCTCAGTCTTAAGAAATTTAATCGGTATGCCAGGCAGTTGTGGTCTTTTTTGTCAGAGCAGGTCCTTTCCTAGACACTTTTGTATTTGATATATTTGGTGCCATGTATTAGAAAACCTCCCTTACAATAATTGCCTTTGTATAGTGATAGTTCTCATTTTCTCAGCTGCCCAATGTCATTCTCACATGGAGCATTTCTTCCTGCTGTATAACTCTACTCTCAATCTCTCAACTTTCCTTGTTTTCACCCCTTGTGTTACTGTTGGCATCCTTTTATCCCTGATGACTGTGTTTTCCCCAAGGAGGTTTTGTTTCTCTTCTACTGCTATTTTCTTCTTTAGCTCCTTCCACTACACACACTGTCACCTTGTAACAGTTTTTATGTCCTGCCTATTGTTCTCCCTGACAGTGAATAATCTATTTTTCATCTTGGGACTTCACCATCATGTTTTCATCAGTTTTCTCAATGCTAATTTTAGCTGTCACCTGTGCCGATGAAGGTTCCTGTTCAGCCCAGATTATAGATCATCTGCTGATGCAGTCAGTTTCTTTGCAGAGTCCTGAGCACCGCAGTGCTGTAGATGTGATTTGTCACTTGAAGCAATATGCATCGTTTGAATGTCTCAGTTTGTATCTGAAGATGCTGGACCACGTTTCAGTTTCATTTGCACTATTTGTTCCTTCCTCTGGCAGAGGGGTTACATTGGCATAATATTTATACAAACCAATATAACCCATTTGTGTACTGCAACTCATTTAAGGCTATCAGACACTTGTGATTGGATTTTACTTCTAAACATGTAATAAAGAAGAGTTTTCCCCTAAGGAGAAGCTATAAGAAAGAAACTCAAACATAGGGATCTTCTGTATCATTGTGTTTTGTTGTTCTTTTGCTGGGCTTTGATTTTTCCCACTCCCCTTTTTACTATGCACTCAGATATCTACCGGTATAGTAAAAGAAAGCAAAGGAAGGATGTTTGGTGTTTCCTCTTACTAATTTGTTTTGCTACATTTTTCAAAATGAAAATGTTCCATTGTTCCAGAGGTGTATTGCAAGGAAATGAAGTCTACTTTACACAGATCTTCATGGGGAGTGCTGTATGGTTCTTCTGCCATTTACCTATTTTCATCTCCCGTAGATACAACACTCTCCAAATAAAAGGCCAAAGATGTAATAATTTTTATGTGTAAGAATAAAATCAGGAGCGGCAGACAAAAATCTGTCTTGAGTATCCAGTGCAAAAAACAAAGCTCCCACATGTCATTCCACCATTTAGACTACTCCAATTCCTCTTCCCTTATACAGGCATAAGGTCTCACCTCTGTTCTCTCCTTTGCACTGTCTCCAAGATGATAGAACATCCTAGATTTACGACTTAATATGTTTTCTCTCAGTGTTTGGCAGTGATTAGCCAAACCAGGCAGTTATTTTTTCTCTCTAACAACTGGTTCCAGCCTTGTTTGAACTTCGCACCAATTTAACTCCAGTAGTTTCAGAAGTTTTACTCCTGATATTCCCCAGTGCAGTTGTGATCATGCTGTGGACTACAGAGCCTAATTGCATGCTCTTGGGATGTATTTATTGGCTCAGCTTTCCAATCTCTCCTAACCTGATACCACACTATGGACATGGGATCCTGCTGTCTTCCTCCTCTGGGTTATGTATGCTGGTACAAACCATGTGCAAGAGGATTCTGCACTCAGGTGTAGCAGTACAAGTCTGAAGTAGTTGCAGGGCAGTCCATGTAGTTATTCCAGCCTTACACTGAGTCCAGTTTCAGCCCACACATTTGTTTTGGTGTTCAATCACTCTTTGCATGCATCTTCACATGGCCATCAGAAGGCTGAGCAATGCTGGTAGCTGAGTTTCAAACCTGTCATGGTAGTATCAACTGTTCACCATGCTCCATGGCTCATCACATTTTTAATAAAATCAACTGTTTCCCTCATTTTCCAACACTTTCATTCCCAGCTTACAGTGGTGTCTAACACAAGCCGTGCCAGTCTTAGAACCATCACATCCAGTAGTTGTTGCTGGCTGTGGAGCAGCCCCTTAGCATTCAGTTCCAGCAGCATTTGCTGTTCACAGAGGGACTATCTCAGCAATAGCTGGTGACAGGGATTCTGCTTGCCAGCTGGCAAGTGCTGTCGCTGGACTCACCAAGCACCACGTGGTGCCATCCTGCCATCGCTGAGATCTCCCCAGCGCTCTAGATGGAGTAGTTATCTCTGCAGAATAGCAGGCACAGCTGCTCTGTATTGCTTCGTTAATGGCCATTAATGACCAGAATAAAATAAGGCTGTGAATCATGACTGTTATTGGACACAATTTTGTGCTGTTTTCTCAGCAAAAGGTTTCATTTTTGTGTCAATCAGATTGCTTTTTAAGTGATTTATCTTTGACTTCCTTTCTGATAATGATTATAAACTGGAACTGCAGGTCCCATATGCCTGTCACAAGGCTGATCCAGCCCTGATGAATAGAGAGAAACTCAAGCAAAAAGGAGAGAGCAAATAATTAAAGGCTCTAGCAACAGGCATAAAAGGAGCACGACATATCTTTGTCCAAACTACAGTGGATACCATTGGCTTTTGAAATTATATTTGAGTCTTGGATTCCTTTATGCTGTCTGGAAATCAATTTAGTCAATGTGAAATAGTGAAGTTCAGAAAGCTGAAGTGGTATGCCAAGAGATCTGTGGCATTTTTCTATTCATGATCCTTTTGGGAACCTTTCTAGGAATTTATAAGTAGCACAGCTATCCAACTAATATAAGGTTCTAAAATATTTCATGCTGAAGCTTTCACCAGCTCACTGTATAGAATGATGTCGTTGGCTGCAAATTCAAAGAAACTTTCTAGTAATAAAATTTCAAAAGATTTTTTGGGATTTGCTGTAATTCTGGAGATTTTCAACACCCTTCTTAAAACTAATTATGTAATGGAATTCTCAAGAATTTTCACTTTGCTCTCCCACAAAGATACTCATTGATACTTTTGAATGTCAGCATATCTCATATCTCAGGATGCATTTCTCATATATGACCATATTCAGCAGCCAGACTTGGCTGAACTGAATGAAGTTCAGTGTATGGAAATGCTCCAGATTTCATACATCCACAGAAGGTAAAGCTAAAAGGGATCTTCAAGGGTCAGCCATTCTTCTCCCCATCCTTGAGCAAAGTCAACACAGGATAAACCTTTCCTGCCAGGTGCCTGTACAGCCTGCTCCAGGGATGGGATTGCACAGTGCCTCTAGCAAAATCTGCTCAAAAGCTTCTGGGACTTTGCAGTCTAAAATTTTTCTTTCTTAATTTCTTATATGTGGAAATAGATGCAAATATATATACATTTATATGCAGTGCTGGGTTAATGGTTGGCCTCAATGATCTTAGAGGTCCTTTGCAACTTGAACAATCTATGATTCTATTCATACCCATATGTATGCACTGACACACACATAAGATTATATATGCGCATGTAGTATATATGTATTATATATGTGCATTTTGTGTTTTCAAAAAACTTTTCTAGGGAAATAGCTAAGCAAATATAAAAAGTAGGAACACTCATAGCAGGTGCCTGAAGTGATGCAATGGTTTCTTTTTCTCATTTACACTCTTTACCTAGATTCTAAATTTATGCTAATCAGTCTTTTGTAAGAGTGTGTGGAAGCTTTGCAGAGATACATTACTGTCAGTTCTTTAAACAGATCAAAAATGGTCTGTGCAGACAGGGCTTTGGAAAGGAATGCTATCTGTTTCTTCAGGAAATTAAATGCACAAATTCTTTTTGCATCCTTCCAGCTGTAATAAATAGCTGAAGGACTCAGTCTGTAGCCGTTTCTATGAGCTTTCCCCTAATGGATCATTCAGATGAATAATTCAAAGGAAACATTTAAACTATTTCAGAGTGCATGTGTTCAAAATGCACATGTTCAAAAACTACAAAGTACCTCACATCACATCTCTGTTCTGGTCATTTTTTTATCAATGCAAATCCATGATCTGAACATCCTGGATCAGGAATTTGTGGAGATTTTCCTATGTGAGAAGTATCTGCAAAAAAACCAGCTGCCCTTGCCTGGCCATTTGACATCAGTGTCTTTTTACAAGGATGGTAGACCACATGTAGCTCTTATTTTCACAGAGTAGTGAAAATAAAGTGAGATCGGCAGGGAACTCTGTCTCAGCTTTCCGGTGGAAGAGGTTTTCTTTTTTTTTTTGTAAATTTCTGCACAGAAGGAATTTCTGACAAAAATTTCTGCAGAGGAAGATTGGACGCCATGAGGGAACAAAGCTGACTGCCCAGCTTCTTTCAGCCCACTCCTTCCTTTCTCGTAGGAGATCTGAGCATCCAAGCAGAGCCCCATTGAGAGGGCTGCCTTCCACAACTGTTGTAGAAACTGGTGCTGGTTTAAGCCTGGGTTTAGTATGATGACCCCACAAGACAGGGATGGTAGCAGAAATGCATTGGCAAATTGAGTAGTTCAAACTGAGAAAGGTCAGGGTTTTGTTCTATTCACTTGGGCTTTCCTAATGACTTCTACGTTCTGGGTTCGAACTATTTGGTTTATACTTTGCTTTATCTCTTGTTTTATAATCACAAAGAAATTCATCATCTGCTAAAATTCTTATAAGGTCCCCTAGATTAAATATAATATCAAAATGCCATTGGTTTTAGGAAATGAAGTTGTATCTAAACTGAAGCTGATCACTGAAGGTGAATGCAATTTGGGTTTTTTGCCATATTATCTTTGACTTTTTATCTGCTTTGCAATTTTACCTTATAATATTTTTTTTAAAAGAAAAACTGACATTCAGTGTGTCAGCAGTGCAGGCTTGTTGCTGAGCACCTTATACTGTTTCTTGTTGAAGTGTTTCCAGGACTACCTGTGCTGTACTGGTGCTTCCCTTTGAATTCTGTTCCAGAGCAGACAAGGATCACAATGGACCCTGGGGGGCACAGGGGCAACTTCATGCTAAGGAGTTTTCACCCGTGATTTATAGGTGACCTCTCAGGTCAGACATTCTTCTCTCCCCCTAATGAAGCCAGGAGTTACCTATTCCCACCTACTGTGCCCAGACCCTTGGAGCTGCTGGCAGCCAGCATGAGCTGCACTGGTCTGCAGGTTGCTTCAGTGCACTTTGAGTGGGATGCCTGGGGTGAGATGCTGGGCCAGAGATACTGCTAGCCTAGGATTTAGGAAACACTTTTGCCTGGCTTATGACTTCCTCTCTGTACTCACTCTCTAAGCTATCATGTGGGTAACTTAAAATTGGCATCTTTCTGAAATATCTGATTACTGAAATACTGAAAATATCTGATTTATGCATTTTGTGTATCTCTGATTTTAGGATGAAATATTGACAGTCATCAGGAGGGTGGATGACAACTGGGCAGAAGGAATGCTGGGTGACAAGATTGGCATTTTCCCTATCCTCTATGTTGAGGTAAGTTTAAAACACATGGTGGTGGATGCTGGTCTTGAAATCTTGTGGGGGTTTTGTGCCTACAAGGGCAGGATAACCTCAAATGTTCTTACATGAGAAGGATAAATTAAAACAGAATTACTAAAAAGGGAATTTTTGGTTCCTGTCCGCTAAGGCACTGTGGAGGTACACCAAATTAAATTTAAAGTGGTCAGCAAAACATGTTCCATGAACTCCTAAAGGTTTCCCCTTTGGTGTAATCTCCACAGTGCATAGGGAAAATGGAGGAGGATGATTGCAGTCGGGATACCTTGCACACATCTGAGGAGAGATGTGAGTTTTGGGCTGGTGGAGAGCAGCAGTGGAGGTTCAGCCGTGGTCTGAATGCACAGACCTTCAGAGGGGTGCTGAGGGGGTCCTCTGCCTCAGCAGGGGCTCAGGCACCTCCATCCATGTGCCTGAGGACTCTCATTCCATGTGTGCCAGACCCATCTTTAACCTGAGCTCTTTCCTGTTGCAATTTCCACAGGATTCTTACTTCTGAGTAAATGCTGAGGCTTCATTTCCTCTGTGCAGACCTGTGGTTCCACCTCTTCCCACTGCTGCCTGTCCTCCTGCTGGTGGTGCCCTTCCAGCCAGGGCTGCAGCCAGCAGTGGCATCCCTGCTGGTGCAGCTCTGTTGTCCAGGTGCCAGACAGTGTCTTTGAGGAGCTTTCCCCCCTCATGGGTGAACCAGGGGTTCACCATGGGCACCACATGCATGTGTATTTTTCTGAGGTGCTGCCACTCTGCACCCAGTACTCAGAGCAGTATAACCCTTACTCCACTTCCAGACATTGTCTGGTGCCTCTCTGTGGTGAAGAATCTCTTGTGCTCACAGCAGAGCCTGCTTTACTGTGTGTGGCTCTGGTGCCTGCCTCCGAAATTGTTTCTCCAGATTTCTTAGTTAGTGATTGGAGACAAAATAGAGATAATTAGTGCCTGACTACCTAATTATTAACTCCGACAATGACCAATTTGGAATAAACCGTCATTAATATACATTGCATTCCCACAGTTGACAAGAACAATATTAAAACCAGAATGTGTAGGAACCATTATTAGGAAACCAGCTGCCTTGCATAAGTTAATGACTAGTTTTCTTCTATTCTGAATGTGTAAGACATCTTCAGTTTGTTGTGATTCAATGAGAAAGCTGGGTTTCTCCCAGATTTCATCCTTTTCACCTTCTTTTTTCTTGTCCTGGGAAAGTGCAATGTTACTGTCCTGAATTTTGCTGCAGAAGGAGTGAACTGGGGACCTCTGCACAGCCAGCCACCATTGCACCTCACCACCTTTCCCCAGCTCTAGTTTCACCTGTAGGCTAGCACTGCCTATGCACTGTGCAGCATCCTGATCCTTCTCCCACTCCCGGGTATCTGTTCTCTATACTTACTGCTCTCGAAGGGTGAGGGGCTCATAACCTCCAAAGAACCTGTAGGGAACATGTTCAATCTCTTGCTGAAGCTCTCCAAGCAGAACTACATCCTGAGTGGCCATGGAGGAGCAGGAGGCAGCACTGTGCAGGGTCAGAACAGCAATGCTTGCAGATTCTAAAGAGATGCAAACAGGCAGGTAGCCAGCACCAGCGGCCAAGAACACATGTAGGAATGTCTGCATGCATATACATTCACACCAGACACACACACACAGAGCAGGTAAAATAAGTACAATTGTATACACTTATGTATATATTCATGTGTATACACACACATGTATTTTATCTGCATAAATTTGAAATCTGGATACTTGAAAAGCCTATTCAAATGAGATACTTAGGTGCCATGGCCATAATATTTGTGCAGTGGTTTGTAAAACTAAAGGGAAGTGATCTTCCAGGCCACCTATTTCATCCATATAGTGGATGAAGGCCTTGTTCTGAATATGAGATGAGCTTATGCAAGTATTCAAGTTATACAATTATGTTGCTGTTGCCAGCTTCAGATGTTACATTGCATTAAAAATTAAAAGGAATCAGCAGGTCAAGTCCCAAAGAAGTTTTGAAAATCTCAATGCTGATATTTATAAAATAAATCCATTAAACAAGTAGTACTTGAATGTAAAAACACTCCTCAAGTCTGTCCAAGTCCATTAAGTGGTTTTCAAAATTTTGGCAAAATGTGTAGAATAAGCAAAGTTTAATTCTCACAGTAGCCTTCCATTTGTGTCAGTTGATTGGCTGAAGTGTGTGGGATTTCACATGGCATCCTAAGTCCTGCACTCTGGATAGAGTGAATTCCAGCTTGGCAGGCTCTGACGTCCCCACTTGCTCCCACAGCCCAGACAAGAGCTCTTACTCTTGTTATGCAAGCCAGAGTGTTCAAAAACAAGCCAGTCACTTTGAGGATCTCAGGGTTTAGCATGCCAGGGCTACAAACAGTGGATATAATCCTTGTTGTGGTTCCCCTGTGGTAACACTGTCCTGGCAATGTGCTGCCATACCCTTCACACAGGTGCTTGCACAAAAGGCTTTTGCAGATGCTTACAAAGCTTTTCCAATGGGTGGTGAAGAGGGGTGGTTAGCAAATTCCTCATTAGGATCACCACTTCTGTAAAGGAAGCCCAGAAAGACAGCTTTTAGAGCAAGACCATGGTGGCAGAGGTGAAAGAGGCAAAAAAAAAACCAGACATCAAAATAAACCTTGCCCTTGCAGTGTTTTAGAAAGTCTCTATCTCAGCATTATTTTTGGTTGTCTGTACAGCCATAGGAGTGCAACATGGCATGGATCTATTCTTTATTCATTACAAGTGTTTAGCAAGGGTGCTTGTATATCTGCAGAGAGGATATTTCCTGCCTCTGTAGTATCATCTCTGTCCCAACCTCAGAGAAGCTACAAGTAGATAAGGAACAAATATTCACAGCTCATAATGATTACTTTTACAGCATGAGTCACAAACATTATGTTCTGTCAGGGAGAATTGTGGCTATTGTTTCTTCTTACTTTGTTGCTTCATCTTCAGTAGAATTTATTTGGGCTGATAATTTATGTTTTAATTGGTCTACCATAAAAACCCATAACATAATGAAATTGATCCTCAATATGCCTTCTGTCCTGAAATAAATATCTTGTTAATAATCTGTATGATTTGAAGTCATACTCTTGCTAGGAGGAGTTTTGAACCTGCAAGGCATTCAAAACCCTGACAAAATTTATTTTATTTTACTTTATTTTATTTGCTTTTTTTTTTATTTCAAGCTAGCTCCTTCATTCTTAAATGCTGTTGCCGTCTCTGTTTGAAAGTTGTGTTCTGCTGCTTTGTGTAAAATTGAGAATAATGAAAAATAAAGTGTGTCCTAATAGATTAAAGTATCTGGGAGTGAAATTTGAGGGCAATGGTGTGCCAAGTATTTGGAGGAATGCATCCCGCTCAGATGGGCAGGAACTGGAAATTCAAAAATCTGAGCTGTTAGAGCAAAATTTCTGCCTGCAACCCCCAGAGCAAAGACGAAAATTGACCAAGATCAAGAAGCCTTATGAGTCAGTGGTAGAGCAAGGCAATTATGTTGGGTGCTACTTTGACTGTAATACCAGCAAATTACAATTGATGAAGTGCCAACCCATTGTTGTAATGTTTTATGGCAGCAGGAGCACTGAAAGCTGTGATTAAGTAATATTAGGAGCTTTAAAATTCTTTTTACAGAGCAGTGAAGCAGGGTAATGAGGATTTTCTCCTGTTCTTCACGTCAAAAAAGAAAGAAAAACGTAGAAAGAAGGTCTAGGAGAAAGAGAGAGGAGGAGAATGGGCAGAACTGATGGTTTCAGTGCCCTGCAACACAGGTCCAGAAGACTCCCCAGGGAAAATTATTTTTGCAAGTCCATGTTTAAAAAGAGTTCAACCAGAAGGGAAAATAAAACAAAATCCAAAGGCAAATGCATTTCTTAAAGAAAACAATGATTTTTCATTCCAAAATTATCTTTGCAGAGCAGACCATCCATTTAAGTTTTGTGTACTACAGGATCTAGTAGTCATCCTAAAACAGCTTAATCCACACAGGGGAACCTGAGCACATTTACCCAGCCGAGGTTGTTGAGTAATGTCACAGAGACACATCTTCCCAGCAGAAGAAGGTCTTTAGCTGTGTAATTATGTACTTTGCTGAGGGTAGCCTTTAGTTAGCTTGCAAATGAACACAGATGGTTTACACTTTCAGTCTGGATGTCAGATTTTGTCCCTTTTTTCTCTATATGCAGATTCCCATCAGTCATTTCCCACTATGCTGGTGGACCCAGCGGCAGTCATCACGGTTATATTGTTGAAAACTCAGATGTGTCTGTGTGTGTATTTCTAGCTCTAATAGCTATTTTGATCATTTTCAACAAATAATTGTTGCCCTGTCCACTTCTTGTCTGTGTTTTTTCTCTCCTCAGTCTGTTTGATTTCTCCTTTCAGTTGCAGGACAGATGGGTCCCTATGGGACTCATAATTAATTCAACCTTGATGTCTGACCCATCATTTATTTTTGTGTGGTCTTAGTGGTAGCACACTCTGCATCTTTCAGAGTATTTTCTATGAAAGCCTTCCAAAAAACCTGAAGAATTAAATGTTCATTAAATAGTAATGTTTGTTTGGTGCTCTTTTCAGAAGGAATGTGCAATCTCTGTTTTTAAGGACTGAAAAAATGGTTCATTTTAGCCTTGCAAGTATCATTTAATGTGAATAAAAATGGAAGCTTTTGAAAAGTGGGTAGATGGAAACTAATGTAGATGATTTTAGAAAAGCTGACTTACTAAATCTCAGAGGAGCTAATTCATCCCCGTAGTAAGTAGGTGTAACACTAATGAGTTAAGAATTATACCCATTAACATCACAATTGATTTTTTCTGTTCTCTCTCCTTTTGTATGTCAGATAAAAATGGAATAAGAACCTTGTAAAGCTGACAATAATGTAAGCTCTAGATGTTCAGCCAATTTCTGTCGAAAAGCTTTATTGGTATGCATTTTGAAGTTTTGTACATATTCTTGTTTTAAGAATTTCATTCCTGCACCTTCATAGCTTCTAAAAAGTTGGTCCCACTTGTTTTTATCCTGTATAGAATATTATAGAATATTCCAAGATACTTTGTGATCAGATTTCTATATGAATGGAGTACAAAATACTGTTCTCATGTTTCACATTCAAACTAAAACATGCAGAATTTGTGTTGTAGGCTGCAGGAAGGACCTCTATTTACACATCAATCCATGAATAAAACTCATTGATTTAAAGTACTCTTACATGCATACAAAGTAAAATAATCTATGGAAGTTCAAATAAAGATTTTGTTAGTCGGGAAAACTAAGAATATTAGCTGTCAGAGGTGAAAAAAGATTAAACATACAATATATTACAATATATAAATATATATTTGTCTATTATGTATATATTATTTAAGTATATACACATTATTTTTAATCTGTGGCCCATCTTTTCTGCATAACAGCTTGATATCTTATGTTTCCTTTTGTTTATATAAATAAAGAACCTTGTGCTCTTTGATTTCATTTCCTATATAAAATGTAAATTAGCATGACTTTGGGCAGAAAATTTGGAGGTTTTTTAATTTGACTGGTTTCTTTTAAGTTTGCTGTTGATTTTTAGCACCCTTCATAAAGTGATCATTCATCAAGATTTTCTAACACTTTCTTCCATCTTCAGGATACAAAACTGAGCTGCACTCTCACCTTTTGACTTAAATGTCAGGTTTCACCTAGACTAGCTGAGCACCTCAGTTCTGTAGACCTTTTTGAGTCACTCACTCCCCTCAGGCTGTATCTGGACAAGTCAAAGCAGGGCTGCTTTCTGGTTTCTTTGTCAGGGAACATGAGGTTTACACTGAAGTTCACCTCAGGTGGGTGCCACAGAGGGGAAGCCCGCATACAGGGGTAGGTAGAAGTACTGTCATATTTGAGTCATCCTCCAGCCCAGACAATTATGGGATCTGTGTGAGCCGTGGTGAGAGCCAGCATGTAAATTTAGACACAGCTGTAGGTTGTGAAAATTGGCCTTTTGAGAACTGACAGTTTTAGTTACAGGTCTTTTCTTGATTTTACTCTTGCCTACTTTCATATGAATGAACTCAAAATTATTCAGATTTATATTTTATGACCAATATTTCTGTTCATCAAAACCAGATCTGAGTTGTTATCACCTCTTATTGTTTCAGGGCCTGTTAAACTAGAAATTTGCCAGCTGTCATATCCAAAAATGTCTTTCCCACCCACCCTTGCTAATTATGAATAACGTGAATTTCCTAGACTGTTTTGCAAAAATAACTCACTGGAGCAATTTATAGCAAAAAAAAGTTTCCAGCACAACCAGCTTAAGCACACAACCTTTGCAAATAAGCCCATTTCCTGAATCTTTCAAAGTCATGTATATAAATTCTGTGTCTACACAGGGCAGTTTTGAAGAGCTGCTTCCTAGATGCCAAAAATTAGGTTCCTAGGTACCTAAGTTGACCTGATAACAAGACTTTGGTCTATAGCCACAATCCACTGAAGGACTTCCAGCACTTCCCCTGCAAAATCCAGTTTGTCATCCTGCCTGGTGCAAATTGACTGGGGTCTGACCTACTGTGTTTTGCATCTGCTGCCACTTCTCTGTGCTCTCAGCACATCAGCCTTTCCCTTCACCTTTAGGTCACTTGAATCATGCTTGTGCTTTAATATATGTCTTCTAGTTTCATTTCTGTTATTTCTACACTGAGTTTTGGGTTATGCCTCAAAGTTTTCATTCTTCTGTTATGGTTGCAGGGTTGCTTGTGTTACAAAACAAGCACTAGTGATGATCTCAGAAGGACCAAGTAAATAGATAGCACAGCTCTTACATTTCTGCCTGTGAAACAAATGTGTTGGACTTGCCAGTGGTGCTCAGAAGCCTCACAGCACACAACCATTGCAGTGACAAATTCCAACAATGGTGCAGGATTCCAAGCACTAGAAATTAGCATTCCTGTAATATATAGGTATGTGTAATAGCAATTCCCAATTAAGCATATCTACTGTGTCAGGGCTCTGAGTGGGGTCTAGAGCATATCATCAGTAGTCCATGCTCTCTAGAGAAGGTACTGAAGAGATCTTTTGTCTTTTCCAGCCACTGATCACCTCGGAAACTTCTAAAGATTGTTTCAGCACTGATGACTTCCTGGGATCTTTTTCCTTTCAAAAAGAAAGTATATTTCAGTCTCACTTAGCTAGAGCTAATGCATGAATGTGTATTAAGAAGCTATATGTCAACAGATACACTGTCTAGCGGTTAATTAAACATAAAATCCTAGAGGATTTCATTATTTCTCACACCAGCATTCTTCTTGTTTCCTAGTGTCTTTGTGAGTGCATGTTGCACATCTTAATTAGCTTCCTTTTTGGGAAGCTTTCTTGACACTTTAAAACTCTGAGTGGGGATCTTAAATCCAAATGTAGACATGGAGGGTCAGTAGGAGGGTTTTGGGAGATGACCCTGGAAAACTGGCTGCCTGCCTTCTCTGCCCCTTTTCTGGTGGCCACAGCCCCATGAGCAAAGAGAAAAATGTTTCCATGTGTCTGCCACAGCACTGATGCTGGAAGTGATGAAGAAAACTGGGTCCAGTATTAAAGTCCCAGACTGTGAAAGGACCTGGCAGAGGTGGAAGTGGAAGCACATGTTATCCTTTGCTGTGCCAGTAGTGGATAAGATGCTGTCCATCAGAGGGACAGGAGGGACAACTGGTGAGAGTGACACCAAAAAGGAATTGCCAAGGACTGCCTGTTAGAGCCCCCTCTGATCTCTTTTTTCAGAAGATAGCATGTTGCATAAGTATGAGAGAGACAAGGATTTGATAAATGAAACACTCAGTGGATAAGGAATGGTCTGAGTGGTCACATTCAAAGAGTGGCAGTCAACATCTTGATGTCTAAGTGGAGAGCAGTGATGAGTGACGTTCTTTAGGGGTCGGCATTGGGATCAGTGCTGTTTAAAAACTTTGTTGGTGGCATGGAGAGTGAGATCAAGTGCACCCTCAGTAAGTTTGCTGGTGACACCAAGCTCTGTGGTGTGGTCAACACACTGGAGGGAAGGGATGGCATCCAGAGGGACTTGGACAGGCCTGAGAAGTGGGACCATGTGGAACCTCACAAAGTTCAACTAGGCCAAGTGCAAGATCCTGTGCCTAGGTCAGGGCAATCCCAAGCACAAGTACAGATTGCATGGAGAATGGATTGATAGCAGCCCTTAAAAGAAAGCCTTGGAAGTGCTGGTGGGTGAGAAACTCAACGTGACTTGGCAGTGCACAACTGCAGCCCAGAAATCCAGCCACATCCAAAGCAGCATGGCTAGTGGGGCAAGGAAGATGATTCTCCCCCTCTACTCTGCTCTCATGAGATCCCACCTGCAGTGCAGCATCCAGCTCTGGGGACCTCAACATAGGGAAAATGTCAACCTGTCAGAACAAATCCAGAGATGGGCCACAAAATTGATCAGAGGGAAGGAGCATCTCTCCTGTGACCGGGGGGCTGGAACTTGGTGATCTTTAAGGTCGTTTTGAACCCAAACCATTTTGTGATTGTTATGCTTATTCTACCATGGTAAATAGTCACAAATGTGTCTGAGCTTGACCTTTTGAACTTTTAAAGAATAACAAGTTTCCTGATAGGATGTAGCAATGAATTGGTTTTTACCTCTTTCTTTACTTATGGTCACAGATGCCGGAATGGTCATACTGTTTTTATTCTAGGCACAAAGAAATTCTGGGAGTGTGTGTGTATGCTGAATGCATGCTTCAAATAATAAAAATAACAGATGAAGTTGGTTTTTTGCCTAAAAATGTCATTAGCTGTGCCAAAACCAGATGTTTAAGTCTGAAATCCTCTGACATTTTGTTAGGTGTTAGAGCTGAACATTTCAAAAAACAAATTCAAAAGACTAGAGGAAGAATCTGCAAATTAAAAACAAAAATCAAAAACAGAGGAAGATAGTTGGAATTAATTTAGGAATCTCTATCTTTTCCAGATTTTCTCTAGAACACACAGGACTCTTGAAGGCTGACTCCTTTGTGTTTAGTCTATCCTGTAGAAGAAATTGCATTGGTTTTGCTTACTTTACTCCTTTACAAAGTAGACCAGCCATTGTTTATTTTATCTCCTGCTGCATTGTTTTTGAATGTAATACTGGCATTCTTTTAATCTGACAAAAGCAAGGGTGTTGCCAAAGGGATTGTCCTGCTTTTACCTCATGTGTGACAATTTTTTCCTTCTGCCCTCCATGTTCCAGGACCACCAGATATATCTGCATGCTGAGATGAATTAGGGAAGTTGCCCTGTTGAAAGCTATTCATTTAAGTTGGAGTTGTTGTTTTAGTTTCCAGTCATATCTGTTTCATCATCCCATTTGCTGCATAGTCACATGAAGAGCCATGCTGATGCAGGGCAGAAAGAGGGAAGATGGGAGGCCATGTGGTAACTCACACTGCAGAAAAATGTCTGTGAGGGCAGCAGCTCCCACCCACAGTCATCCTGCAGTGATTGCTGCCATTACACTGTGCTCTAAGCCATCATGCCAAAATGGTGAGGTGAGGAATGTGGGACTTTGTGCTAGCAACTTTTTTCACCTCCTGGCTGTCCTTTGACTTATCTAATTATTTTATTAAGTTATAATTTTATGACAAAGCATACTAGATATTCCATAAACCAGGTTAATAATATTAGTTTTTGCTTAAGTGAGGCTGGAGAGCGTGTTCTGCTCTAAATCTTACTTTGTAGTCTTCCGATCTGTTTAGACACAATTGAATCAAATTGACAGGAAATTTCATGAGAGAGCTTTCTATAATGGTATTTTTCTGTAACAGAGTTTTTCTGGAAACCTTGGGACAAAGCAGGAGATGTGCCAGAGCATTCAGACAGTGATAGACTCATGCTGGAGATATTCTCCTCTTACCACATGGCTAAAGGGTTGGCACTGAGGGAAGAGGCAGCTCTGTTTCTCAAGAAGAAAGCAACCATGCAGGAAGAGAGAGAGCACTCCCTGATGGTCATCTCCTTGATCCCTTTTTTCTGATCTGCTTCAGCTTCAACAACATAGTAAGGAATTTATAGTCTTAACTTCCTATTGTATCCTTTTTCTTTTCTTTTCCTAGCCCAGGAGGAAGGACTAACGTTTGAGAAATAATTTCCTCGGCATCTTCCCTCCTTGCTCCAGTCAAGTGCTTAGACTTGCCTGTTCCCAGCCAAAGCCTTTCACTTCCATAGGTGCATTGCTCAGGATAGAGATGTGTGTGGCTATATCAATTTGGTGGGTGCAAGGTTTTACTGTCCCTCAATATATGAACTACGGGAGTGGAAGAAAAGCTACAGAGATGATTAATACTTAATTCCTGGAAATCTTCCAGGCCAGATGAGATCTGGGAGCTCTTTATATGGCACTGAGCTTCTCTGCCCTACAGCACTTTGGTTTAACCCTGGTCAGTTCCTGCTTAGGGTCATGCTCTGTCCCATTACAAGGTTTTGTCACATGGGGGTTTTAAAGGCACAAAATCACTCCTGAGGGCTGAATTTAAGGTCAAAGTAAAGGCAGCTCCACACCATTCCAGTAAACCACAGGTATGCCTTTGCACAGAGGAGCTCTAACTAAGCACATACCTGAGTTTTCAGTGCAGTACACAGTTGAGTGTGTTACTTTCTCTTTGGACACTGGTTAAAGAGGGAACAATGTACTTTCATGGCAAGTAATAAAGACATTGCCCGTGGGATCACATCCTTATAAGTGGTTTCATTCATTCATGTGGCTGGCAGTTCTACCAGTCTTTGTCCAACCTGATTGCTGAGCATTGGCAAAGATCAAACTCTAATCAGGCTATACCCTGATTACGGCTACATCCTTTTGGCATCCTTAGCAAATGAAGACATGCCTCATTCTTGACAGTCTGATTTGATCATCTGCTGCTATTCCTTTCTTTCTCTCTGGAGCCTTTTTCTGTCCTCTAGAGCCCATACAATCCACCCTTATTTGCAAGCCTTTAAATACTCATTAGTCTGCCTGCCTATTCTCCTTTATTTATTACTGAATGCCAGCTATGACAATCACTGTCATTTTTTTTTAAATCCCAATTTTCTTCCATAGTGCTCTATTCTTCACTGTTGTGATGAATGCTTCAAACATCTGCATCAGCATTGCTCCTCCAGATTCTTCTCTATAATTGTTCTTGGCTCTGATGGCTAGAGATGTTGTGCAAAATCCTCTGTTCATCTTGCTGATAAGACTGTTGCATTGTATATTTTGTCTGTAACTATACATTGACTCTTGTCCCCATCCTAAATTGTACTTTCTTCGGGCCAAGAGCTGTCTTGTTGGTCTGTGTTTACATAATGTTTCTCACGATGGAATTCTGATGTGTGGTGAGAGTTTTTCAGCATTTAATGGCAAAAATAATAGAAGAATGAATAATTGTCTCTGTGTGACTGCATCACACAATACGGTCACAGTTGCAGCATTTCAGTTTCCTTGGGACAACTTCTCTCTCTGCCTACAGAACGCAGGTGCAATGCAGAACAGTCTACTTTCAGAAAGGAATGTGTTAGGAAAATATTTGAGCTTGAGAATTCCACAAACAGGAAAAATACCCCCAGTGTTCTGCAGTTTCAGAAAGATTTCCTACTGTGCAGATTTTTTGCTAGCCCATTCCTTTTGCCATCCCAGAGCTCAAACAGCATGGCCTAGAGCAGTGGTTTTCCAAATTCCTTCCACTTATAGCATGCTAGCATAAACAGCATTTGCATATGGATATCATAAAAGTGACTAATGCTAGCAATCATCATACTTTATTGCAGTAATGTGACACATGTGCCTGAGCATCCTAAACGATCTGCTCCAAGCTCATTTGGGCTGAAGAAATGGCACACCTCTTATCTAGCAGTGACTCCTGTGGCAGAGCAGGATTGGACAGAAAGCAGAACATTGATCCAGCTCCAGATGAGTGTACAAGAGGCAACGGCACTGGCTGCTTCACTGCACGATTACACGGTGCTGGGTATGCGTCCTTTACCCTAAACCATAAATTAAACTCAACAAACTGAACAAGTAACATTTCTAGTTTGATAGCCAGAGAGTTCAATGTACTTTTGACTGCAGCTGTTGAAAATCAATGAAAAGAACTCTCACTCTGAACTCAGCCTTGCCCTTAATCATATTTTAATATCTCAGATTCTCCAAAGAGGCCTATAAATGGTTATTTGAGGTGAGGGGCAGTGAGTCATGCCATGGGTGTGAGGTTGAGTGCTGCCATTTTCACTCAAGAATTTTCAGAGTTTAGGGAATTTATCACTGCTCACCCTTGTCAAATTTTTCTTCCACAAGGCGAGAGGGAGGGTTGTGAACCAAATTGCACCATATAGCACAGAAAACTTATTTTCATATCTTACAGACTGGCTTTCAGTTACTGGTCAAGCTTCCAAAGATACGGAGAAGTGTGAGTTGTGCAGTGTGAAATGTGCCATGTGCCACAGCCCCTGCCCCATAGTGCCATACCAATACCTTGTCCACCTTTTAGCAGTATGACAGAAGTATAGAGGTCTCCAAGGTGAGACTGGGTTATGTAAAAATCGTTTTAAAATAACTGGTCCCCGCATGGAGCAAAAAAGGATGCAATTTAATGCTCCCACTGAAAAAAAAGAGTACCACACATCAGCACATCTGTGTGGGAAGAAGGTGCTTTAAATGTGCAGGCAATTCAAAGTAGAGTTTGCACTTTAAATAACCACAGGAGACACAAACTCAGGCTGTTAAGTCATCTCTCTCTCAGCACAATTCCTTTTTTTCATCTGTATGCATAGTTAAGAAGACCAGTCTCTCTGTCACACAAACAATTCATGTATCCTGATACAGCTGCCCATTTCAAACACACATAGTTCATCTCCCATTTCAGAGAAACATCTCAGAACTCTCCCTCTAGGGAGTCATCTGATGGTTTGGTGAAACAGAAGCACGGTATGTCCTGACTCATACTTTCACCCCAAATAGTAAACCCAAGGACTGGATGCATCTCTCCAAAGACACAGCAGTTTTGTGACAGACAGCTGACATCCATTCATGTTGGCTGCTTCCAGAGAAACATGCAGTGTGACCCTGGAGCTGGTGCAGCAACCCTGCTTTATAGCCAGCTGTAGCAGGAGCTCCGTGCACACAGAATCTAACTATACAGCCCCACAGGACATCACACACTTGCAAGTGCCCTGTACCACATCCAACAGTCCTTTTCTGTCTTGTATTTAGGAAGCAGAAGCCGTAAGACTGTGTAGTAAAAAATGTCTCTAAACATAGTACATATGGGGCAAAGGCTGTTTATCACAACCCTTTAGTGCTAATATCTGCTTGAATTGTGTATACCTTGGTTCCTTTTAAAAGCAATTGAACCAAAACATTTTCTTGGCATTTGCTTTCATTCTTCATTTCTGTTTTATCAGAGACAGAGTACAGTGCATTTATTTGTATGCGATTCCCCACAGGTAATCTTCAGTTGCAGCATATAAAACTTAATTTTCCCCAATTGCACAAGATTTCTTACTCTACACAAAGTTGTAAATCACTGCAACAAAGACTCCTTGCTTACTCAGTGTAGGCAAAGCCTTGCATTACTTGAAAAATTACTTTGGCTTTCCCATGTGCTGCTCGTGCTGCAATTCCAAGAGCCTCCAAGAGCTCCAAAGATTTATCCAACTTCGTGCTTTCTGCAGGGAACATTAATGGTGCGAAGTGATGGTGTAGGTCTTTTTTTTGTTACTCACCAGAACACTTTTCTTATCAAATTTTTAAAGGATTTCAGCATATATATGGTTGTTTTCCTTTCATCCTTATATTTTGTCTCATTAAGCTGGAAGCAAGTGTTTTCCTTGAAAAAAATGACATGATATTGTTGCTTCTTTCACACAACCTTATCATTCCAAAACCAGCATTTTCAAGAACTATATTTCCAGGAAAAAATCTGAGAGTATGAGCAAAAGGGCACAATGTTATGTTCAGTAGAATGTGTGCATAGTGTCACTATTGGGAAGAGAAGGATCTCTGCAACAACATGAGCATGATGTTCCTGGTTCACAATCCCATGTATAATTACTTGAGGTCACACACCAGAATTTGGAAGCCATTTGCTTTAAGACTCCCAGGCTTGATGTTTGCATTAACTCTGAAGGCATCGTCTACTCTTAGTTTATGGTATTTAACTTCCTTAGTTGGAGGTACTTAACTTGTCAATTTTCAGTTAATTCATAATTTTATGGGTATTGTTGATCATTTGAGGAAGCAATAGCACCAGGAGCATTGTGAAACATCAAGGAAGGAAGTAGGTAGAAAGTTGCCTGCAAACTGAAAACACAAAACTTGGCTCTTTTTAAAGATACTGCATAGAGTTTACATGTGATCCATACAGCTCTGCTCCAGGACCTAAACAATCTTTCCTAGCCTGTGCTGAAGTTTTTAGGTACAGCTGGCTCCCAGTGAAAGTTTTCACAAGTGAAGGGCTTTCTAGATGCAGCACAAAGCTGTTTCAGAGGGCTTCACATCCTTGCAGTAACTGGCTGTAACAATACAGGGCTCATTCAGCTGCCAGGTTTCAGTGAGGCATGAGGACATCATCTGAACTGCTTCTGAAAGCCTGATTCATCCAAGTCCCTGGCCAAGGTTGCTGCCCAGCATAAGGCTACTCACACTTCTGCTTGCACCAACCTCTTCCCTCATGGTGCGGGTGGACTCAGGAGGGGAGTCACAAAGGTTTTCCAATTTACAAGAACAAGAGTGAAGGATAGCCAGAAAGCCGATGGCTTTCTATTTGGAAAGTGTTAGTGTTGTTTTAGGTCTCCCATGGCTATTCCCCCACACAGGGATGTTCAGCCTGGAGTCCAAGTACCCTGTTGAACTCTTAAACCACTGTGGCTTTGGTGATTCCTTGTCTTAGCTGAGAAGCATCATCTGCTAAACAATTTTCTGATGGACATCTTGTCAAAACAAGCAAGTTCCTGGGAAGTACTTAACTTCCAATGAGTTTCATTTTTTGATGAAAAAATAGTTTGTCAGTAAAATCTACACAAGCTTTAACTGGGACTCTTCTGGTACTGAAATTGGTGCCAGATGGGCACCAGTTCTTCCACTGTTGAAGGCAGCTGGAGTTTTGCCACTGACTTCAAAGGAATTAGGATCAAGCCCATGAATTCATGACTGCACTTTTTATTTAGCTTTCTGAATAATTTATAAGTAAAAATAGGCTGTATTCTCCCACTCTTTCTGATGTTGAGTAAAGCTGTATTTGGTTACATTTCTTGCTTTCAAAGGCACTTTGGTGCAGTCATGAGTGTCTCATTATGGAAAAGGCTGTCCATAGGGGACAGATAGAAAGAAAAAGGAAATCCTTAGGCATATCGAAGGCACACAGCAGATCAGAGATTCAGAGATGACAGATCAGAGCAAGAGAGTCCTTATACTTGGAGCTGAAGGCTAAATAGCTAGCATTGTTTCAGGAAGTGGAGGGGGATCTAGAAAGCATACTCTTTTTGGTGAGTTCATTTATTTTTAATGGTATTGCATTTAGTTTTATTTTCTTTCTTCTCAGTTCTCACTAGTTTCCATAAGGTTTCTTGCTGTGCTTAACTCCTGAACAGACTTTGCAGCAGACTATGCATTTCTCTGGGATACACCAAACTTGTTCTTCACCACTGCAAACCATATTCCTTCTTAAAACTATCTGTGAAAAAGGGGGAAGAAAAAGAATTCCCAGCTCACCACCCAGGGCTTAGTGTTTACTTCTGCTGCACGCATCATTTATTTTCATTCTGCAAGATCATGATGACACGCTTGTCCAAGCACATGCTGTTCTAATATGCTACATTCCTTCAGCCCCTCAGTGCGTTAGAAGTGACATCGCTGCTAAATGAGAAAGATCTTGTATTACAGGCAAATAGATTGCTAAGTACTGCTGCCTTTCAAAGATCTGTATTGTAGACAAAAATTACTGGCTTGCTTTTTCCAGACTACATTGTTGTGTAAGTGGATGACCCTGGTTAGGAAGGCTATCTGCTCTAGGGTTTTACGGACTTTGTTCCTTGAGAACATGCTGACATATTTAGCAGGCTTTTGGAAAAGAGAATGAGATATATGCCTCAACCTATGATAGAAGGAGCGAACACTGAAGTTAGAGGAGTGTCCTAGGAAAGTATTTCTGCAGCTTTCATTTTGTCTGAATCTGTTCAAGCAAGTGCATGTACTGCACTTCTTATATTTTCTGGGTGCATGGAATAACTCTGCTTTCAATCACCATGTGGGTTTCAGAAATGTATCTTCCATGATGGATAAACCACTCACAGAAACTCTGTTCCACATTTTCTTGTTCCTCCCTGGCAATAAATTAGAAAAGGCAATAGTGGATTGTTAGAGATTAACACAAAACCATTAAATAATGCTTTGGTTTAGCTATAGTATTTTCTCTTAAACTATGCCTTACTAATTACTCTTCATAAGATGGTGCCTAAATGAATAATTGCAGTAGAATTTTGTCGGTTTTGCCAAATGAATTTAAATTGTCAATGGAGAACTTTGGATAGTTTCTCTAAACACTTTTATATCTAAATTAACAAAACATGTAAAAAAAATAAAGTCATATATACATTCAATATGACTTGGTCGAAGAGCCTTTGGCACAAATTTGTCGGCTAATATCCCATTAGTAAGCTCTTGGAATTGCTGTGTGTCCTCTGCACTAACCTACCAAAGAACATGTAAAGTATTAGGTAAAGAAAGTATTATGTACTTCCTCCTAATGTCCATTTGAGTCAAAGGCTGTTTTGTTACTTTGCTACAGCAGATGAAAGATTGTATCCTGCATTTACTGGTAGGGATAATAGTACGGAAAAGCTGTTTTAGCTTTCTGAAAACTATGCTTCAGGTCTGAAAATGCTTTTACAGATACAGTCCTCTCAGCAACCCAGCAGAAACAGAAGAATCTTGTATAGTTATATCCTTAGTTACTTAATAATCTCACTGTGCTTCAGAACATAAATTATAATACTGGCAAACTAGTTTAATGAGGGCATACGAACTTAATATTTCCTGAAAGTACCTACTTTGAAGTGAAAACACAGTAATAAATTCTGACTGTTTATTTTAATCACAAAATCAGATAGGGAACTGCAAGTTGCCAAAGTCTCCGTAAGGCATAAAATAGAGATGTGCATGATCTTCTCAATATTTATGAACCATAAAGTATAAAAATCAGCAGTCCCTAGGTGAAAACATTTTCAGTCTTTCAGGGGGACGTTGTGAAGATGTTTTATTAATAATTTTAATTTTGTTTTCTGCTCTGCTCAGTGGTTCCTTTCTAAAAACTTGAGCATGATATTTTTTCTTTCCAATTTGTTCTTCTGTATTAGTTATGTAAAGATTTTAGGAGATTTGTAACTTTTTCCTTTTAAAACTGGTTTGAGTCTTATACCTGTATTTCTTTTTCATATGTTCTGATCTTATACCTGCATTCGAGCAGCACCATTCTTTAGCTAATAGTTTCCATACAGACAGAAAAAAACCGATTTTGTAGCAAATGAAAGTCTTAATAAAGTATACTTTCTGGTCCAAATTGGCTCCAGTTTATCAAAATACTGAATCATGTGTGTAAAACTAAGAATTTAAGGAAATTTTTCCTACTCAGAAAATAATTACATTTTAGTCATACATTAGTAACACTTTGGTCTGCACAATATCAAGTACATGCTGAACTATATTTGCAAGCCACAGAGTGAGGTCCTGTCTTTGGTAGGGCATATGTCAGAAATTAATCCCTTACCCAGACCTCAATGACTAGAAAGTAAAGGTATTCAATTGCAGAATTGTCCTTCTTACAGAAAACACCATTGTCACACACTATCAGTGAAATGCCACAGCCCGGGAGCTGCTGTTGTGACCATGGTATATCAAAGTGTCCCTTGGAAGTCTAAACTGGGACAGAGTAATTTTGCCACTAATATGGATTAGTAAATGCACTGCCATATTTGTCAAGGGAGATGTAGTAAGGATTAATTATTTAAATCTGACCTAAATTTCCCATGTTTCTTTCTTGTTCCATAATAATAAAAACAATAAATTCCAAAGTAATAATTTGCTATTTGAACTAAACCTAGAGTTAATTGTCACCCACATTGGACAAGAAGTAGATTTTCCTTACTCTTCATTCCATCTGGGATATGTAAGTAGGTGCATAAAGTTGCCCATTGAAACTGTAGTTCATTAACTCATATTGGGATTAAAAGATCAGATTTGGTCCCATGAGAGACCATCAGTGTAGATGATAGTTCTCTCCTCTATCCACTCATCTTTTAAAGGGATGTTGAAACCATTTACAGGTGGTCCCTTTTAAACTTACACGTATTAGAAATTAGAAGTGTGCGTGTACATCTGTGTGTGCAAGCCCATGCAACAGAGACTGAGAGAACTTGCCATAATACATTCTGCAGAAAAAAAAATGAGATTTATGTGCAGACTAATAAAAACTAATTTTGGCAGTGGAGAAGTCCTGAGTGATGTGTGTATTTGTCACCTATGTGGTAAAGTCACAAGTATCCAAAAGCCAGAAGAAGGGAAAAAACCTCTCCCTTAGTTCATATCACATGAGCTCTCTGCCTGAATGCTAAAGTCATGACAGCTTGCATTGTTGCAGGGTGGAAAGTATGGCTTCCTGATCAAGGCCACCAAATTTTTAATGAACAGCACTTGATTACTGCTCCCGTTGTAGAAAAAGGTTATTTGAAGGTGAACAAGGCTCTGTGCACAGAGGTATTCCACTCCCACCCTTCTTCACTCCCAAAAGTAGGTGAGCTGGAGCTGTCTCCAGTATGATTAGTCACAGCTGGGGAAGGCCTTCCTGAGAAATAGGCACAGTAGTTCCATGAACTGAGACTGGTACATCCTTATCTCAGCATGCAGGACTCACAGCCATTAGTCACTGAGACCCTGTGAACAGTTTTACTGCACCATTTCGTCACATCTCTTGCATGATAAAGTCCCTCAGATAATATAAGATTTGCTGTTGCAAGATTTCACATTTCTAGATGGGATTGCAGGGCTGCTGGGAACGTTTGACTGGTTTGGCATTCAAATCCAAGCCTTATCCCTCTAAATCCTGTGACAAGTTTTCTAGTACATCCCCTTTATAAAGAATGGATTTGGGGTAAAATCAGTCCCATTGCAGTCTCAAGGGCATAAGTCTCAAGTCACTTTGGGCTTAGCATGACCAGAAATTCAAATACAGGATCTTTCTAGAGAAGGGATCAAAACTGAGTGAGAAAGTTGAGTTCTGGTATTAGAGATTGTCATAAGAGCTACAGGCTTCCAAAAATGTCAAATTCCTGACACGGACTGTGGGTCAGAACTTTCCATTAAGCTTCTCGTCTGGAAGCAAATCTGCCTGAAGATCAGATGACAGACACCAGAAAGTAGTGCTTGTTTACATATTCAGAGTTTAAAATAAGAAATTTGCAATCATGTTTATGTTTAAAAAAGGGTTTCTAAAAGTTTTTTGTAAAGAGGAAGAACTGTTTGCTTTTATAAAGTAGTAAGCAGACTTTTCTATGGTATTCATAGCCTATTTGGGAAGTACTTTCCAGCATCTGTGGGCAAAGCTGTTCAAAAACAGTTCTCTACAAAAATAAAGTCGTAAGGCTATAAAGCATTTTCTATCTTGGCAGACCAAAATAATTTTTTCCCAGTATTTCAGGAAGCCACTGACATTCTCAGAAGCTCATTAGCTTGGCTGTTTGGGGAGGGGTTTTCTTTCTGACTCTAATCTTCTACTGATATTGAGATTTGTTTATATTTTTTATCACTTCATGTTTAGATGTCTGGTATTGACATTTCAACTAGGCGCTGCTTTGAACAAAAAAGTAAGGGATTTTGTTGTTTTAAAGAGAACAGTTTCAGTGTTAAATTGGATTCCAGACAGTGGGATTTATAATCTAATTCTTACAAGAGATTCAGAGCTTGATATCAAGAGCAGGAGCACTTCATTGTTCACATGTAGCATGTTGTAAAATCAGAAGTTTTAAATTCTTTTTTTTTAAACTATTTTTTCCTATCTCAAAGAGTTAAAATATATTCTATTCCCTCTTGCTGCTGATTAGCAAAAATTTCATCACCCTCTTCTGTTGAAGAGTCGTACATATTTGATATCTTTATCCTTTTCTCCTTAATATTTCAAGTAATTCAGCTAGACTATCTTCATCAATGGGGTAAGCGGAGCTGCAACACCTACTTAAGGGAGGGGAGCCATCTGGTTTCCTTGAAACTTGGAGCCTGCTGGCAAATATTAGGTTGTACCAATTTAGAGCATGATGAAGTGGGAAATAATGGACATTTCTGAAGAATCTGAAATAGGATCAGCTGTTATCGGCAAAAATTGGCAGGTGCAGTGCACTACACTGGCTGTAAGCATGGTCTCAAGTTGGAGAGTGCAGCTGGGAAAATTGTTTGCTAATTGAATAGTTGCAGGACTCCCAGCAGCTCTGAAAGTAGTGGAGCATCATTAATTGGAGGATCTTGGATGACTTAGTGGAAGCTGTCACAGAAAGAAGGATCCTGCAAGTTGAGGTTTACTTTCTAGGTGTTACTGTGGTTTTTGCCTTTTACACTGAATGAGTCCTCACGGAGTCAGAAGTGCTTTCAAACTCAGGAGGACTGGCCTAAGGCTAGCAACATCTATTCTTTTATTTACAGCATGGTGACAGTGGTTGGGAGTTATAAAAGCTACACAATTACACATTTGTTTAACGTTCCTGTTGTTATCTTTCCCTTTTCTCTCTTTTTCTCTTTTATTTCCACTTGTGTTAGGTTTCAAAATTGGCTTGGCTTGGAGCAGAAATTATTCTTTTATTTATATTTAGAGCCTTGGAAGACCATGTCCTCAACTATTTCTTGGATGCTGCCATAATTCATAAAAGTAGTTATGGAAAAAAATGGCCTCGTTTTGGTTCAGAAGAGTATTACATACACCTCTGGTTTATGTGGGTCTCAGAACAGCAGTGAATGCAAAAGCATGTGTGCATTAGCTGTAGCTCCCTTTTTCATATGTTGTTTTTATTCGTTAAATGCAACCATATTGTGGTGCATCTTAGCTTAATATAAAGGTCTGTTGGCAAAATGTGGCATTTTCCATCAGCTGTTAACATCCCTCAAGGGAAGATCTACTGGCAATGAGCACTGTGCAGAAAGCACTGCTGACTTCAGAGTGCACTTCATGTGTCATTAGTGACGGTAGCATCCCTGTGCACCTAAAATCTCTCTAGGCATGTACAGTGTAGCTTTCCTGGATGAGTTATGAAGGCTAGGAGGTAGGATACTTCAGGGACAGAGTTGTGCCACCCAGCACGCCTCTGGCCTGCACAGACACAAGGTTATCTGTGAGTATGGACTGGATGAGGAACAGCAGGCTGAGGGCGGGCCTGAGCCTCCTAATGCAGTGTTTGTGGGCTGTAGGTCAAGTGTTAAACCCTCCAAGACAACTGATGGGAGCACTTTTTCAAACTGATCCCTGAGAAAGTCTTCCAGTGGCCATCAAACTCTTCCAAAGTTTAGGTGATACAGCTAGGGAAAATGCCTTCAATTTGCATCTGCGTTTGGATATGGGAGGCAGAGAGATGAAACTGGGAAGATTTGGAAGCTGTACCCTTGATCAAAACCATGTGTGGCAAGCATAAAGCACAGGATAGCAATGGAACTAAGAATAGCAAAACATTGATCAAGAGGCTCCTGCCTCCTTCCCCAGGCTCTGACTCAGCAGCCTGGGACAAGCTGTTTTGGGGAATGCCATGTTTTTAAATGTTGTAGCTTGATGTGGACAAATTTATGGTGCTTGGTTCTAGCTTAACTCTTCTGGATGCTTACTTTGCCTCTTTTGATCTTCCTGGCATTAACAAGTGGATGGAAATAATTCACCTGGCCTCATAAATCAAATAAATTAATAGACTCAGAATCATTTAGGTTGGAAAAGACTTCTAAGGCCATCTAGTCCAGCTGTTAATTCCAACACTGCAAAGCCTACCCCTAAACCATAGTTTTGAAGTGCCATGTCTTTTAAGTCTTTGAAATACCTCCAGGGACAGTGATTCCACCACTTTCCTGGGCAGCCTATTCCAGTGTTTGCCAGCCCTTTCAGTGATGAAATTTTTCCTAATATCCTATTCTAAACCTCCCCTGGCACAACATGAGGCTATTTCCTCTTGTCCTGTCAGTTGTTACCTAAGGAAAGGGGCCAACCCTCACTATGCTACAACTTTCTTGCAGGTAAAAAGAGATAAGGTCCCCCTGAGCCTCCTTTTCTGCAGTGGANCATGAATAGATTGATAACTAGTTATTGGGAGTACAGTAATAACAATATATATTTAGAATATGTAATGTTAAATAACTAGATTGTTTGTTTTGTATATAAGGGAACATTTTGTCTCCTTGAGGGCAGAATCGCCTTGTGTTTGTAAGAGAGCAGAGCCTGTACCATCTATGGCTCAGAACTTATGATAAGATATAATAAACAATTCCTGAAGACCAAAAAGAAGTTCCTCTGCTACATTTATAAAACAAAAACCAAGAAGAACTCAGGGGCTTGGCCTAGTTAGGCCACCCTACATGTTGGGTATAACCTGACAGGAGGGAACCTTATCACTCTACAACTCCTTTTTTATCTTTCCGTTTTCATCCCCACACAGCTGAATGAATCTGCCAAGCAGCTCATGGAGATGGACAAGACGTGTTCAGCTGCCGCCTCTGGCTGTGACATGCCGCTGGCGACGGAGACGGTGGCAGTGGCAGCGGCAGCGGCGGTGGGTCTGGCACCGTGCTCCACGCTGGCCGGCGCGGGGGCTGCCGGAGCGGCCCAGCGGCCCGTGGAAGGCAAGAAGAACGCCAAGAAGCGCCACTCCTTCACTGCCCTCAGCATGACACACAAGTCCTCCCAGGCCGCCAGCAACCGGCACTCCATGGAGATCAGTGCCCCTGTCCTCATCAGCTCCAGCGATCCACGGGCAGCTGCCAGGATCGGGGACCTGACCCACCTCTCCTCCAGTGCCCCAGCCCAGGTAAGGTGGGGTGAAGGTGGGGTTTGAGCATCCTTAGCAGGTCAAACACCCTTTGTCACCTTTTCCAAAGGGGCTCACCCTCACATGAACCAGTCACATGGTGCTGTCACCCTGGTGTGACAGTACTTGGCATCTGCCATTCCTATCCTGGAATTAATCAGTGGGCAGGTGTGAGGAGCCAGAGGATAAGGCCAAATTGGATTCACGATACTGCAATACTTTAAAAAACAAAAAGTAATCCTATAATTTGTTAGAAGGAATGCAACTATTGCACCAGGTTCTGTTGTAGAAAGGAGTAATTTTGAGTGATCCCATTACCCTGAACGTATCTGTTACTCTGCAGGGTAGCAATGTCAGTATGAAATTCACACACTGGGGATAAAAAAAGATTTTTGGAATAATTATTTCTGTACAGATCACTGGAGGATGAGCAAATATGCTGTACTTTGAAAAGTGTTGTACCCAGCAAGTGACTGCTGTTCAGAAAAACCCAAGGAGTTTTTAAACCATCAGAGATGCTGAGAGTGCAGCCCTCTCTATCCTTCCCCCTCTCATAGGAGGATGCAGAAGACCATCATCCTAGACATCCCCACAGGTCCCAAAAGGAGCTCCCAAGAGGCTGCTTCTGGGGCCCTGGCAGAAACAGGAGCCAAACTCACCAGAGGTGCACTGAAACCCATTGCAATTGCCCACTGTTTCTATGGATAAGGAAATCCAACTGGCAACTTGTAGTTTGAAGGTGTAAAATGGTGAATAGTCACAGTCCCAAAGCTCTTCTGCCTCAGCCTTCCTGCCCAGTCATCTGCACAGTGTGTGCAGATTAGCACCCACAGGTGGTTTATAGTTCCTGTCTGTGCTGCTTGTTAATGCCAAGAAACCTCAGCATGACAGGGTCTTCCCACACATCATGTATCTACTGAAAAAAAGCCATCCTTGCCCTTTTTCTCTCCCTGGACATGCCTTCTGGCCCCTCATTTCCATGTCCCCGTACAGTGACAAACAAAGATCACTTGCCAATCCTGTGGTGGCCCAGAGCAGGAAGCAATCCATGTCATAGACAGTGCCCATGCATGTAGATGTCTAGGAGAGGGACAAGCAGCAAACTGTAGGGGCTCCTTTGGACAGAAATGCCTGTTTATGTCCATCTGTAGTGCTGATGGGGCTTCCCTGTGAGGCCAGTGTGGTGCACCAGACCATGGGGTCACTTCTGGTAACTGTGCCCTGCTGTGACCCATGACATGAGCCCCAGGCCCCTGCAGCACAGGTCTGCAAGAACACTGGGGGACGTAGGCTGCCTGCATGCACACCACAAACAGCCAAAACTGTACTAAGAGGACACTGCCACAGTGGAGCAATACTCTCTGCTCCTGCCTCACCTGCTTACCTCACTCCACTGCCCATCCACATGTAGGAGCCAGAGAGGCAGCTCAGTCCATAGCACTCATTTTATTCCACAGGGCTTTTCCAGGAAGGGTTTCTGTGGTGTAAGGTCTTCCTCCCCTTTCAGCCCCCAGGAGGGTGAAGCTGAGGATATGGCCCCCACACAAAGCAGCATGGGCGTCAAGATGTACTAGGACATCTGTGAAGCAGCACAAGCACTACACATGAGGGAGGGTCCCAAACTTGTAAAGTAAATGACACCCAGGTTTTTGGCACTGAGAATTACACATTTGGACTTTATAGAGACATGATAGACAGTGGCTTTTCTGTTCCTGTGCTAGTCAAGAGAAACACAACACACAACCTTTTTTGTTGGAGTCATGTTGACTCATTCTGAGCTAGTAAATCATAAAAGTTATACCATGAAACAAAAAATGCCTTGATTATTCTCCCCTGTTTTAACAGAACAACTGGTTTGTGAAACCCCACTCATTTCTCACACAATTTTGTCATTTGCACACAAGTGGCAGAGGACAAGAAGGGCCTGACGTTCCTGGTGACAAGTTATGATTATTGAAATCCAGCCCACAGGAAGCTTGGTTGGGTTCTTTGCAGCAGATGGGAATACATATAATTGGTGCCATGGTCAGAAGCTCATCTAAGGCTGGGGTGTAATGAAGCTCATGGTGGGAACAGGTTTGGGGAGTGGTTCTGCCTCAGGGCATAGAGCCAGTTTGCATCCAAGGCAGCTGAGCATATGCCTCTGTCACTGCTGGTCAAAACTGTCTTGGCCAAAATCCAGGCAGGGAAGAAGAGTCTTGGTGGCTCAGATCAACCTTAGTGAAAAGAGGCTTCCCTCTGTGTCATTGTACTCTGTCACCCCAACTGTAGTATTTGCATATCTCTCTGCTTTTGGGAACCTTGCTTTCTAATTTGAGAGATTTAAACATTTTCCTTTGAAAACTTTGCAATGAATGTGGATCTATAGGGGAAAAAAAGTGGGGCTGAAGTTTTCACTGTGTTCTCTTGACTGTAGGAGCAGCCTTCAGAAAATTGCTTGTAAGATTAACAATAAAATCACAAGAGCTACAAACATGAATTCATCTGCTTTTTAAGCCTTCTTAGTTCGGTCTACAAAAAATACGGAATTTGATTCTTACCAAATGTACATTAAAACTGTGTAGCTATATTTATATAACTATTAATCCCATAATAATAGGGGTTACATTTTAATTTAAAATGTCAGAAATTCAGTCTCTTCTCTGCCATCTGCTAAGACCTGACATGGCTCTGAAGCAATTAATGATGCTTCAGCCTTATACAGAATATCAGTTCAGCACTTTTATTCACATGGCTGAAAGCCAGCCAGAGTAGCATAAACAATGGGCCCCATGAGCTCTTACATCAAGGCTTTCAGGGCAGTAAGAATCTTGTCTTCAGATTTTTTGCTCTAAAATGCATTTGCCATTTCTAAGGTAAATGCCCTGTATGTCTTGTTCAGGATTTGACATCTTGAGAAATTTGCAGACTGATTCTACTGCTGCTTCAGAAGTGCTCAAGGGTGTTGCTGAGAGCATGGATAGGTTGTAGGAAGGCTGTGCATGTAGCTGCCAAACTCACCAGTGAGCTCTGCTGCAGTATGATGTCTCACCTTTTCTTTCCTTACTTGAAGAGGAACCTGTCTGTCCTGCATGTCATTGTCACAGCCCTTGAGTGGCTCTCTCTGTAACCATCTCAGGCCCTTGCTGGTTTGCAACAGCAAATTCAACCAAAGCTTAGTTCTTATAAGGGAAACTTACAGTTTCAGTATCTGGCAAATTCATGTATATTTTTTTTTTAAACTAGAATGTTGTCCCGGTTTTTGAGACAGTTATC
>VWYI01018757.1:10095-29697 GCA_013399455.1 Anthoscopus minutus | reverse complement strand
CTGGTTCCAACTGAACCTGCCACATCTGGTCAGCCTTGTTCATATGAAATGAGGAGCTTCTGTCTGACTGCAACTCATTTTAATTCTGTAGCGGTCAAGCTACTCTAATCCTCAGTAGATGTCAAGGCATATTTCAGCATAAAAAGAGTTTACAACAACTGATGATGGACCATCATGGAGGTAAAAGTCTTCTCTTGTAAGAACAGTGTTCAGGTTGCAAACAGATGTTGAAACCACTTCTCAGCTATCAGTCTGTTTACCCTTTTAGACAGGTTTTTAATTCTCTTTACTGACCCTCTTCTGTGGTGCTTGAAAAAGCCAAAAACATATATAAAAGTATAAAGTATATAGATAGGTGCTGACTCCACAGGGACAGATTTTACTTGCTAAGTAAAAGCTTAATTTAATTTCTAATCGATTGGTTCAATTAAAAAAAAAAAAGCCCTTCAACAATTATCTAGTCCAACTGCATATTCATTTCTGTATTTATTACAGAAATATGGGAAACACCCAGAAAGGTGAAAGATGAAAACACCAGGTAATATCAATAGGATGCTTTAAAATGAAAAAAGAAATCTCTGCCACCCTGAATTTCATGAAAAGAAATGTAGGTTAGACTTCTTGGGAAACATTTTTTTCCTGAAAATGAAAATTTAAAGATCATTTTCACTCTATGAAATGTCTTGCAGGCCACCACACACATTTCACATGTATTCTAGAAAGAAAATTCAAGTGAAATGATTTAGTTGGTCACTGGGTACCCAGCAGGCAGCTTGGTCCTGCAGCCCACCCAGCTCTGGCCATGGCTGGAAAAGGGGAACACTGTCACATCTTCAGCAGCCAGACAAGAAGCTACACCTAGCAGTTGTCTGACATTTGACTTCTTGGTTACTGCTGGTATCTATTTAAGTGATCAACATTTTGAGGGTTTTAATTAATTAATCTGTGTATAAAAAAAATGGAAAAAAACTCAGTTCCTCTGGCTGTTTGCCCAGCTATGAGTCATAGCAAGGTATTAATTATTTAAAGCAAAACTCTTTGCTGTTGTTGCAAATATTTCTCAGATTTTTCCCACAACTTAATTTTCTGTCAAATTAATAAAAATAGACTCTGATTATTTAAAATACGAGTGCAGAAGTGCTTCTGCTTTGGTGAGTCAGCTACACATAAAGAAGCTAATACCGTTTTGGCTAGAAAATGAAGAGGTAAGATTAGAGACCAAAATAGTATGTTTAATCTCATTTTTCACTGCAAGAATATATGTATTTGAAGTCTTAGATATGATCTTTTTCTTTAATTACATTTTGCTCTAAAACACTTTAAAAGCTGAAAGGGGCATATGACTCTCATAAATATGCAGAATTGCAAGCAAATGAAAGTTTTAAATCTCCAAGATTTGAAAGTCTTTTTCATGGATTGGCAGAACAATACAAAGGATAAGTATGCTTTGTAAAAGTCGAAGATCACTTAGATTTGTCTTCCCTTTGAATGCCTGTCTTGGGAAAGGTTCAGCAATAATCTCTGATCTACAGATGTATTTCTGTAAGATGAGAACCATCAGAAGTTTTTAGGGCCTAAAACAAAGCAGAGAAAAAGAAATGTTAACAAAATATGAACATGACAGTGAAAAAAAAACAGTTAATATTTTGTTTCCTAAATACCCATGGATAATGTTAAAATTTAAGCATCAAGTTTTATTTTTCCATATTAATATCTTTCCAAGCCTATAAATACAGTGAACTATGGTTTTACCTTTCAATTTTATTTCACTATAATTAAAAAAGAAAACACAGTTAAAATTTACAAGCATTAGATTCAAATCAGGTGTATCCATTTTTTTATACTAAAACTGGGAAATCAGCTTAGAAAAAGTAGTCTGAATTCTGCAGAACCCATCCAAAGTGTTCTCCTTCTTGACTGCAAACCTCAATAATTCCCATTTGAGTAGGGAAACCTTCAGTACAAAATGTGAGGCAGATCAATGGACTGCAAAGTAGGTACAGGGTAATATACAAAGAGATACTTCAGTTATGATTAAATTTCCTGGGCCTGATTTAGAGCACCTTAACTCTATCCTTTGGATTTGCAGAATATCTTAACAGATTTCCAACTTTATTTTCCCAGAGTTCAAGCTTCTCAACTCAATATCCTGATATAATAAACACATCTATTGCAGCATATCAGCTGCAAATATAATCTAAGCATGAAAAACTGCATAACTGAACAGCATATAACTCAGAGTGTTGCAAACTGCCTCTAAAACTTTATTACTAAGGCCATTTAAGGAACAATTACTGATTGAATGTTTCATGCTTTTATGACCATTCAACATTTCTTTAATGACCTCTAATGTGCTTCAAATTGAGCATCTTTAAACCCTGGCCTAGATCACTCTACATCAGCTGTAAGAAACACTTCCTGCCAAGGTGTTTTATGAATTTGGTGGCTGTTACAATAACATACATCTTAGCACTAGCCAGTAGTAAAGTGAAAAAAATACATGAGATTCAGCATTAATGGATGATCATGATGGAGAATTTTCACTGGCTATGCCAGACCAAAAATAGTGCTCCAAATTAATTTGAGTGAAAAAGCACAAAAGTTTTGACACAGCCCGCTTTAGGCAATGGTTAACTGTATCTACACATTTACAGGGCTACCCCAGCTTTGTACTACCTTTTTTTCTCCTGATGCAGGTATTGAGCCAGTGCAAACACGTACTTGACAGCAAAGGTGAATCTCAGGAATTCTCTCTTACTCCATGATCCATGATGGCAGTGGATTATCTCCTGCTGCAGTCCCAGCACTTGCATGTAAAGCCTACATTCTGAGAACACACCAAATAAAGTTGTCCTCATTTTTCCTTAACTCTCTATTCACTGTATGCTCAACTGCAACATTTAACAATATAATTTCATACCCCAAGGACAACCAACAATTGAATTTTTAATAGTCTTTGTCTTCAAATAGAGATGTTTCTCAACATTAGTTACATCTCTTGTTGCAGTTCTTATACTTGGAGAATACGCTTCTCACATTCATGCTGGATTTCAGGGAGATCTCTGTAATTTCTCCTAAGGGCAAGAAATCAGACACCATTAAAATAATTTTTTCCAACCCTAGTGGCTGGCTCTGACAATGCAAGGAGCCTCTGTCATGTAAAAATGGTGCAGAAAGGATGTTAAAAGACTTATTTGTGCTCTTCCGTTCTCTTCGTTTTAATGGGAATAATCCTGTTAATTTTCAAGGGTGATACCAACATTAAATGTATTTAGGTGGAAGACCAGAAGAATTTAATTAGAAATCACATTACAATAAAGCAAAACAATAGTTATCTTGGAATGGAGTTATGATTGCAATTAATCTGCAATGACCCTGCTCTCTAATAAACGCTGTATCCTACAGCTGCTCAATGCACAATATTTTTGCAATTGAAATGCATTTTTTTAAAAGCACAAACTCCTGTAAGGGTAGTTCAAAATCTCATTTTGCATAACATTTTCTACATATTTCTTAAGAAAAAGGTAAAGCAAATTTTGTGTTCTGCACGAATCTTAAGGATATGTGTTGTCTGACCAGCCCAGGGGCCTTCTGTGGATGGGGGACTCCCATCACCGGAAAAGGGAATGGTTACAGATGTCATCTGTCTGGACCCTGTAAAGCCTTTGACACTGTCCCGCACAACATCCTTCTCTCCAAACTGGAGAGAGATGGCTGTTACGTGACTAAGAAAGTGGTTGGATGGTCGCATCCAGAGGGTAGTAGTCAATGACTCAAGCTGGACATCAGTGATAACTTGACCTTGGGAATCTGTAGTGGGACCAGAGTTACTTAATATCTTCATTAATTACATAGAGAAAGGGATCGAATGCACCCTCAGCAGATTTGCAGATGACCCCAAGCTGAGAGGTTGGGCTGACATGGCTGAAGGACGGGATCCAGAGGGACCTGGATCATGGGAACTTCACCTGGAGAAATGGCTCATGGGAATCTCATGAGGTTTAACAAGGCCGAGTGCAACGTGCTGCACCTGGGTCAGAACAAAGCACGATACCTGTCCAGGCTGGGGATGAACAGATTTAGAGTGGTCCTGAGAGCTGGGGGTGCTGGTGAGAGGCTGGACATGACCCAGCCATGGGCACTGACAGCCCAGAGAGCCAAACGTGTCCTGGGCTGCACCCAGAGCAGCGTGGGCAGCAGGGCCAGGGAGGGGATTCTGCCCCTCTGCTCTGCTCTGCTGAGACCCCACCTGCAGCACTGCATCAGCTCTGGGGGCCCTGCACAGGAAGGACATGGAGCTGCTGGAGGGAGTGCAGAGGAGGGTCAGGAAAACAATCACATGGATGGAACATCTCTCCTGTGAGGAAAGGCTGAAAGAATTAGGATTGTTCTGCCTGGAAAAGAGAAGTGACCTAATTTTGAGTAACCTAATTGTGGCTTTCCAGAAACTAAAGGGAACCTACAATGATGACAGAGACTATTTACAAGAGCATGTAGTGAGTGACAGAACAACAGAGAATCAGTTCAAACTGAAAGAGAGTAGGTTTAGATCAGGTATTAGGAAAAAAATTTACTGTTGAGGGTGCTGAGGCACTGGGAAATGTTGCCCAGAGAAACTGTGCATGCCCCATCCCTGGAATTGTTCTAGGCCAGGCTGGATGAGTCTCTGAGTGACTTGATCTGGTGAAAGGTGTCTCTGCCCATAGCAGTTGGAAGGAGATGATCTTTAAGGTCTTGTCCAACCCAAGCCATTCTTTGATTCTAAACTTTTGTTTTCCTAGGCATAGCAGAGATCTTATATGAGTCCTGAAAAACACTTTGTTGATTATCTCTTCTGATATGCTTTCCACAAGTTTTACCACACAAGTGGGCAATTTAGCTTTAGTTTACAATGTAAGTGCAAAGAAATATTTCATAATTACAACACTAGCTATAATACAAAATTATCTGCTTTAAACAATACAGCAATACAACAGCCTTATAGAACAGCAATTATATGGTGTCTTTAATCTGGTAATAATTACTGATATTACAAGAGGAAAATGTCAGCACTAAAAAGAAAAATAGCATGACTTTACAGGACTTGCAATTTTAGCAAAATTGCATGAGGTAGCAAACACTCCACAAGTTGACCCTGAGCAACAGAGATATCCTTATGTTCTTGAAGAGATACAAATTTTCATAAAAAAAAAAAGGATCTCATCAGACAATACTCAGAAAAAGAGGAACATGGAACTGGGCACAAAATGAATCAGCACTTTCCAATATTAAAATATCAATTAAAAATATCAAGATGTCAGTAAATCCATTTCTGTGTTATGAATAGATATAGCTGAGCTCGCTCAAACCTGTCCTTCCTGAGAGAGAGATGAGACTCTGGTAATTAGTTTTTAAATAAAACTTTATTTTCATTCACTGCGTGTCAATAAGAATTCAAGTTAAGCTTCACACAATTAAAGCAATATAACACTGCACAAGATATTGAATTTGTGCAGGGTTACCTAATAGACTGTATATTACAGTGCAGAAAGGACATAATGTATCATATAATTCCAAAGTACAGGCAAATTTTCAAGGATATTATTTCTGCATATAGAAAGTATAACTATTTTTTTAACTATGGAAAGAAAAATAATTCTCTCCGTGTGTAAAAGTGTTATAAAGTATATTTCTATGCATATATAACTAATATTTTTGTGCAAAACTTTTGCACAGAAATTAGATCCAGACAGAGAATCCTTTTCCAGGAAATCTCAGTGGATTCCCCTGCATAGTCCTGGTCTTCTCTGTACATATGAAATTCTGCAGTATGGAAATCTTCCCTCTTCTTTATAGAAGAGTAGGATCTGAAGCATTTATCTCAAGTTTAAAGACAAGATTAATGAGTATGATACTGAAGTTTATTCAGGCTGGAGAAGGTGAATAGATCAGTTAGAAAGGATTTATGAAACTAATAATGTTCAGCTCCTCAGTTTAAATTGGACTAACACAAGATTTCTGATATATACTAAAATAAATTTCATATATTAGAAGAAATTATGAGGCTGCCTCTGTGATGCAGAATTAAAAAGTAAAAATAATAACTCAAGAAACAGTATATAAAGGCTTGACTAGAAAGTAAAATTGTGGGCAATAAAGATGTAGGGGTAATAAACACTTAGCCTTATTTTCAGTCTGCTATTCTCCACACAATGAAGAACAGTACAAGGGCAAGTGCTGAAGGGCTACAAAGTACTGAGGCAGGAATTGTTAAGTATCATCCTGCAGTCTCATCAATCACAATAAAATTCCACAGAACAAGGAGAACTTTTCAGAAGATGTGGTATATTTACTCTTCAAGCCTAAACTAAATCTGTTTCCTCAATTGTAAGTGAAAATTTGAAATGACAGATTTTTGAAGTGCTCAACTTGACCTGACAAGAACATACAGATACAGAAAAGTTTTAGAGATGTGTGGTTGAGCCACTGGATGCGCTCAGGGTGTGATATCCTTTTGCACAAGAGAGAGTATGTATGCTTATCCTTAGAGACCTCTGTGCTAGCATTAATATCCCTCTATCTCCTGGTACACAGGCTGGGGCCAGATTTTCACCTTGCGTTCCTCTCCCTTGAAGACTCGAGGAGACAGTTTCTGCCTTCCTTGTGGAAGAGAGAATTGGGAGAGCTAAGACTGTTTTATGGGTGATCTGTCCCACAGAGCCTCCAAACCAAGCTGCAGGGAGAATAGCCAGTTTCCTTCTGAACATCTCAGTCACAGGGGCTTATGATTCTCTTAGGAATCTCAGTATTGCACCCACAACCCTCTTGAGTCCAGTCTAAACAAAGCTTTTATACAATGACAGAAGTGGGGGCAGCACTGACCCATGTGAGCCATAGGAAGGAGTAACATCATCGCAGGAATGGATCCCACACTGATCAAGATATTCACACAGATGGAAACTGACTTTTGGTTTAAAGAGAGTAACTGTGCACCAAGCTGGATGTGAGGCTCATGTGTTCTGTAATTCATGCTTCCTGTAGCTGTTGAACAAGTATGAGAACATGCCTACTCCAGGCAAAGTTTTTGCCTTTGTCTGTATGCATACTGCTTAAAAAAGGTGTGTTTTTCTTGAAGTTCTTGCAGTTATTTTAAAAATTTAAAATGTGGATAATTTGCTTTGTCCTAGCTTTTGAGAAAATGAGAATATCAGAAAGCTACTGCCTCACTGTACTTTTGACTGTAAATGGAGGAAACAAAAACAGTCATCATTCAAAAAGCGTGTCTAAAAATCATGGTGACCACAATCAGTCAGTACTTTTTAAATAATTTAATATGCCTACCAGTTTTATATGCTATGTTCATTTTCATAAATGTACCTTTTCCTGCCTATATAATATTTAAGATATTTTTCCTGAAGTTTTTGCAGTAATTTTAACAATTCCCAGCGCATTTTAGTGGATCTCCAACATAAAACCAAATGCAAGTAGACAAATATTCATAAATAAATTTGTTAATAAACCACTAATAATCTAAAAAAATAAATATTCAATTTATTATTTTAAGCATAATTAAATTGCAAAATATTAAAATATTAATAAATATTAGCTGAAGTAAAATATGTAATGATTCTGTTTAACCTTATGCTTACCAAAAATTACTGCAGCTATTATAAAGTGCAACATGTTTCTGCATGAAATTACCAGAAATTACTGCAGGTATTATAAAGGCAGTATTTAACTTGAAATCAATACATCCTTATAGCTATCAATCAAGTTTTGTAAGCAAACACTTAAAAGACAAAATGCAAAGTGAAATTGAAACTGATGTTACTGATGTAAATCAGTCAAAGGCTGACAAAATCCTTTTGGCAGCGTTACACAGCAATCACTTGTGTAACTCCCCCTGAGTCTTTTTGCAAGATGAAGCATTTGGTGCTGATTTTCAGTGCTCAGTCATCTCTCTAGAAGGCACTTAGGAGCAGCAATTGGCTTTGCAGTTATTTCCATCACTGTATTTCAAAGTGATCTTAATGGACCATGTGTTCTCAGTAAAGGGCTTATTTCTCCTCTGAATTTCTCTGCATACTGGGGAAGGATTATCCTGTCACATCACTGGGAATTAGAACTGAGTCTTATAAGCAATTGAAATCCAGGTGTCTCCAACATTTTCCTCCACACCCGAGAGACAAGGCCATATCTGTCAGATTACAGTTAAAGGACTTGCAGTGGAGCAGCATTGCTCATGGAGTCCCTTAGTCCTTGGTACAGAGCAGAACCACAGTTACAGCTCTGCTACCTGCCAAAAGTCACCCTGAAGGATGTATTTGGCCAGTTCACTAACAGCTGTTCCCACCTGAATATGAGAGGTAGCATGTTCCTTACCAAATTTTTTTTTCTTCACACAAAATGTATTGATTTTTCATAGGGTTTTCTGCAGCCTTTCTTGCTTGTCTTGATCTTAGATGTGGCTTGACATCTTCCTTCTTCTCTTAAATTCCACAATAAGAAAAAAGCCTGTAGGAATGTCTGCAAAATGCTGTGTCATTTCTAGTGGTTGTAGAATTTCTCAATAAGAAACACTGTAAGTGTGTAGAGGAAACCTTAATTACTGTCTTGTTTTCTAACAACTTCAACTTATCAGCAACTTAACTCTTTTCCAGAGTTTAAAGAGTGAATGTATATATGCAATCACCATGTATGTATATTCAGTTGATAATTTCCTGGTATATGATAATTTTGAATTTTGAATATGCTAATGACAACTGTTGCTTGCATAACATGCCTGAATTAAGAAAATTCATTTATATATATGTGTGTATTTTGCATAAATAGCATTCCCCAAGAGTGGGAATATTGGTTTAATGCAAAAATATCTCAGAGGGGAGTTACTTGCATGTTTGATTATTATGCTTTTACTTTCTTTTTTTTTGTAAAGACAGATGTTTTTCTTAAACAATCTGCCTAAAATTTTACATCATTCTTAATCTGATAAAAATTTTATTACAAAGCTCATATTAAATCTATATCACTAGATATGTTCACATTAGATTCAGTGTCTTGATCTAAGTCTTTCAGAAACACTCAAGACCACGTCTTTACATACTGCTCCACTCAGCTCAGTGACATGTGAACTCCAAAGAGCAGTTTGTGTTCCAGGGAAGCTCCAGTCCCTGTCATGCAATGGGAAAAGGGAAGCAGGAGGTGCAGCAAACCTGCTTGTGTGGAGTTGCACAGGCAAAGCCCAAAGGAAATATTGAGAAAATCACCCAGGCATGGTGAATTCATGGTGCCACTGGATTTCAGGGGAGGAAGACACAACTACAGACAGATTCCAGAGCGTGCACATGGCCTGGATTCAGATGCATGCCTGCTGGGCATCCCAGCAGAATGCATCCTCTGGAGTAGTCAGAACCTGAAGCCATGCAGGAATAGCCATATCACCCTCCTGACAGTAGCTTTGCAGCCCTTTATAGTGTCTGAGCAACAGAAAAAAACACTTGACTGCTTCATGAAGAATAAAAGACAGCTACTTCTGGGCTTTATCAAATCTTTGCTTAGTTGATTTTAAATTAAGTATTTTGTTACCTGTTTCAGGCTCTATAATCAAAATGGTTTAAAGGGTTTATTTTTTCCTTTTTTTTTTATCTGTATATAAAATCATGCACCATTTTTTTACACAAATTTAAAACCATTTGCAGTATCCCACCATTTCTAATTTGGTACATAAAATGTTTGGAACCAATTTCCCAGCCAAAGTTGTAGCAGGTTGGGAAAAAGATATTCTTAAGCAATGGCAGGGATATAAACAGCAAGAGCCCACACAAAAATTTAAAAAATAAAAATCATGACATTTTGCTCCTTAGTGTGGATATGTGCAGATAGCAAAATGCAAGGCTGCAGTGGCACCTGGCTTCAGTTAGCACAGGCACTGATGGCAGTGAAGATACTTGTACAGGCTTTTGCACATTCCTGCCTTCTGCTTGTTTTTCTCTGCCCCATGCATTGCCTGCATTTAGCTATTACTCACCCCAAAATACTGTTTCTTCAGGGATGTTCTTTTACCTAAACGAAGCACAAGTTGGCTATCATGATACAGATAGTTTCATGTGCCATTGACCCATCTATCCTGCCTCACTACTGGAATCACTTACCTGACTTACTTCTCCTGTCTCCCAAGGGTATTTTGACAATTAAATACTTCAAATCTGCAAACATTTCACCCTACTTTTTTTTATCATTTGTGATGGAATTGCATATATATCTGAGGATGGTGCAGCACATGCAAAACCCATCAATACCCTGATTCTTGTGAATTATTAAATAACATGCTTGCACTACAGCTATCAAGACTGTGATTTTATGAAGCAGAAGGATTGTTGTTGCAAAGCTGAAATAAGGATTTGAAAAACATTCACTTAAGTTGTTGCAGCATTTAGACCATTGACCAGGCTGTTCTCTACACATATTTTTACAGCAGCGTTCTTCAGAAAGCAAATTCAACAAGCCAAAGACCTGCACACTCCTCCCTTTCAGTAGCAGGGAAATATGCACTCTCCTGTTGCAGCACCAGTAAGCTCACTTTGCACCCTCTTATCAAAATACAAGATCTGGGTCCAATAGCACTTACTTCTTTGGAGAACTATGTTGCATTTCATCAAACCTTCTGATTCCTAAATCCTTCAAATTCCCTGATGGGCAAGATGTGAGATACAGAGCCCTTCTGACAGCAGAGACAGGTGTCTGGAAGAGCAAAATAACATTTCTGAGCACCAACTTCCAGAAGAGGCAAAACTAATATTTACATGTAGAGAACTACTCCAGCTCCCCTCCATTTCTTGCAAATAACATCTATAGAAAAGGATAATAAGGGAATATTGAAGAAGAATACAGAAAAATTAAATATCTTAGCTGCTTAAAATGTATAATTAATCATAATTTAGTATAGTTCTATATCATGTTAGCAATCTGCAGCCTTTGTCAGGAGCAGCTGTTCATTACACTAATCACTGTACCCCCAAATCAGGGCTAAAGGCCATTTGAATGAGCTTTGGAGTGCTGATGGGGAAAAGGAGTGGGATATGGTGGCTGGAGAAGTTACCACAGTCCATTTGGTATCTGATACTTGAAAAGGTCAGTTATATGGAATGTGCAGCCATACACAAACATGTTCTGTGTTGCAAACTGCACATCCCAGCACAGTTCTCCTGGAATACTTCTGCAGCTACCTTTTACCAGAAGCCACTGAAGTTGGAGTTTGAAAAAGGCATTTCAGTTGCTATTTTTCTTTCTTGTTTCTTTAGTTATTTTTTCATCTTTTTTAAGGAAATACCAGAATGCTTTTATATTGGACAATGATATCTATTTCTTCCTAGAAAATAAAAATATTTTTTGTATTTTCTGCATATTGTTTGGCTTCAAAGCTCATCTTCAAGATTCCCAGTAGTTTCAGCTTGTGTAACGACCTTTCTCATTTCCCTTAGCATGCTACTGTTTTCCCATGTCAGGAAAATGCTTTGAAAGTAAGAAAAATAAACAATTACTTTTTCTTCCCCCATTGAGTCATCTGGATGTACAGTGCTAAGTCACAGCCTTTTGTAAACCCTACTGAATATTAGTCCTTCAGCGTTTGCTGTTGCTGGAGGCAAAGGTGGTATTGCTGATTTCTTCTGGTAACAACATTTGATGCTTCACATAAAGGCACAAAAATCTCATTCTGGAGGACAGGTCCCCAGCCAAAATCACTGGATGTTCTTCCCAGAACTAATGGCACATGCAAATAATTATAGAGAGCTGGTGTTTCCAACTTTATCCAGCATCCCTTAAGAGCCTGTAATTTTGTAAAAGGTAAAATTATATATGCCAAGACACTATCATTCACTTAGGCTTTCTCTAGCCACAAAGACTAATTTATGGAATATAGGCAAGCTACTACAACCGTGCAAGGAATATTTGTGACATCTGAACACCTATCAAAGACACACGTCCTTGATTATGGGGCCAAAGGAACACAGTTCTTATGATTCTGGTAACTAGAAAAATAAGTAGAATTTCAGTGTTCTGTATTTCTGAGAATACAGAACTAAAAACAGTAACTCCAGAGTGCTAATGTGTTTTCTTAGTGTCATGAATGCTATGATGATTGTGTTAACCCAAAAAAATTATTTTAGCCAGCCTATAGTTTTCTGTATACTTTTGCATTTTATAGAGATTGATATATAATAGAGATTGATATTAACTGCAGGGAAATCTCATGCCTTTCATTGCCACACTTCAATGACGTTGGAAAGGGAGAATAGCATTGTGACAGGGAATTTAAACATGTTGGGTACTTGGTTCACAAATCTGAGACATATTTTTCTCAGTTTGTCAAATTTTTCAGCTCTAGCACCTTGCTTCTTTTCATAATGTACTATAAAATTCTAATCAATTTTAAAAATATAAATTATTCCTTAACAATGAGGTAAGAATAAATTCAGGAGGATTAAAATCATTATTAGGTACTTTGAGCTTAGATATGTGGCCTATGGGGAGTGCACCTTCTGGATCAAGAGTCACTATTTTAAGTACTGTACGAAAGCAGCTGCCTTGCCTACAGAGTCACCTCCTGAAATCCCGCAAGAAGAGGCACAATGGAGAAGGGTACTCAAAGGAAGGAATCAAGGGGAAGAACCTTTGGTACAAGCCAGATCAGACTCAGGTCCAAGGAGGACCTTGGCTGATAAGCAAATGAAGGTAGGGGTGATTGCCTACAGGCTGGTGGAGAGGATAGCAGAGATCATCAGACCCAGTGGGAAAGGGCACCAGAGAGGACATGAGTGCTGCAGAGCATGGCCCAGAATTTAACCCAGGCTTTATTTCAGCTGCGGCATAGTGACTACTATAATGAAGTGCTAGGGATTTCAGACCATTCCCAGTGCAATTCTGTATTACTGTATCCAAGGAGAGTTTATGTGACTTTTACAAACAAAATAGCAAATGAAAAGTATTCCCTCATTAAGAGAACAGTAATAAACCTGAATCCCTGCAGAACACCTTGTTTAGATAAACAAAACAATAATCAAACAACTTAAACCACCCACCTCAGTGTGCACAGCCTTTAATTTAACCCATTGAGACTGAATTTGTGCTTATGCCCTTGCCTAGAGCCCGGAAACTGACTGCTGCAAGAAAAGCAATTAGTAAGATGACATAAAACCCAGCTTTTCATTTTCTGGAGAGTAACGTAGACTAATGCAGAGTGGAAAAAAATCACAGATAGAAAAATTCTGTTGTCAGTCAGAGTAGAAGTAAAAAAGCAAAACGGTAAAAAATTATATTTATAGGAAAATAAGAAGAAAATCCTACACTTCCTCTCACACTCAAAGTTGTAAGCCAACAAACAACAAAAGTAATTCTTAAAAACACTTCACTGCCTCTTTCAGATATCACCCCTATCTCCTCTTTATCAAGAACTGGTTTGACACTGGAACTCAGATTTTTCCATGAATCTGTCTACAGAAAGGCAATTCTTTTGTCCACAACTCTGCAATCCTCTGTACTTGCTCATTTACACTGAGGGAATCCTATGGTCTCTTTTCCCATTCCCTCTGCAGAGAATGATTGTTTTTATCTTGGAAAGGAGAACCCATCAGAATCGGTACAAAACACTGAGAAGTTAGGTGACAAAATCATAAGGAATACATGGCAAGGGAAAATTAAAGTATTTTAAAGTAAGCTAAATACTCAGCAGGCCATTGGCAGCCCCTTAGAAAAAAGAAATAAACAAACAAACAAAAAAGAAAACAAACCCAAATACAACAACATATTACTCTGTTGTTTAAAAGATTTCTTAAACTGTAACATAAATTGAATATAACTTATTTTCACCTTATCCAGAGCAAACAAGTTTATGATCTCCAGGGTGTATCTGTTAAAAATAAACCAGCTTCAACACTTGCTCACCAAAATCTGCAGAGATCATTTCTCAAGCAAAACCTACTAGGTATTATCAATTAAGCAATGAAATTCAGAAAAGTAAGAAGATCAATGGGTCACCAAAGAATTGGGGTTATTTTGAAAAACTTAGATTTCTCAAGGATATGTCACAGGAAGATATTTTAAATAGAGAGGGAAGTAATGCCAGAAGAGGTAATCATTCAGCAGTGTAGGGTACTAGGTAAGCTGGCTCTTTCTGTATAGAAGAAAGCCTCCATTTACAGCCTGATGAGGTGCCATAAAAGGGTGATCTTGTTTTTTCAGCTGACATTTCTCCCAAGATAAGTACCCAGTTAGAGACATCATGTTAACTTTTCTGAGATTACTGTTACTTTGAAATCAAGATCAGAGTGCTGCTTGAAAATATTTCTGAAGATTAAAGTGAAGTTTAAAAATTCTGAAAGTGATCAGAGTGTCCTGAACAATTTAAATTATTTTATTGAAAGACAGCCTGGGAATATCATACCTTGAATAAACAGGACAAAAGGTGATTCCTTTCCTTCTGTTTTAAAAATGGTATCAAAGGGATCTCAGAGAAAACAATTACAGAAAAACAGATGTTCTACTTTGGAAAAGTTCCATTTGTTTAATCTAAAAATTAATGACTACTTGGATATTTCTAGGTATATTTGAGCTAAAGAGCATAGCAAAGAGCACAATGCTAATGATTTTCAATAGGGAGAAAGGAAGCAAAGATTTTAGTGGATTTTTTTTTCATTTAATGTGTCATTTATAGCTTGATTCAGAGATTCCATAAATAAATGTGTTCTGGCCATTCATGTTGATATTGAGAAGAGGAGCATACTCTGTTACTGACTCTGCAAACGAGTATATCACAAGCTGCAATGACTTTTGACCTTAGCAGAAAATAAGAAATGGAGTCCTAGGTTTCACTGTCACAGGAAGATTTTTCTCTACTCACAGTTCTCTACTTGTGAGCTGCATGTGTTTAATTCAGCTTCACCACGGATGCTGCAAAAACCTTGTCCTTGCTGTCACCACCTGTTGTGCGCACAAGGCTGAACACTTCTGACGCTGCTGCCTTGACACAAACTCTAGCAAAGCTCAGCGTGTCAGAGCACAAGAAACAATAGTACTAAGAAAATAAAGTGGTCTCCTCCAGAACAAAAGAGGCAGGACCTGATCTCTTCTGCAGGGTCCAGCCCAGGGACTAGGTAGCTGCTCAGGGACACTGGTGGCAGAGCTGTTCAGCCCCAGGTGCTGAAGCTGAGATACCTTTTTTCACTCTAATCAATTACAGTCACAAGACTTCCATTGGCTGATTCTTCTTCTTTTTAGGTATAAGTCTAAAAGCTGAGGGAGCAGGGGGTGAAGAGCCGAACAGGTGGGCAGAGCAGGTTTCCAAACCCTGTACTTTATAGGAAAGTGTCTCCTGTTGTGCATGTGCTTTTTTTTTCACATCTCTTTTCAACAGCTTTTCACCAAACCATCTTGTCAGACCTCTGGTTTCTAACTTGTCTCAGATAAGTCAGTTTTTGAAATAGGTCAGAAAAGTAATAAAAATGCAGAGCCCAGAAGGGACTTTAAGTCCTATCCAGTCCATCCTTCTGTAAGAGTAAATTGCAAGCAAGCCACCACAGAGAAATGCTTTTTATATGTGATTTCTCTTCACATCTTGCTCTAATGCACTCTTTCTTGGTAGCAAGAATCTTTTTCTTAACAATTCTTGTATTTCCTAGATAAGCTCAGTTTTGTCTTGTACTGTCCTGCCAGAATCATTCTTTTCTTCTATAATAAACTCTGATAAATCAGAAAATAAAACAAGGTCTTGTAGGTTTCTTTATTCAGCTTTTCTCCAGAGACAGGATTTCTTATCATATGTTGTTTTTTCTCAGATTGTTTCTGTTTGCCCATATTTTTTTGTGAATGTACTCCCTAAAGCTCAGGAAACTTTTTGAAATAAGTAGTCTCTCTTTCCAAGATGATTTTATGTGAGGTGCTCCATACATAATTTCCTTCTGAACTCCTGCCAATAACTCCAGTTATTCCCAGTTCTATCCCTGCAAAGTTAATTTTTTTTTATCTTTCAGTTCCATACATCGCAATTGTTCTCTCTGAATTTCATCTTCATGTCACCTCTCCAGTTTGTGAATCTTACATCTCCTGTTCCCTATTCTTCTTCAGAAACACTCTCAATTTGTTGTCACCTTGCAAGTCACTTTCTGGACATTAACCAGGACAGAGAACCCGTGGTGCCCATTTGGATTCTCCTGTAGACAGCTTTCTTGAAGTATTTTCCCTGTTGATTTGTGAAGTCGTTCATCCTCAGTTTTCTTTTGCATATATTTTTCCCTCTTTGAGACAGTATGCAGAGCCTTTGCAGTGCCCATTTCTTCCCAGCTAGTACTGTAACACTGATGGGAAAGCATCTTCTTTTTTAACAATCTGTGCTGGCTTCCATCTTTAGTTTATTGGCACTGAAGTTCTCTTGAAATTATTGAAAAGTACTGGAGCAAATACTATACAGCATAGTGAAATCAGGCAAACTGAATGTCATCTTTCTGTCAATGATCATTTTTAACACTATATCATTCCTTAAATTTTACACAACCTCAAAAACTTTTCTATTCATTTTTTCCCCAATTTTTCAAAATAAAAAAAGTATTATCCCAAGGCCTTCCTTGCATGGAGAAGAATGCACTATCAAATTCCCAATAGCAAAGAATTGCATTTTATTACTCTGTGATGTCAGAGTTTGAAGGTGCTATTCACTATAAAACTATGAGTCAGATTTCAGTTTATGAATTCTATGTGCGAACCAGCAATACAATCACTTACATAGTATGTCTGCAGGAAAGAAACTACAGAACAAACAGAAATCAGTTTCCAGAAAAGATCCTGATTTCTGTGAATCACCACAGCCAATGAAGCTTTTGGAAGAAACACACAGAATTTGATGGAAAGAAATTTCCTTCAAGCAGAGTAAAAATCATGAGGAATTAGTGGTTTAATTGGGAAAAGGGGATTCAGAAAAATGGAGGAAGATTACTACTGAACAGGAAAGCAATATTAGGGAAAAGAAACCAAAAACAAAACAGAAAAGAACCAGAAGAGGGTAGCATCCAAGGTATCTGTAGATACAGTTGCTTAACACCACTGACACTGTCTGGGAGCTGCAAAGTTAACACATACTTTAAAAAATATTAATGCCAATTAAATGTTCTGAACAAGCCAAACATAGCAAGTTCATGGGGGTTCGTGTCAAATAGAGCATTCAACCTTTTATCTCTTTTGAAGAAATATCAGCCCCACTTCCATTTTCTACAGCAATGTGATGACATGTAACTAGCAGCTTTGTCTCTTCAGGCTCTCAGTTAAGGATGTACATCAAATCAAACCTTTTCTGTTGGCCCTCATTTTTGTGTTTGACACACAGACATTAATTATATTGGATAAAGAGTCAGACATCATCGTCCTTACTGAATACATAGTGAATACCTGAACTGTGGGCTAGCTGAATTACAGTAAAACATCAATTACACATTTTTTAAAAAAAATCGTTCAGACAAATTCAGTGCTACTAGTTATCTGGTAACTGATTAAAATGTTATCATTTCATTTTAAGAGATGGTGGTGTAAACCATGTCACAATCTGTAGCTGCCCCACAATACAAAAAGTCTCTCCAGTATCTTCAAACTCATCAGAGGAGCACTTTTAGAGCAAGAAACATTTCAGCACTACGACAAATTATTTGTACTAAAATTTTGCCCAGACATTCAGGTACATACATGAAACAAATTCTCTTTATGAAGACCTTGCTCCATGAGAGAAAGGAAAGAAAGCTGGAAGGAAGGAATGAGGCAACAGCTGAACAAATACAGGAAATTCCATGTTTTTTTGCAGGTAGAATTAAGAAAAAGTAAATTAGTGTGTTGGTATGCAATGAGCTACAAGATGGCATAACAGCCATTTGTATAAGGTAATGCAACACAGATGAAAATATGATGTGGGAAGAGTCAGGATAGACAAGGAAATCATACAACTATTTGCATTGTGCATATGTACAGGTTAACCCACAGATTTATGACTGTTTATATTTATATTTCTCTGTGTGTGTGTGTTATATATGTATATATGTGATATATGTGATTATATACGTATATATGTGTATTGTACAATTCCATTTCCTTTAAAGAGATGATTCTCCATTTTAAATAGTACACGCACATCAGCAACATAACAGCTTGTGCATTAGTCTGAAAGTGAAGTGATATAAGAACTTCACTGTCTTTTTTTGGTTTGGAAGTCTCTTTACTAGTGACCATGCTGGACCTGAGGCACACTGAGAAGGCAGTGCCTCTTCCTACAAAAATCCCCTTACAGCCCTGTGCACTTTTGCAGTCTTCCTGTTTATTTTCTACTGAAATTTCTAATCTGAACAGCACCACAGTAACTACTCAATGACAGTTTAAGAAGTGCAAATGGTATTAGCTGCTGGGGTCAACAGACTTCACACTGGAGACCAAGTGCTACTGAAATCTGCAAGAAAAATGTTTAAAAAGCAAATTCAAGCTCTGACACCGCAGTGCACATCAGCCCTGCTGAAAGGCTACAGGAGAAATCCTGTGGTAAAGCCACATACAGAGATAGCAGACTTTGAACTTAGGAGGGAAGCTTTGAGAGGCACCTTTCAGATCCTGTTAGACAAATCTTGCTCCCTGTCTCACCTTCCCTCTGAAAGCCTGCGAATGCTCAAGGTGCAGAATGAGGAACTAAGGCAGAACCACCTCCTGCTGTTAGGTCATCCTCAAAATAACTTTTCCCCTTCCCTTTGTCTCCAAGACCTTCAGCACATCTTCCAGACGAGCAGGGATTTCCAAGGACTATAGATAATAAGGACCTGCAATAAGGCAGGCTGCAAGGATTGTAATTGTGCTGCTCTAAAACTGTAAACTCTATAGATGGACCCAGTGAGGGGCTCAGCAGACAAGCCCTACTGTAACCCACTGCAATCTACAGGAACTGAAAGCACAAGGGAAAATATCCTGCAAATCACAGGTCTGGAAAAGTGGAAACCAAACATGAGCAAGAGACAAGAACTTGAAGTGTCCACTGTTTTTCTCCACAGGTTTGGAAAGTAAAGCATATACCAACATGAGCAGACAGGTTCCCATACACCTGCATAATTCGTGAAGAATCTCACATAATTCTAGAGCAGACTAAGGAGGTCTGTGTCTGCTCTAGCTACCCAGATCATCCCTGGAAGTTGAGTGCATTCAGCACCTGGAAGGTTAGTTCTCCCTTCTTCTCACTAGGGATATACAGTCAATCCTCAAATCTGCAGTTTCTCAGTAGGTTTTAATAAATATCATAGAGAGGCATAGCACGAGAGGAATTTCTCTTTTTTTTTTACATAGTTGTGCTAGATAAATGCTATTAAACACTTATCAGTGTGAAGCTAGGGATAAATCTACACGACTGGTTAGTGTCTTGGTTTGTAAGACAGGTATCTGTCAAGGAAGGCAGGAACCTTCCTTGAAATGAAAAAAAAAAAGAAAAAAAAAAATGTAAGCCCCCACACTTTCCCTCCAAATTTCGAAAAAACACGGAGCTCTCAGGCAGAGATATGGGAATGGGAATAACAGTTCTTTACTAATATATATATATATATATAATAAGGTAAACCA
>VWYI01018757.1:0-10070 GCA_013399455.1 Anthoscopus minutus | reverse complement strand
TGAAGGACCCAAAAAGCCCTGCTCCCCACCCCAGCTGCCCCTCCCCGGGGCCCAGCCGATTCTTTGTCTTTTTAAGCACCGAAGATGTAGCAACCATCAAGGCTTTTCTCTCAGCTAAATGGGAAAAATTCCACTAGCTAAGAAAAAAAAAGGACACCTAACCCCCAGCAGTTAGCCAGGAAGAAGTAGTTCAGAATAGTGCTTTATGAGACTACCCAGAACATTCTTCTTGCTTATCACACCTGAAGTTTCTTGTTCCCTAGAAAATTCAAGGACTAATGCTTTGCCTGCCCTGTCAAAACAACTTGACCTGTTGAGAGGTATTTGTTACTTCCCAGAGTTTATATCTGATGTAAGGATAGTTAAGAGTTTTAAATACACACAGCAGAGGTGAGAATGAATGACTAGATGAAATAACTAATTAAACTGTTTTGGGGAAAGTGACAACTTGAAAGGGAAAATTATAATTTCCCTCAATTTAACCTGCTATTGTGATGAAAATTGCATTTTACACAAGATGAGAGAAGTAATTTTCAAATAAAAACATCATTGAAACATCAAAGCTTTCAATATCTGAAATATAATTCATTTTTTCCATCTGATAACAGGGTATATTTGATCTTGGGTTTTTGAATATGACTCTATCTCAGTTAAAAATATCTTTTTGTTGGAGATTTATCCTTGAAAGATTAAGAGTATTTCAATCAGTTTTGTGGCAAATATTAAGACTTTCTCCTTTTTTCTTTTCTTTTTTCTTTTATTTTCTCTTTTCTTTCTTTTCTTTTCTTTTTTCTTTTCTTTTCTTTTCTTTTCTTTTCTTTTCTTTTCTTTTCTTTTCTTTTCTTTTCTTTTCTTTTCTTTTCTTTTCTTTTCTTTTCTTTTCTTTTCTTTTCTTTTCTTTTCTTTTCTTTTCCTTTCTTTTTTTTCTTTTCTTTTCTTTTCTTTTCTTTTCTTTTCTTTTCTTTTCTTTTCTTTTCTTTTTTTCTTTCCTTTTCTTTCCTTTTCTTATTTCCTTTTCCTTTCCTTTTCTTATTTCCTTTTCCTTTTCTTTTCTTATTTCCTTTTCCTTTTCCTTTTCCTTTTCCTTTTCTTTGTCTTTTTGTAATGCTATGCCCTGGTCATATCTGTCCACTTGAAGATACTGGTTTATCTGCAATGCTGTCCATTGTCTACATTTAGATTTGAAAGAGAAAATCCAACTGTTTATCTGCCATTTAGGCATGAAAAACACTGTTATAATAAACTGGACACCAGCAACACAGTGGAAAACATTAATTGATGGAACCCTATTTTAGGCTAATGTTACTGTTGTGTTTTCACAAAAGACATGGTTGCCACCTGTTCATTCACGAGGTTGGTATGCTTCAGGAGATTGAGCCACCACTGCCCTTATCTACCTACGAAAAGACTGAATTTTTGCCTTGGAACATGGCTTTGACTAGATCCCTCCAAAAGATTTTCTTAAACAAGTTTATAATGTCCTGGTTCCCCATAGGGATTTTTATGGGGTTGGCAGTGCCAGTGTTACCATACAAAGAATGCACTCTGCCGTAACATAGCCTACATAACCTATCACCTGATGTGACTTTGCAAATTATCCTTGTTCTTCCCCATAGCTTTCTCTAGAGCAGCTTAGTAGGTGACACACACTCCTGATGAAGGGCCAAGAGAGGCACTGTGACAGCCAGCTGCTTGCTGATGTGAGCTACTGGAATGTCCTAGAGAAAGAGAGAGAGTTTGGTGTGAAAGCTAGGTACAACTAATGAGTATGTGGATGTCTGTTATAGCAACTATACCAATCAAATATTCAAAAGGAAAACTCCTTTTCTGTCGTGAAATATCTTAAAAAACTATCTTTCATGAAATTTTAATGAACACTGTTTTTTTCAATTCCCTTCTAGCCTTAATCTCATGGAGTCACAGAATCATCAATATTGGAAGATACCTACAAGGTCACTAAGTTAAACCATCCACTCAGCACCACCACTGTAGCCCCTAAACCATCACTCAGCATTGAATCCAGATGTCTCTTGAACACCTCCAGTATGGTGACTCCACCCTCTCCCTGGGAAACCTACTCCAATGCTTCACCATCCTAACCATGAAAAAATGTTTTCTAATATCTAATCTGAATCTCTCCTGTCTCACCTTAAGGTTATTTCCTTTAGATCTCTCACTGCAGGCAAGTGTAGGAGAGACCAGCCCCCCTGACTACAGCTTCTTTTCAGGGAGCTGTAGAGAGCGGTCAGGTCTGAACTTCCTTTTCTCCAGGATAAACAGCCCCAGTTCTCTCAGCTGTTTTTTATGACACACATTTTCTAGACCCTCCACAAGTCTTATTAATCTCTGTTAGACACTCTCCAGAAACTCAATAACTTTCCTGTCATGAGGGAACCAGAACTGGACACAGGAATTGAGGTGCAGCCTCACCAGTGCCAAGTACAGTGCGAAGATTATCACTTCCCTAGTCCTGCTGGCTCCCTCAGTCCTGGAGACCAGGATGCCACTGGCTGGGTACACCCTGGCTCATATTCAGCCACTGTCAACCAGCACCCCCAAGTCCCTTTCTGTCAAACAGCTTTCCACCCACTCCTCCCAGAGCCTGTGGTGCAGCCAGGGCTTGCTGTGACTCAAGCACAGGACCCTGCACTGGGCCTTGTTGAAGCTCCTGCAGTTGTGACCTCAGCCTGATGGAGTCTGTCCAGGTCTCTCTGCAGAGCCTTTCTACCTTTGAGCAGATCAGCACTCCCGCCCAAATCGGTCTCATCTGCAAATTTACTGAGGGTGCTCTCAATTCCCATGTCTAAATCACCACTAAAGATGTAAAACAGGACTGCCCTCAAAAATTGAGCTTCCAGCTCCTCCTGTTTGTTATCCTTACTGCATGCATTGGTGTAGAAGCAATTATTATACATTCTTTTTCTGCAGTTATATTTCTTTCTTCCCTCTGGAAATTCCTAGCCACCTCTGGAATTGCTCATCTCACAAGCTTGCTCTCTAACAGTTTTAGAAAAATTTAGCAAAGGACTGCATTCCAACATGACACTGCCTAAAAATTTTGTAAACATAATTATTATTTATGAGATTATTGTTCCTCTGTAAATTAAAATATAATACATATATATATGACATTTTAATCATAAATCAGCCCCTGTTTATCTGCATTGTCACATACTAAAGGAGAACATTAAAGACCATTTCCACATAAATAGCAAATTATAAGGGAAAATACCCCTTATGCCATTTCAAAATAAACTTGCACTCAATCAGGATCTGCATGCCAATTTTATAAAACCTTTTAACTGTTGGACACATTGCAGGAGATGCAGTAAAACACCAAATGCCAAACACACTCTTAGGTTATTTTCTAGATACTGCAAGGATGTGTCTGAAGCCCTTCCTTTGACACGTGGAGAAGAACAAAGCCAGAACATAGAATATGTGTGTCCTCATCAGTAGGATGGTGTGTCTGTTGGGACAAGCCAGTTCAGAACTCCAGCTGCTTGGGAAGACAGACAGAGCTCTATCCTCGGGCACCACTAAGTGTAATGCACACAGCAAAAGTTTTTTTATGAAATCAGTCTTTTTTGATCATTCTTGCTGTACTTGCACAGGATCCCTGTCAGAAAAATGACACTGTCAAATAGTCTGGCAGCTTCCCTTGTACATCAGCAGGGCAGACAGAAGTTCCCCTGGCACTAGACAGTTCTCTCCTTGATGTTATTCATGCTGGCACCTTCTCTGGACTTCATCCCTTGCTTCTCTGCAGTGATCTCTTTTTGGTCCATCTGTTTAAGAGTTCTTGGGACCTTGTGTCTTTGGGCAGTAAGTGCCAGGACTTCCTCATCTCTGGGACAGTGCTGCCAGCCCCAGAGGAGGTGTCAGCTCGTGGTATGACAGGTCTGTGCCCACAAATTCTAAGGGTTGTCATGGTCTGCATGCAGATAGCCCTTGATCCACATCACAGTCTCATCAGTGAACCTATAGAGAAATAACCAAAAATTCACCCTGGGAAACAAGGAGACAGCAGCTCCCACAAACTGTTCTCTGAACTTCATTTAATAGCTCCTTGGCTATTCACTTCAGTGATATTTAATCTCTCATTTATCTTTCCTCCATAAGGCGTCAGCTGTCAGGGTCCTGCTGTAAACTGCTCAGTAGGCATCTTCCATCTGGCTTGCACAAAGGGAGTCCATATGCCTTGAGCAGCTCTAAAGACAGTATCACAGTATCTTCCTATTGCCACTGAAATCATATTCCCATGGTCAAAGTAAAACAAAAAGAAACTATTAAGGTGAGCTATAATGGCTCTACTGGAAAAACCCTTGATTCCAACTCCCATGGCATTACTATTGCTCAGCCTTGGCACTAATGACTGGGTTACCAAACTGACCAGTTTCCAACTGTAAATAAGCTCAAAGTCCTCTCTGAAACACATATCAAGAACCCCTCTTTACAACTCAGAAAAGAGTACCATGCAATATTGTTAACTCTCTTTGTGAGTCTTCTGTGCTCTGCTGTGCTGTGGTAAGAGGTGTTGCATCTGGAGAGACTGCTCTAGGTTTTGGGAAAACTTCTTGCAGACAAACTCACATTTTTTGTTATGCCATGTGTCCTATCTCAGGATACTGGATTTACGCTAACATCAGATGACCTCTCCAGCCCCAAAAATGTGCCACCTCATTGGAGAGGCTCTGACACTCCCTGATCAGAAAAAGAGAAGAGTGAGACTATTAGAGAGTATATGGCCAGCTCTTACAACCTCACTCACTCTCTTTCACTCTCACAGGCACACTTGCTCTTTCCAAACAACACACCTACATGCAGACATATGTGCACTCCTGTTTCCCTGGCATTCGCTTAATGCATTCTGTAAGTTTCAAATGCCCATTAATTTGGCCAAGGGTCATAAGTTCCACTAAGCTCATTCAAAAACCTTTCGAAACCCCTTTGCACGTAGAGGCTTAGAGAATACATTTTTGGTATGTTTTTAATTACTGTATTTAAACAGCTAACCTTTTAATGCCATATTTCATATACAAAGACTCGCGGCAATTTTGCCTCATCCACTAAAAAAAATTCTTACAGGATTACCATTTTATTCCATTTTCTCAGTGCCTAAATATGATGGGAATTCAAATGTTATACAGGACTTTTTACATATTATTAACCTGCTCATTTCTCAGATTCCCCAAATGGAGTTGGAAAAGAAAGGACAAAACACTTATTTTATAGCACCTCATTCATTCAACTAAATCATAAGTCAAGGGAGTGAAAGAAATCCAGATGAAGTCTGGACTACTGGATCATCAAAGGATGGACAAAAGAGCCTCATGACAAAAGGGAGAGTGAAAAGAGGAGAAAGTTTTGAGACAGAGAAGGAAGAGCAACTGTAGTATTGGACAATAGTGACCAGTGCCAGGGACATGACTTGAGCAGCAGGGCTTGTTTGAACTTCTCAATAACCTTTTTCAGGATCATAAAATCATAGAATGCTTTGGGTTGGAAGGGACCTTATCTAGTTCCAGTCTTCTTCTTGTCATGACCAGGGTCATCTTCAACTAGACCAAGCTGCTTGAGTGCTTTAGAACAATAATTGATACATTGTCATGCTTGTTCATCTCTTCAAATACAGTTGAATAGACTGTAAAATGTGAGCCTATATGGAAGTCAGAAAATTTAGGCCTAGCTTGATATATTTTTGTTTGCAAGTCCCTTCTTATTGTCTCTGCTCCTAATGATTTTATTATTGGAAAGAGATAGATCAACATAATGAAAATATAGCATCCATCTAGGAGTTCTTTCAAGAATCTCACTAGGTCCTGCTGTGGAAATTGAAAATATTTTAGGATTGTGCTTCCTTAGACACATCCTTTGCAGCTTTGTGTTAATATAGTTTCATCAACAATATTATAAATGTCAGTGTAAAATCTTAGAATAAGACAAAGAACTACATTCCTCGTTTGACAAACTTTGTTTTTTGCTGAACTTCTGAGTTAAGAAATTGGCCTTCCTTTCAGTATTTTCTTTTATGCTAAGATTTCTGCCTAAGAAAAGAGAAAGATTATGAGTTTGTTTCTACAACTTTGTTCAGAAAAAAACATGTATAAACCAAATATGTTTTAAAGGTTGAAGGCTCTTTTATATTTATTAAGGCAACAAATATCAAATAAGACATTTAATTTTCTCTCTGGAGTGGATTTTCTCTGGGACATACAGTCCAATTCACAGACTGCGTCTTGAACTTTTGCAGACCAGCAGTGAAAGTCAAAATTTCTAGAGTGAGTAGCAGGAGTCCATTTACCATCAATAAACATTAAAAGTCTCTTGTGCACCACCACCAGACTCCACTGAAATAACACAGCTGGAGAGCTTGGAAAAAAATACTGCAAGTATTCGTTCTTGTATGTGCCTCTACACAAGCAGGAAAAAAATAAGAATAATGTTTTCAGACTTGTTGATTAGTTTTACTAAACCCTTATGTGTTTTACTAAACTTCAGCCATTTGAAAATTAAATTTCTCTTCTCAATATAACTTAATGTTTACACCTGTAATCCAATTTTGAAATGTGTTGGAAAAAAGCCCTCTTTTAATGATAATACATTTAATGGGAAAATTTCTCTTTTTCTTCACAGACACACACATTAGACTAATTATTCCAATGATTATAAAAGAATAAATGCATTGCTGGAAAAATGGACAAAATTGTGTTTATCCTAAAGAGTATGCTTAAAATATCTTAAAATGTATTCACAATCATAGTCCTAAATATTAGTCTTTATATCTTTACATTTCAGAATGTATTAAAAAAAAATCTCTGAGGATAAGTCAGTGATATTATTATAGATGTGAACTATTGTATTTTTGTTGTTTCTGAATTACTGCAGGATTAACACCATGTGGAAGTGTTTGAACTATTTGCTAAAAAGCTGCATTTTTTGGGTCTGTGCTTACATTTTTTAGCTTCAGAAATTAAAAACTAGGAGAGAACTGTCTGGAGCAAACTGAGTTCAAAACTGTAAAGCCAACAAATGTGGTCCAGATTTTGCAGCAGGATGTCTCTACCTATCTGTGTCTGAATTTCCCTGATAAGGACACTGTGGGGAGAGTCCTGAGTGGATTACTAAACCAGGCACATAGCCACTAAAGAGAAACAGAAAGAAATTAAGTACAGAATTCAAAGACAGTATTTCTCATAACATGAAAGACTACTTTACTTGTGAGATGTGTGTGCAAAAGAGAAGTTTAGAGCTTGGACTACCCACTGCTAAAATTTCCTCCCCTTTCTGAAGTCATCCAGTGAAGATTATTCTCGAACAGTAATTACATTTATGTCACAGGTGAAACTAGTAATTTAAAATAAGTATTCTGAAGAAGTATTCTAGGAAATAGGGGGTGAATTTCTATCAAATCTCCATCAGGTTATTAACCTACGCTCCTATTTTTCAACTTTATAGGATCAACAGAATAATCCCCAGGCACACACAAAAATTACTCTACAGTACATTTGCAGCAGGATACAAAATATTATGAAAAATTTCACTGATGGAGTACTGAGCAATACCAGTATATTCCGCTTTACAAAATACTATGAAAAATTTCACTAATGGAGTACTGAGCAATACCAGTATATTCCACATTATTCAAAAAACATGCTGCTGCCACATTAGGATATTTTATTTCAACCCACATGGGGCACAGCACATCAATCATGATGAATGCTAACTTTATTTATCTCTCTGTACTGGTGATGACAGTTCATAAGGGTATTTTGTCTCAAATAGTTTCTCTGAAATTCCCCAGAGCCTTACTAATTTTGTTTAGTGCATTTAATGTCAGCTTTTTTTGACAGCAGAGTTAGTTTTTGTGGTAGGATGCTTTCCTGAAAAGTATTCCTCTAAACTCAGAAGTTCTCATTCAAGATCAGGTGAGATGGTGAAACAACAGATGAAATTGTTATGGTAATAAACTACATTTGTTTGTTTGTTTTTTCAAATATTTCAGCAATGAAGAACTTAATGTGAAAAATAGTCTGCTCTCATTCTCAATAACCAAACAAAAAAGCACAGGAATTAGGTTGCAATGCACAGGATTCAGAGGTTTTCAGATAATACCCATTATTAAAACCACAGGAAAAATGGTTTGAGCTTATATCAACACAGGTTTCATATTATATTGGTATATTTTGTGATAACATAGCATATTGTACTTTATTATTATCTGACATGTTTTATTTTAGTATAACTGTGTTTCAGGAGGAGCTGTTGAGATTAATACAAAATTCCTGACAACAGGAATTATCTTATGTAATACAAAGCACAAATCCTTGATACTACACTACCTAACAGGAAGCCATTCATAAATGGAAGGTTTTAGGATTGGAAGTAAAAATATATAAATATGATCACAAAACAGACAAGTTACCAAAAATGCACAACACATTCATGCCTGTTTGCATTCTTGTTGAAAAGCAGACTTCATGGGACTGAAATTTGTCTCCCATTCCACTGATGACCCTCCAGTTGCTTTACAAACAAGACAAAATTAAGACTAAACCAGGCAATCCCTTCTTTTTAAATGTGAGTTATGGCTATTTGTTTCCACGCTAACTTTTTTAATTAATGGCTTTACACTGCCTGAATCTGCCTGAAAAATACCAATATATACCTAAATATACCTAAAAATACCAATATATACCTAAATTTATTTCAGTGTTTCCTTCTGATTTGCGTATGTGCAGAATAAACTATCCTGATACATGTGTGAGAAGTGATGAAGTGAGAAGGTGAATAGAAGGAGAGGCACCAGACTTCAATGCCACTGTCCCTTAGAATGCTGTCAGAAAGCATGTGCAACCAGATCAAACTCTGCCATCGTGATTATGCTATGAATATTTCAATTATAATTTATCTTTCATCTACAAATCAAAACACAACTTAAAGAGTAATTTCCAAGCCATTTCAAGTTTCTCACTAAAAGCTATTATCTCTCCTTTGTTCATCTACAGCTCAGTGCCTTCAGCTTCATTTCAACCAAAGCCCAAGTGGTACATTTCACTTCTGTGAAACCTTCTACAGAATTCAGTGAACTCAGTCTGAAATGCCATCCCTATGCATCTTTGAGCTTCATCTGAGTAATTCCTGCAACAATTGCCTAGCTCAGCCTGAATACCAAGATATAGGACACAACTTCAGCCCTTCAGCATTAGACATGTCTGTGACTGTTGCATACAACAAGAGTTTAAAATAAGCACCACAGAAACACTAGATTTTTTTCTTAATATCTGAGGAGTAAGTGTGGTGGATTTAGAGCTAGTTAAACTCACCAGTGCACTTACTCATTCTCTTGCTGACTTTAGGAGATATGATTTTAGGAGAAGGGCAAGAACAGGCTCAAAACTTAAGACTATGAAGAAAGCTTTATTAACTAAACTAAAAGAGTAGGAAAAGAAAAAATCAGAATGAAACTTCCAGAACACTTTCCCTCCCCGCCCACCTTCTTTCCTTTCCCACCTGACAATATAAAACAAAACCTGGGATTTTAAATCAGTTATCATTTCTACAATAATCTTTCCTCAGTTCTCATAGGGTGAGAAGTTTTCTCTCACAACACCATGGAGAAATCTCGACAAGAACATAGTCTTCTCGTGGCTTTGCATCTTCACAGACAGCAGCTGCCAAGTTTAGAAAAGCTGCTATTGTGAAATTCCTCTCATTTTCACAACTGAGTGAATGGGCCATGTCAACTTATGGGATGTCATTTTTTAAGGAAGAGCTGTTCAAAGGAAAGGCTCTCTTCACTGATTTCTTCAATCATCTTCATCTCCATGAACAGAGGTCTTTTTCTTTTCTCCCTGAGACACTGAGTGTCTCAAGCTCCTGTCTCTCTGCTCAAGCTCCTCAGAGTGTCACTGCTTCTTCAACATCTGCTGCCTCTGCTCAGGTCCACATTTGAACACTCCATCATCCCCCATACTTGTCTTCTCTCATGAATTAATGGAAATATTGTAGTTTATTAGTTTTGTAGTGCATCTTCATGGTATTACCGAAAGAACTTTCAGTCCCAATAC
>VWYI01018756.1:71935-84030 GCA_013399455.1 Anthoscopus minutus | reverse complement strand
AAAGAAATTATGAAACCAACACTGACATTTTCCATAAAGAAAAATTCACATCATATTAATACAAAGAAAAAAATTAACAGAAAGACACTTGAAAATAAGGAAAAGTAAAAATGCTTGGAAAAATGTCAGTATAGGAAAAAAATCAACCTAGAGGTGTCTTCACTTCAAGCAACTTTTCGTCTTATTCTGCCATATGCTCTACCACAATAAGATGATTGACATGTTTATTTTAAATTCCAGTAGGTCTAGTGATTTCCAAGTGTAAAGATAAACATTCCTTTCATAATTTTTAAAATACAAAAAATGGTGGAAAAATCATCTACTACAAATATTTAACAGGATTAGGTACCCATGGGCATTTAAGCATCAGGTAAATGATTCCTTCCTCTGTACATCACAAATATATCCCTGTGCACATTTTTAAATGTAGAGCTGTTGCAATGAAGTCAAATTCAATGTAGGAAGTGAACATTAAACTGAATTGTAAAATCTTGGTTGAGTTTTGCCATTACTAATGAAGGACTGCAAACGTCATCAACCCACTGAAAACAGCATTGGGGATAATCTAGTCTTGTCTTGATCTAAGAAGACTTTATAGCCAGGCTAAGGTGTAGTAGGTGTAGTCTAACAGTGAAGTGAATATATATGAATATAAATGAATATAAATTTGCCTTGACTTACTCCTTGTTTATGGCAATACCAAGCTTGATATGAACTGTGTGTGGTCTCCAGTTGAAATGAAGGGTACAGAAACAGGATAATAACAGAAATCAGATAATACCTGACTACCCATTTATTAAGAAGATCCTGAATGTAAAGCACCATCCAAAACTTACCAGTTAGGTGTTGATCCAAAATGTATAAAGAAGAAGATAACTGCAAACATGATCAATTATAGATATAATATTCAATTGAGTGTTTATCTGTGTAAGTCAGAGATTGTTATAAAATAAATATTAAAAAGTGATAAATCAACTAGTTTCAGGCTTCCAAATATAACTTTACAAGATTAACTTTGACTAAAAACACACACTACCAAAATACAATTTTAAACATTTTTATATTTAAAGTCATAAATCTTTTAGAGGCATATCTTGCGCTATCTTTGAACATCCAGTGTTCACAGCTGGTGTCACACAATCCTGATCACAATGGTCTTTGATGGTCTTAATCATTAACCTGATCAGGCTGAAAAGCCCTTCAAGGAGAGAATGCAAAAGACCAGTGTGTGTGAATTCTTTAACCTCATGCCTCAATTTGGGATCTTGTCCTTTTATTAGACAACTGACTTCTTTGGCAAATCCCAGCCTTTGACACCATGTTTGGTGAGGTGAGATGGAGGTTACTTTACCATTCCCAATAGTTGCCTTATCTTGTTCCTTCAATTGTTTGTTTTGAGTTTTTTGGGTTTTTTAAATTCCATTTTCCTTTTCCCTTACTTAACTGATGTTCCTTTCCTTAAAGTAAAAGCTGTCTTATCCCATCTCTTTACATTGAGCTCCTCCAATGACCCACACTTGACTGTCACTGAGCTCTTTATGCCTCTGGAGCCTCTGCTTTTGAATTGTTGTACTTTCAAAGCCTTATCTATTACCCCACAATTAAGCTGCACATTATCAAAAGATAAAACTTTATACCAAGCTCACACAGTCAGTTCCTAGGGTAAAGTGGCAACAGCTGCCCAGGACTAGGGCCTTGCATGCTCACCCTTGGCATAGACAACACAAGGGCTGTGCTCCTTCATGGGCAATGGCAATCCTATTTTTATGGGGCCACTAACTGTAACAATGTTTCTTGAGTTATACCATATTGGAGGCCTTATCCTGAGGATGATAAGAAGCTTCTATCAGATTTGCCTTGGCATGTTTCTAATTTAGGAATGAAAATTACTGCTTTACCTAAAAAACATAGAATATACTGATTAATATTACCTTGTTTGTGAAAAGAACTAAGTTTAACATTATGTTTCAGGACTGAAGCACTATAAATATAAAAAGGAGAAGAAATGGGACAAGTTTCTTCTGAGGGTGTGAGCCTAATACAATATGTTTTTTCCTGGCTTATTATTTTTTTTCTGTTTATGCTGTCAGGTCATAAAAAATGAGATATGATTACTTAACAAAATAATTGTTAAGTATGATTACTTAACAAAGCAAGCTTCCATATCTAAATTAGTGTACAGTTTAGTTTTTCATTAAAAGATACTGAAGAGAATGTGTTTTTATATGGAGTGGCAAGGAACATCAATAATGTCATTAGTATGTGTATCTCATAGCCTATGCCTCATGAAGCCATTCTAAACAGTTTATATTTAATTATGTTTTTAAACTTTAAAGTCAAATTTCCATGAGATAAAAAAAACATTCTTAGGACATGACTGAAAGTCTACATTTTACAAAGAACAACAGTCCTTTCAAATTTCTTACTACAAGTTCAAAGGGACCACCACAAGCTGGAACATGCCAGATCAGTTACTGTCAATAAATACCAACATAAATTTATGTAGATCACACAATATCTATTATTTCCTTTGGTTTCTTCAGCCAAGATGTGATTCTATGTTTGAATATGATTCATGTTAATTTTATACCTATAAGAGGTCTGATACTATACATATCCAACACAAATTACCTCAGAAATCCATCATAGATTTATTTCCTACTTTTATTTTTAAAGGCCCTTGTTTTTGCCTAGTAACACATTCATTTGTGACTCTTAATGGTCCTCCTATAAACTGTGGATAAAAATCTTTTTACACTGGTTTTATGATTTATTATTTCATTATGTAAACAGGTTTTTTGCTTAGTTTGTCTTCTTTATATATGATCTTAATAGAATATTCACCATCACATTTCAATGACTTGAAAGATGCAACAGAAAATGCTGAGCATCAAAGTGCAGTTTTTAATTTTAATTATGTCTGCTTTGTTCTCATTATCTTGTGCTACAAAAATTTATGTGAAATAGCAAGGAACACACTGTTATTTTATATTTCACTTTTGGAATGAAGTAGAAAATTATGTCCAGTATATGTTTAAACTTGAATGTTTAGGCTCTTTGAATGGGTTTATTTAGTCATGTTCTTTTCAAAAAGGTCAACTATTCCTAGATACAATAAATCATGTTTTTACCCTTCGAGTTTTATCCTTTTACCTCTACCCAGTCTTGCTGGAGTGGGAGTGAGTGAGGGGCTGCATAGGGCTTAGTTGCTGGCCAGGGTTAAACCACAAGTCCCTGTTTTCTCAGCACTAGGGAAGAAATGTTTCAAAAACCAGATGTATATTACCATAATAGCAATTTATCTGCAGTTAATATACATTATTGCAATATTTAAGTCTTTCTTTCACTAGCAACTTACAACAAATGAATGATCATTATTTTAAAAAATGGCTTTGAGAACGAAAAATCAAAGATGATAAATTTGTCTTTTTTTCTCCGACAAATTTTCAGATGAGGAACAACAGTTGTAATTAATTTTTAAAACCAAACTCTCAGTCGCTGCTGTTACAAAGGCATATTTTACATTTAATAATTATAAATACATTTGTTTATAAAAAGAATGCTCTGATGAGGCTGGTTTTTGTAATAATTTTATCCTTAGAAATCATAACATATATTACAGTTTAAGATCTGATCTTCGAGGCATTACTCATCTGAGAAATCCTTGCTATGCAAATAATTACATTCTCTGGTAAAATCACTGGCTGCATGAATAAAATGTGTACGACTGACCTTTTATTACTGTCACAATATTGCCGTCTTCACAAAATGCAGAAAAATCTAAGAGCTCAAGGCTTCAATATGTCAGTCAGAGTTTTTCCATGGATTTATGGAGAAGACAAGCAGGGTCTCAAAGACATCAAAAGAGCATTAACCATAATCTGTATTACTGACTCACAGAAAACTTTGACCCCACTCAGTCTGGAACTTTGTCTCCTGAAAATATACCTATTTGATCTTTATTGAACATGGTGAACTTTGCTGTTGCATCTCACCTGGAAGATAGGAGCTTTTACTGTTCAAAGAACAGAACAGAGCAGGTTAAACAAAAACCTTATTTCAGATTGTTGAGTGAAAATTTAATATTTATTGCCCCTTGTTAAATTTCACAATATGGATGAAGAGTACTCCAAGTGTTCAGAAAGAAAGGCAGTCAGGCATGCTCATATTCAGACTTCTTGTTCTTTTCAGCAGTGGTTGGTCCTTTGTATATTTTTACACTTAAGAAAATGTAGTTGACACAATGTATTTTTATATGCATGATAAAGAAGGGGAAAAAAATCATTCTGGTTTGACTAGTGCAGAAGTTTGAGGTACTGCGGTAGTATCTAGCATGTCGTGTTCTAAGTGTACCATTTTTAATAGATAACCTCAAAAAGAAATTTCATTCAGTTTTAACTCTTTAAAAAGGTAATGTTGATAATATTGTTTAACCTTATAAATCTTGAAGCAAAACAATTATCAAGGCCAAATAATTTAAAATCTCTTTAAACCATTTTCTCCCTTTGAGAAAACCTAGGTAAAATGAATAATGGTTTTCTTAGCAGTATTCTGTTTTCCTTCACAACAAAGAGTTAATGAGTTATAGTCTGTCATGGGCAGAATTTCTACTCTGCACAAAATAGTAGTTTTGAATTATGTAATTTAGAAGATAGCCAAAAGTGCTTTGCTTGATACCATCTGCCGGAAAGTCCATACATTACTTACTATAGAAGAGGAAAATTTTATTTTTCTTTTCAGATATCTTCTTGATTAATGTTCCCAATATTACACTGATAAGATTAAGCTGAAAGTTGTAGAAGCTACACATCACTTTACTGGACTTATCTAAAGAAATCTTAGCGTTACTGGAAACACTAAATAAAAGACAACTTATATTTTTCTAGCTTACACCTCCTTTTTTGAAGAAGTTACCAATGTTTGTGTGCTTACAGTGTATAAGCTCTATGTTTGTGCCAAATCAAACATAAGAAATGTAGAACTATTTAATTTAAACAATGATAATATAAATATATATACATACATAAATTCTGCATTTCATGTTAGGTTCTCACAGGCAAATAGAAGACACACAAACCCTAAACCACATTGAATAGGGACTTTTTTTCTTTGCTTTCTTATTTGCTTTGTATTATTTAAAGCAACAAAGTATTGTCAGCAACATTTTCAGAGATACATTTCAACATTCAGCTGTATCAAAATAAAGATATGAAAGAATCCAGCCATGCAATACAAAATAAAATTCAGTGAATGTAAAAATTCAGTTCTCCAGTAAAATTTCTGAATTCTGTAACACTTGTAACACACTTCCTTATTCTTTGGGTTTATTTAAGGATTTCATTCTCCTTTTTTTTTTTTTGCACTGATTGTTAATAAAGAAAACACAAAGAGCACTACAAAATCCCCTGAACTTCCTGATTTAAATGCTTCAGTCAGAATGAATGGTTTAAGGAAAATGTTCTTCACTTATTAAATTACTCAGTTAACAAGTGCTCAGTCCTTCTCTGAGAAAGGTGCATGCACAGGTCAGTTGAAAATTATCAGATGTCCAAAGCAATTAACAACTTCGGAAATTAGAATCAGAATTCTAAAAAAAGCCTGAATATGTAAGAATTTGTCCAGTTCTTATACTTTGATATTATTAACTGAGCAATAAAAAGCAAGTTGACAGGGAAATTAAACAGGAAGATATTCTTGCTTCTAAAATGACAGAAAGTGTTTGAGCTTCTTGAGATTTTGGGGGCTGTGGAGGGCAACCTACTACTCCCCTACTTCCCTCACCAGATTCTGAAAAAATGTTTGAAGAGTATTTAAGCAGGAGACACCATACATAGCTATTGAAACTGCACCAAAAATAAACCTATAAAACTGATGGAGAAAAGAACGCTCTCTCAAAGTCCTCAAATCTCATTTCCATGTCCTTTAGAATATTCAGGGCTTCTGCTTTTGTGAAGTTCAAATTGTGTTCCTGATTTTTTAAATCAAATTTGTAATTATTAATATTTTTATGTTCATAGTATTTTAGCTATAAATGCTCAACTATTTCTGAAGTTAAGATAAGGCATGGGGAGAAAAAGGCAATTAAGAAAGTTCCCTAGTTAATTTCAGTACAAAATATGCAAATCCCAGAGCACTGGTCCCTCTGTGTTCATATTATTTTTGTTGCTAAAACAAACTGTATTTAAGTTTTTTACTAAACAAACTGCCTTCTGATGAATGAGTGACCTACTCTTCCACTGCAGTGGCAACGTCTGTTCAGCTGTGAGTCAGACCACAGTGCCCAGCAAGATAAGTAAGCTTACAGGCATGCTGGCTGTTTGTAGGACACTTTTCCTGCAGTGGATGCAAAGGGGATCCAGTAACTCTCCTCTAGACAGTGGGACTGCATGGCACTGGTGGTGTCCTCACCAGGGTCAGTGTCCAGCCTCAGCTGGAGTAAGAACCCTGGCACACTGGAAGTCATGGGTCCCACACATCTTTAGATGGAGGATGTTACCTCCCAGGGCTCATGTCTGCTGCTTTATTTGGAGTGGTGTGAGAGCAATGGTGGTCTCACTTGAGAGGGAAGGCAATAAGACAGTGAAACATCAGGGAGGATAAGTAGTAAGTTTGTGTGATCCTCATAGAGACTACAGAGGCAGGATCCTGAGCTACAGGGTGAAAAGAAAGAGGGACAATGAAAGGTTATGCATGAATAACTGTGGATGGTGCTCCCAAGATAGAAATGGATGGGGACTTGTACTCATCCAGCAGGATGTCAGCAGGACATCACAAGAGAAAGGCTTCTTGGCTTCCAGATCTGAATTTACGGAATTCAATCATTGCACTAATAGCCAAGGAAAGAGAAGGAACTTCATCGAAATAAATTTCAGAGCCAGCTGGGCCAGAACCAAGAATTAGAGCCAAAAGGAAGCAGCTGGAAGCAGTGTTTTGAGACTCTGTTCTGCAAGAGATAAAAGCACCCACCTGCAGACCAGAATTACTGCCACAGGAGATTAATTCTTTGATGGAGCTTGGATCCAGAATGTTGCATAGAGGATGACAAGTCTCATTTGGCCTTCAGATTTTTGTTTATCCATGTGTGCATCATTAATACTGCCAAGGGAGACCTGGAGCAATCAGAAGTGAGTACAGAGGTGAGGACAAAGATGCTTTTTCCCTTGGTCCCCTGGATGACAGAAAAGCCTCAGGCAGAGGTTCCTGAGGTATCCTGAAATAACAAGCAGATTAGAAGCATTGTCACAAGCAGTGCTTTGATTTTTATGACAGAGATTTCTAAGGAATAAGGACTGCTAGTGAGACATGAGATCCATTTGACCAAGTGTGGATGAATCTTCTTGAAAACAGGACTCACCAGAATGGTGATAAAGACCATAAATAATTCATATCATCAGATTGTGATAAGAGCTTTCAGTTAAGTGAAGAAAGGTAAGACAAGTGTATACATAGGGCAGGGTGATAGATGTAAGGGAGGTCTTGTGAAGGATAAAGAACACTAGAAGCTGACCTACACGAGTTCATGTGCACAAATTCACACAGCCTGGGAAAACTAACGAGAGGAATTGATGTTCCATGAGCGGATGAAGGACATTTATAATACTGCCCTTGAAGGTCTTCAAGAGTCAGCTGAATAAAGACTTAAAAAACTTGGTATGAAATCAGTGTTCACCTTCCTTTGAAGCAAAATTGTATTAGAGAATTCTTGACATCCTTTCCAACCTGGATAATTTTGTTGTTCTATTATTCTGGTAATCTAGTGTAGGCTAACTACTGAACACAATATCTTCAGTCTCTTTAGTTCAGTGTAGTGAGAAAGTAGCATAATACTGTGCAAGACTATGCAAGCTGTCTACAGAAAGATAAAAAAGACTTGTTAGTACTTGCTTTACTTCAACAAAGAAACTGATTCTGTATATAACTACTTGGGTTTGAGATTAAATTTATAGTTCAAGCACTACTGATCTTAAATGAAGCCATGACTAGGATTGTAACACTTCGGCATCAGAAGTCCATATTAGACAAGTTATTTAGAACTGTGATGTAGGCTTTACACTGGTAACCATCTTATCTCAAACAAAATAACAGATACTTGTTCAGTTTCAGTAGAAGGACCTTTTGTATAAACTTTGAAGCACCTCAAGTAGCTGTTTTAGAAATAGTATTTCATGCAAATTCAGTGTAAAGTACTACTTTAAAGTTTATCTAACTTCACCTTTTAAAATAATTTGAATGTCCAGCATTCAGTGTTCTTTCTTGTGAAGCAGTGTATATTAACCCTCTTTCAATTCTGTGTAAAGTCTCACATTCAGGATGGGTGGTCCTGGTTTTCTGCAGATATATGTGAACTGCAGTAGTAGGTATCAGTGGTGATCCTCCACTATTTCAAGCCACAGAAAGTCCTGAATATTTCTTTGGTGAGCTGAAATAAGCTTAGTTCTGTAGCAACGGAAAAAAAATGAGAAGACTTTGAACAGGAATTTTACCACTACAAGAAATAAAACATATGTTCTAAGCTAAGTTGAAATTGACCTTAATAAAGGTGAAAATCTTTAATGTTATCAACTTGACTAGGCAGAGTTTCTGGTTAGATAATACACTTTTAAATGCCTAATACTATGCATGTGAGTTGTCTCAGATGGCACAATAATAACATTCTCATCTTGACAGCAAAGCCAATATTTAAGTGTTTTTAGAATATGGGAGGAGCCTGGTATAAATTTTATGTATCTTCTTCTGAAATCAAATTTTTTAATTTCTTCACATAAGTAGGAAAGAATGAATATTGAGAGGCTAGTGTCACTAGTACTTAGAAAACCAACCAACCAAACCCTACTCAAAGTAAACCTTCCCCCACAACTTGCAAATTATATAAAATAATCAGTTTAGAAACAGGAAACTGCATTTATTGGAAGTACAGAATTTTGGCTCTACTTTCTACTTAACCTGTTACACAAAATAATTTAATCATTTGAAAAAGTAATCAAGACATAGCCTTTAATTTCTTGAGCTGAAAATAGGAAGTTATATTTTAATTTTCTAAGGATAAGAAGCCATGTAATTTGTGATCACCCTAAGCTTTCCTGCCTCATTTATTTGAGCTCATATAGTCAGTGGTGTATGGAGATATTCTGCTGAACAGATCTGGATGCCAAATTTAAGCAGGGTAAAAATGCTCTTCGGCTTTTACTGTCTGTCTGAGGAACATGACTCTCTCCCTCTTCTCTACTCTTGTGCTCTACTTGGGGCATCAACATGTGAAAGACATGGACCTGTTAGAACATGTCCAGAGGAGGACCATAAAGATGATTAGAGGGCTGGAGCACTTCTCTGAAGACAGGCTGAGAGTTAGGGTTATCCAGCATAGAGAAGAGAAGGCTCCCAGGAGACCTTCTAGCAGCTTTCTAAGGGGAAAGCGAGCTGGAGAAGGACTTTTTACAAAGGTTTGTAGTGACAGGACAAGGGCTAATTGTTTTAAACTGAAAAAAGAGCAGGTTTAGATTTGCAGTTAGGAATAACATCTTCACCAAGTGGTTGGGGAGACACTTGAACAGGTTGCCAGGGAAGTTGTGGATGACCCATCCCTGGAGGAGTTGAAAACCATATTGGATGGGACTTTGAGCAACCTTTTCTAGTAAAAGGTGTCCCTGGTCATGATAGGGATTTTCAAGCTAGGTAATCTTTAAAGTCTCTCCTGTTTTTACCAACTCTCCAGAGAATGAAAAGAAATATCTACCTATAAGCAAATATATGAACTTTAAGACTTTTTTTCTTTAAAAAAAAAATCCATATGTATTTTTTGAGGAAGAAACCCACAATGCATTAGTCACATATAATTGTCATACTTTAGTTCCATTTAGAACCAAATTTTAAAAAAGAAGAGGGGGTTTATTTTTCTTGGGTACATAGATTTACTCATATTGAAAACATACTTTAGTTTATTTCCATAGATTTTTACACTCAAAGCTAAATGAATATTATAACAAATAGATAAAAAAGGGAATTTCATATCATAAAGGACAGAAGAGTTTTAGCAGACATAATTCTTAATACAGTTCTGTTTCTAAGCATTTTCATTAAAACTCTACATTCAAGTATGTAAACATTCAATAATTTCCCAATGATTTTATGCCTTTTAAGTTCCATTAAAAAATTTCAGTGAAATAAAATGCATTACATTAGCTCAAATATATTTAATATTTCTACATCTTTAAACCCTGTACTCCTGTAAGACTAGTACATATTTTCTGAGATCTCTTATCTCAGCTTAACTATGGCTTAGTAAGTCATATGTGAATCTTACAGTTTAGCATTAGACTAGCATAATTCCAGGAATGAACATCAATTCTATAAGCAAAATTCTGGTCATATCAGAAAACAGAAAATTTAAACATAATTTTTCCTCATTCTGTTTGGAGGAGCTAGTTTAGGAAGTTATTTTTGTTGAAGTATGTCAGTACATCACAAAGCAATACAATATCTGTTTGACCAGTGATTTTCTCCTTCACTAAAAAGCCTAACACTAAGGGTTTGGTCCAGAGAACTATAATGCAAAATAAGTCTTCACTTAAATGTGAGGGTTACCATCTGCATATGTGGGATTAAAATCTTGCTTTTAAATAAATACCTTCAATGGAGAAAAGTATGTGTCTAGTCCATGTTCAGCAGCACTTAGAAAGAAATGAAATCTCATTTTGGCAATGAAAATAAATAAACCAAGGACTGACTTAAAAGACAAGATGTGAGATCTAAATAGGTTTAGGTCTAAATATATTTTTTAAGGAAAAGAGAAATTATATAATACGTTTTCTTTACCTTCACTTATTCTTTGTTAAGCCCCAAAGCTTTCTTTTCTTGTGGTTACAAGTAAGCTTCCATTATTGTCAAGAATTTTTTTCGTTTCTTAGCAACCCCTATTGTATGCCTAATGCATCACTGAGGTTTTCTCACTAAATAACAAGAAGCATAGCGACACTCATGCACACATTCAGACTGTTAGACTGGTACTTGGGTCTAGTAAAACCTTTTTCATATAATTTTTAGTAAAGCCCTTTTCATATAATTTTAATCCTGCATATGATAGCATAAATTATTGGATTTTATATTGTAAAACTGACTCTTACATGTGTGTCTCTTGTCTTATGGGACTTTTACTGAAATTTAGGATGAGATTCTGCCATCTTTGTTGATCTGGAAGTATTGAGTCAAACTATTCAGACAGAAATCCAATTATGGTGAATGGCAGTGGAAAGAATAGACTTTTTTATATTTAACTTCATAAGACTTTAAGAATATATTTCCTTATCAAAGGGTTCTCTTTTCACAGCTCATGTGAATTAAATTGAATTTATGCAGGGGACATTTCAGAAAGATCCAAAGTCCATTTTTTTTTCTTATGCTGAATTTGTCCTTGGGGGATACTCAGTTTCAGTTACACTGACTAAAACATGCTTCTGCTATGGCTTTCTCACAATACTCTCTAAAGGCTAAATATACCTAGAGGATAAACACTTCATTACCTTGGAGATTTTCAGATGATCTTACTTTCCAGAATACTTTTAGTCACTGTAATGATCTTGGCCAGGAAGCTGGTTGTGGCAGGTTCAGTTGAAACTAGGCAGAAACACTAATTACGTGTAGTGATTTTAAAATTGCCAATTTGAAATTTTTCGGCTAATACACTAAAGAATGTTGTGGGTTTAGAACTAGCTAAACTCACTAGTACACTTACTTATTTTCTGTTTTGAGATATGATTTTAGAAGAAAGGAAAAAAACAGGCTCAAACTTAGACCATAAGGAAAGTTTATTAACAAAACTAAAAAAACAAAATGAAAAGGAAAAAAATTAAAATGAAACTTTTAGAACACTTCTCTCCTTGCCCACCTTTTTCTTTTCTACTTGACAACATAGAACAAGATCTGGGATTTTTTAAATCAGTTATCACTTCTACAATAATCTTTCCTCAATTCGCATAGGGCGAAGAGTTTTCATTTTCAGTACTTTGGAGATATGTCCACAAGAACAGTTTTCTTGTGGCTTTGCATCCTCACAAAACAGCAGCTGCCCAGTTTAGAAAAACTCTGCTATTGTGAAACTC
>VWYI01018756.1:0-71410 GCA_013399455.1 Anthoscopus minutus | reverse complement strand
GAGGGTGACCAAAGGCAGAGCCTGGACCCCGCTCCGGCTGGAGGGGCTCCTGTGCCCTCTCAGCCCGCCCGAGAGCCGCTGGGTGTGAGGGGCGGCCGGGCCCGGCCAGGCCCCGCCAGGCCGCGCTGGAACCAGGCCGGGCCTCTTCCCCCCCCTCACAGCCCCGACACCTTCAGCAGCCGGCAGCCAAAAAGGGAGAGTTCAGAGTTTCCCGGGCTTCACAATGGGTGTTCACGGGGGTGGATTCTGATTCTGAATGGCCTAAAAAGCTGTCAGTTCTCAGAACTGGGCAGCTATTGGCTCTTTCTGAAGCTCTCAAGAGCCTCTTTCAGGAGAACTATTTCCCTAGATGTTTCTCTTCCTTCCTCCTCAATATTAACTAATGTCAAACCTGCACACTGATGGAAGTAAAGGGATTAGTGATCCACAGTACAGTTAACCTGAGTATCTTCAAGCTTCTGCTGCACTGGGCTGCATGTTCAGAGTGGTCTTCAGGTTCTGTTGGGCTGCACAAAACTCTTGGCTACAGATAAACTTAGAACAAGGAGCCTCCAGACAGCTCCCATTTTGTCCTGGTAATTACATCACTTATCTCTTGCCTTCATCTAAAATTGCAGCAAGTTCTGTATGAAAACTTCTGTTTTCTTGTAAGAAAGTTGTGTAATATCCCACCGGGGGATTTGAGGATCTACGCAGCATAAAGTGGGAAAAGCCATCCCGTGACCATCTGATGCTGCCTGGATGTTGCCCAAATGGGTTCCTCCTACAGCCTTTCAAGGTGTGTAATATCTACTTATCTATATTCCTCTTCTAATTCTGTCTTGACAGATTTTATCTTGTTGGGTCCTTCTTATTAAAAGTCAGAAACAAACCCGCAACATCTCTGCCTCTCTAAATACCCGCCTTGCTCTTCCCTTTCCCTGCTACAGAACAGTCACAAAATATTTATAAGCATTCTCTATGAACAAAGAATTATAATATTTATTTTAAAATTTTTTCTACTTAAAAGAATATTTTTGCCTTCCATTCATAGGTAATCTCTTAAAAAAACTGGCAGAACCCTAGGGAAAAAAATCTTTCAGATGCTAAACTATAAAACTTACAATCCAAAATAATTCTTCCACTTTGTAAAAGGTTAGACAGAGTAATTCTTTTCAAACTTCACTCTGATCTCTCATCACATATGTTGTGCTAGATCATTAATTTCTTTGTTGGATTTGTAGATACCCAATTTGCATCATTTACAAGGATATTCTTTTGAAATATCCAAAAATAATCATTTTACTTTCTTGTCAGGAGGAAGAAATCAAACCGTTTCAGTTTGAAGCAGTAAAATTAAAGGAAAATATTCTTAAGCATACTTTTAACTTCAAGTATTCAACTAGCTAAGTGAAAATCCAATCTGCATCATTCTCTATGATTTAGCCTACACAGCATGAAATTAACAGAAAGCTTAAAATAGGATTTGAAATAGTGAGCAGTGCTCTTACTAGGTGCAATCTCATAACTTCTAAATTTCTGGGAGTGTAACTGTAATCAGAACTCAGCAAAATACACTGTAGGAAAATCCAAGGCTTAATTTTCATTTACATCATTTCACAGTGAAAAGTAGCACTGAAAAAAATTGTATTTCATTTTAAATGAATCTGACATGAGTGCAATGACATTCTGTATCAAATTAGTGTGAGAATAGGTAACTGGATTGTTAACCCACTGTGTCTTCTTACTCCAGAAATACCAGTTAAGACAATTTGTTTGAATTGGTGTTTTAGCAATAGAGGTAATATTGGTTATACCAATAGTGGTATAATTACCATTATTTTTATGTGCTGGAGCCATTATCCAAACCCTAAAATGTTTTTTCAGTGAAATATAAGGGGTTAATTTCCTCGCCTAAAGGAAAGTGTATGTTGCAATCAGAGATCTCTTAAAGTACATGAAATATTCACACAGTTTGACAAGGTTACACCAGAACTATTACCTTTTGGAGGAGCATCTAGAGGCTCAGCAGTTCACACACAAACATGATGATGTACAAAAGTAGATGTGGCTACAGGATCAAGCCCTGACTAAAGGTAGCAGGAAACAAATTGAATTCTTATGCAGATAAAGGGAAAAAACCTCCAAGATGTAAAATTAGTATGATGAAAGATGTAAAACTTTTTTGGCACCCTTCTACTGACTGCTTTTTTTAATCACAATAGTTTAATTGCATTTGTCAAACCGACAGTTCTCTATGTAGATATGTATTGACACTGCTTACGTTTCATGAAGTAATGGAATCATAAAACATTTCAAGCTGGAAAGGACCCATCAGGATCACTATACTCAGTGTAAACCTGTTCATAGTTAGAAAAGTGATACAGTTTCAAATATCTCAGGTAGTACAAAAGTGAACCAACATCAAGCCTTCGGTCAGTATGATAAATGTTACCTTGAAAGCTGCTCATGTCTCCCTAAACTAGGCACATCCTTTTAGGCAGATGAATAGCTCTGAAGTTCCATTACCTATAATGATTAGGGACTTGTATAACTAGTATGTGTAGTGACAGCTGAGATCTGCACAATCCTGTCAGATATGGTACAAGACTCCAGAAGATCTGTCCTCTCAGGAAAGCTAGATGGTGTGTATATATGTGGGACAGTGTCATAAAAAAGATCACACTGGACACCTTTGCTTAGGCAACAGATCTGGATGCACAAGTATACATATTTACACTCTTGTTGCAGTTAAATGGCCTGATCTTGTATCCCATCTAACACAGGCTTCTAAGTTATTCACAGACACATAAACAAAAGTTTCATTGACTTATGCGTACATCATTTCCTTCCTTAGAATGCAGGTCTCCAGGAGACTTACAAAAAAAAATTAGGAAGGATACTTTTTATTCTTATCTTCACTAGAAAACTTGACATTCACAGTTCACATTTATCACAATTCATTTATTTCTTCCCATCTGTAAAATTGTAGCTATTTTAAACTGATGCCTTGGACTTTTGGGTTTTCTGTTCTGCATTGATGTGTGGCTTTTGTTCAGGGTACTGACATCCTTTCACAGGGTGAAGAAACAACAATCCTACTCCAACTGGGACTCAAGGACACCTTTTCCAAACTTCGGGTTCCATGTAAAGCAGTATGGAAGGAAGAGGGCTGGCAAATGAAGCTCCTGTATGCAAATGGACCCAAACATATAAAAAGAGTGAGATCTTGGGACTGGCTCCCCTCCCTTTTGCCTCCATCTTTGGAGCCATCCAGGCAGAGCCTGATTTGTAACACTGGTGCTGTCCGGTTGTGGCCCCTCAATAAATATCCTTTATTCCCTTAACTCCGTCTAGCCTCTGATCCAGCTCTTCCAGGCACCACAGCCCCTCTTCTTTTAACTTAATAAATAAAGTTTATGTAAATATTCTCAGTTGATTTACTTTTTAATCCCTGATGTCTACATATTATTGTATTACTGGGCACAGAGCAACTTACAGGTTTTCAGGTCCAGATGCATCTGTCATGTTCTCAAATCATATCACTCTTCCTAATCTAGGTTTCTACATAAATCAAACAAGTCACAGTAAACTAAATAGGAGTTGTGAGAGGTACACATAGATTCTTGACCTTGGTGATTAGAGACAGCCAAGCCCTGAGATTTTATCACAGCACTTGACAGTGTGTGAGTCTATTTCTGGCTTCATTTTACAAAGAATGGGTTGAACTAGCAACCATATCTGTTTACAGTATTGTTACACTACAAACACTTAATTTCTATAACATCATTTTTGTGAAATGCGTACATCTGCTCCAGTCATACTTTGGAAAAAAAAAAGAATTAACAGCATGTCTTTTCTATGTGTGCAAAATTGGAAAGTGTGTAGAAATAAAAAGTAGTATTAATATGATATTAATACAGCAATATTAATCAGCAAAGGAGTCTGCCATTAGGGAAAAGAATAATCAGAGTCTGATTTCATATGTGATGTGAAGACAGGACCTCTAGAAAAATAATATGGAATCACACTTGAGGAGTTCAAGAAAATGTCAAGAGTTTTTGTTTGCTTTCAGAGAAACACGTAAAAGCTGAAGAACATAATTTTTCAATTTTTCAGTAAAGTCTGATTGCATCGATTTGGAGGGAAGGAGAAACATATTTTAAAAGTGGACATTTCAGCCTGAGATATGGAGAGAGAAAGCAAACTGTAATATTCAGAGAGATTTTCTAACCTTAACCTCAAGCTAAAGCCATCAGGACTTGCTCAATAATGGTGACAGCACATGATTCATTTCACTTATTTCATCTTGCCAAGGACAACTCTACAAAGACGGGCGGGGGGGTACAGGCAGAAGGCAGTCTATGCTTTTTTTTCTGTGACATTTCATAGGTGCCTTGAAAGTTAATATTTTTTCCACAAAATTCTGCAGATGAAAATGCTCAGGAAACAAAAAAAAGTCAGTAACTGTTCTTTTTTTTTTCTTTTTTCTTTTTTTTTACAGTATAAATAGTTAGAATTGGAAAAGTGTGAGAAATCCCATTAAAAGCTATTGGTTTTATTTAATAACATTAGTCACAGTGTACAGTAATTTAAGTGGATATTAAATAGTTGAATGCTGTTACATAAGCTTTTGAATTGTAGCATAAATAAATTAATCTGTGTAAAGGTATTTTTTCAAGCATCATTATGAAGACATTTTGCGATACTTCCTGCATAACTTTAAATCCTTTACCTTACCTCCACTAAAATTATTCATAGCTCAGACTTACTGGTGCCAACGCTATGTTCTTACTAATGCAGCATGGGAATAACTTCCTTACATATTTCTTCTCATAATGCTGTTTTTACTGAAGAAGTAAAATATTATCCCAAGTACACAACTAAGAAATTGAATTAGAAAAATATCAAAGCCCTAAGCCTACAATGATTCAGACACTGAGGAACAAAACTGGAAAGTCTCTTAATGCCTAAAAGCTTACTTGGCCAAAGATTCATTTTTCTTAATGTGTGTGCTTACAGAGAATGAATGAAATTGGATTACACACCTTTTTGAAAATTAGATAATTTGAATATTCAGCTTTTCATTTGAAGAGTGGGGGAAGGAGAAAAGGAAAAGAAGAAAAAGTAAAAATTAAAAAAGCAATAAAAACCAAACCAATCTTTTCTTAACAATATTTTACAGCTGTGATAACTTTTAAAGATCTTTCAGAGATTCAGTAAAATTCTACTTATATTTGATTTTAACAGAAATAATTTCATCATTAGTAAGCATTCTTCAGACCCACAATGTTCATGTTCATAAAATGTGAGACAAAGGATGTAAGTCATAAGACTCTTTAAAGTCTCTGTGTATCTGCAGTTACCAATGATATCTTCAGCTGAATCTTTCTGATTCCTAACAGAGTCCATGCAGACAGTTGAAAGCAATACAGAAACTGGAAAAGCAAACACAGACACTTAAAATAGTTTTGTTTACCTGATGCACACCTGTGCCTTCCGAAATAGTTCTTCCAAGATACGTGACATCGGCAACACATAATTACACAGTATGACCTTGCATCAAAACATGATTTTCTTTCAGACATTGAGATTATTTCTGCGACAATTTCTGTTTCTTCTAAACTTGCCTTTAATTATTTTTCTGTGGTGGCTATTTAAGAAGTCGATCATTGTCATGTAAGCAGTATTATGGGAGAGTCAGAGGTTTAGCAAACCCCTGATGTGTGTTCCAAATCGATATGAGAATACAGAGGTTCAAGAGCAGCCCTTTTTGGCATACATTTTGAAATGCTCCCTGAAAACTGATAATTCCAGAGCAAGCACAACTATGTGAAGATAAGAAACAAGCTTTTGCACATTATGCAAATTCCCACCCAAGTCAGAGAATGTCACTTCACTTCTGGAACAGAGAGAGCTTGCAAATTTGAACTTCACATAGCTCATCTCAGCTCTCTGTCCTTTTCCTCAGTAATTATTCTTAGCTGTGGTATTGTAACTCTAAGATGTGTGTGAGCAAGTGCACACAAAATCAATCTTCACTTAGAGTTTCTTTGAATTTTTTAAAATCTTTCTGTTCTTCCCACTAATGAGTAGGTTATGACATTTAAATGTGCTTATGTGTAGTGTTCAAATCAGTCATTTTTAGAGGTTAAGGAGTCATAGGCTGCAGCAAATGAATCCTGTGACTGAGACCTAAGTTTTTCTGAGTGCAGTTTCCATTCTGTGTCATTCCAATTATTGAAAAAAAAAACCACATATATAAAGTAAGGAAACTTTCTTTTACTGACTGTTGGACTATTTACAATTCCTGATGCATAGGCATAGTAAAAGCAGAAAAAAACATTGTTTTATTTTAAAATATTTAATATTCAAAGAAATAAGAGCTGAAGGAAAATTGCAGATACACTTCAGTAAGACATCATACTCCATATACTGTTCCTGAAAGCCCGATAGTGACAATACAACTTGCTTTCATCCATCTTGGAACAAAATATTAGATTAAAGTCCAGCAAAAGTCATCAGTGGAAACAGGTATCCTTTGTTCTCTGTTCAGATGGATTTGTTTTGATTAATCTCCAAAAAGGTCTGTTGCACTGAATGTTTGTCTAGGCCAAATATAGGGGTTGAGGGGAGGTTCTGGAAAGTGGAAATCACTAGTCAGTTTTTCTGCTACATGAAAGAAATAAGTTAAAAGTAGAAAGGGTGAAATAGCTGTGTTGGTCCTGTTGTGGGTAAAGGATGGGATAATCTAATATTACTACTGAAAAGATTTTACATACTTTTCTTTCTCTGGAGGGGATAGTGAGATTTTCTGGGTTACTAACACTAGCAAGGGAAGTGTTTAGGACTATAGTATGCTATAAGTCTGGTAGGTGCTATCCTGAATCCTGTCATGAAATTGTAACTTCTGTAAAGTCAGTGGGAGCTTTCTCACTCACTTGCAGGGAGACAGAATCTCACACATGCTCTGAATAGCTTGGTCTTGAGATATGAAACAAACAGTGACCAAGCCAAATAGGTATTGTCTCTCTTTGTCTGATGATCACTCCTTTGGATGGAACTCTCTACAGTCAAATGGGATGGAATAATGAAAAATGGAGAAAACTGAATTACTTTGTGGTTTTTTCCTGAACTAGATAACCAGGCTAAACATGTAGTTGGGAAGAAATGGCACTGTCATAAAATCTACATAGTATTTCACTGAGCTGTTTTATTGAAAATTTGTTCTCTATCAGGACAAAGTTTTGGAGATTATGATTATGAGAATTCAAGAAGGTCTGGCTGAAACAATAGTGGACTTGGAGGCTATGTCAAAACATCTAATAATCTTTCCAGTCTTAAAATACTGCTTTTAAAAATTGAGAAAAAAGTGAATGTAAACATGGCAAATCTGAAGCATTGCCTATATTTTTGTATAATTCTATAAAATTATTGATTAAATTGATTAAATAAAGATAAATATTGTTTACATTTTTTGCATTCCTGAGTGACAAGTTTTCTTTTTTCAGACTTTTGAAAATTTCCCCCGTAGTTTCCTAATTTAATGAACATACACTGTAGTGAAGATTCATACATAGCAATTTAGAAATCCGTGACAACTCCAGTTAGTGAGATAAAGTGTATTCTTACCTTATAATTTATTTAAAACAACTAGAAGTCTTCAGTTTATCCTGCAGGTGGCTTATTTAAACTCACATGTAAGACTTTAAAAGAAAAGAATTTGCGACGAGCAATTGAAAGAAACTTCCATCATTTTTAATCTTCATTTCTATTACTATCATATTACTCTATGAAATTCCAAGTAAAGCACATTACCTTCTATGAAATGTCTATGAAAGCTTGGGGATTTTTTAGTTTTAACCTTGAATGTTAGAATATAATTACAATATTTGAATGTAATAACTCAAAATACTTCATTATGCCAATCAAGAGATTAGATTTGTGGAAATAAAACCAGAGATTAGTTCAGATTTCAGTATCATGACTTTCCAGGTCATTTATCCTGTGTAATGTAAAGCTGTCTTGGAGTAAATTGGACAGTACCTTTGGTTACAATGACCAACTGTCATCTGAAAGAATTTCTTTATCTGAACAGATAAAGAAAAATATTGTCCTGATGGATGACTGGATGGCTTTTATGTGTTATTATTTAATAACAGGCAAGAAGTCTCAGACCTCTCCTGTCAATCAAATACTTTTTATGGGCCATTTTTAGTCCTTTGGTAGAAAGTGTAGGTATGAATTTAAAAGAAAGCAGTGTTCACATATCTTCAAAAAACATCAAAGACCTTAAAATTTCAGATATAGCTACAGTCTGAATAGAAGCACGTAAAAACTAAACCCATGAAGTCACAGGAAAACTCAGGATCTGTGACAGTCTTTTAGACTGATACTCTTCTAAAGTACAGAACAGGAGATAATACATGTATACTGAATGCAGGAAAAAGGGTAAAAACATAGGGAAGGGGAGAGAGAGTTTGGAGTGTTTGACACAACAATATTGTGATAATTTGTGGAACTGTCCCACTGTGTTTGCACTGGATTAATGAAAGCAGGTTAATTGAAAATCATTGTCATCTTAATTGTACCACTGAAGGCTGTTTACATTATGAAAAATAAATGTTCAAGTGCTGTATCTTCCATATTCAATGCATAAGGTCTGGGTCCACTTCAAGAAGCTTAGAATTGTGTTCAAAAATTGCTACTAAATCACCATTGTATCATTTCCCAAAGTATGCGTAATAATGAGAGTTTTTCTGAACTGTAAAAATACACTAAGTGAATACTACAGATATAGATGTCAAGCAGGTGAGAGGTTTCAAATAATGCACAAGAGCTGTTGAAATAAAACCTCAAAGACTTTTAGGATTTTCTTTTTAAAATACTCACCACGTTCTCCTTCCTACAAAAGGAGGGAAAATGGGGAAAATCCAATTTTTAAAAGGAAAGAATTGGTTGTTTGTAGTTGCTTTCATATTGATTCTCAAAGTATAAGTATAATTATACCATTTTTGTGAAGCAGAAAGTGGAAAATTCTTACTTGTCAAATCCTGAAAATAAAAAGGGAAATGATCAATGACCTGCAAATTATAGAGAAGTTTAGCCACGTTTTTCATGAAGAGTATAAGCTCATTTCATTTGTCCAGATGATTCAATTGCAGATTATTTGCTGAAGTGTGAAACTGTGCTGTTGCTGTTTATTTTTCCAGTAGAAACAAGAGGGTGCCAAAAGTGAACATCTAAAAAATCTAAATAAAAGCATAGAATGCCTAAAAATCTATAATAAACCACGTATCAATTGGAAAGGAAATGGAAAAATTAGAACACAATTTAAATGAAAGCATACATAGTGCCTGTAAAAAAGAAGTGAAATTGGAAGATTTAAGGGCTAAGATACATGAATAAGTAAGGATTTTTTTACCACTAGCACTCATTTTATGAAAAAAAATCAGCAGTAGCTAAGAGAAGTGTTAATCTGGTATTGCTGGCTGTGCCTGTCTAAGGTACTTTTCACACCTCAGTGATTGATTCTATGATGTTATGAATTAATCTGTAGTGTCAGTTGTCTATTCCTATTTTTCTCCATCATGATGACATTCCTCTTAGCACAGCAACCACTTGCTTCCTGATGAATTTCTGCTCATTCGCTTTCCAAAAGGCACTCAGCATTTGTACTAGTGCCAAGAAACATTTTTGAGACTGGCTGCTCAGGATTATTAATAAAAGATAAACAGTGTATCATCACCACAAATACAGAATTTAGAAATCCACATATTATTCTGAATTCTTGTCTCCCTAATGAAAATAAAAATTAATGATTTTTTTGTAATGGTCTGCTAGAGGATCAGCTAAAATAATTTATAAAAATGAATGGTTATGTAGAGGTTATACATATGTGACTGAGGACTGGCTGTCCCTACCCAGCCTCATCAGGGCTATCCCTGCTCACAGCCCAGGATCCCATGGCACCCCTCAGTGCCAGTGATGCTGCAGCAGAGCTGGTCTCCAGCTCCTGCTGCCTTGTCCTGTCCAACTATGACCCTGGTGAGCCAGGCCCACCCTTATATCCTGGTGCAGCCTCAATTGATCATGATCCTCAGGGATATGTCTGCTGCCTGGAGCTGCCCCACTGCCCCTGGCTGGCTGGCAGAGGAGAGTGTAATTGAAGAGGCCCTTCTGTCAGGGTTTGCCCTTCCTGTTCCACTACCACTCCTCATGTCTCAAAGTGCTTCCTCCAGCTCAGGGCTGACTCTTGTCCAACCCGAATGAGCCCACCTGGTCTTCTGAACTCATCATGAACAACCTGACACAATCACTTTCAGTTCCAACACCAAGTGCTCCTATCACACCACGTTCCCAGTTTGCTTTTCCTGCCCTTGCTCCACGTCCCCTGGGAGAGCTGTGTGACAGCCCACAGCAATTAAATCTCCCTTCTGACCCAAATCTTTGTGCCCTGACAACATGCTCAGACTTTTGCCTGTCCCAATTTCAAATAGTGTAGGATGTAAATCACCTGACCTAAGACTCCTTATATATATGTACATTTATAAATTTAACACTGGCTAAATTCATAACAGGTGATGGGCCCCATCTGTATTATCACATTGATAAGACTCCAGATTTAGGCTGTCTAACCTACATGCCATGTCATTTGTGGCAGCTGACCCCTGTTCACTCCCCCACTCTGTGTCAGGAACCAGGGAGTTTGGGCAGAGTACAGAGCCAGAAGCCAAAGCTATGGGAGGATGACTGGGCAACAATTCAATGAATACCTTACATCTAGAGAAGAGAAGACTGAGATGGGGTCTCATTAAAGCATGTAAATATCTCAAATAATGGTGTCAAGATGATGGTTGTCTGATTCTTTTCAGTGGTGCCCAGTGACAGCATGGGGAGCAATGACCATAAACTAAAAGAGCAGTCCCACCTCAGCATGAGGAAGAACTTCTTTATATTGAATGTGGCTTTTTCCAGTGCACTGGAAAAAGCTGCCCACAGGGTTCATGGAGTCTCCCTTTCTGGAGACATTCAAAACCCACAAGTACAACCAGCTCTAGGGTGACCCTGCCTTGGCAGAAGTGTTGGACTAGAGAATCTGCAGAGGGCCTTTCAAACCCCTAACAATTCCGGGTAATTCTGTGGATCCTGTGGGCACAGTCCCCACAGTACCCAATCAGGAAACCAAGTCCAACATGTGGATGGTGACAGGGGCCAGTCAGGAGTCTAGAAATTGTCCACAGTGTCCAGGTAGGCCCAAATTCAAGCTGGGAAATCAAGGTTGGTCTTAACAAGGTGAATAACCTTGCTCAGCATGCTGACAAGCAGCTTAGGCAAGCTAGGAAGGAGTTTGAGCACCTGAGAAGAGAAGAAAGATCTTTCTCAGCCTGCTCTTTCTCAGTAGCCTGAGACCAGATGACTCAACTTCGCTACACCAGCAAACCCTTGCAGTGAGGAGGCAGTGTGCTTAGGAGCATGACCCACTGATTGTATATTGCAGAATAATGACTGAATAGCAGAGACAGTCATGCTGCAAAGCACGATGTTTTGGCATCATTCAATATGATGATTAATGATGTCTTAATTCTATGTATCCCCTCAGTGGTGTCACAGGAGAAAAATATTTACTGCTCACACACTCATGCAGGCAACTAACATTCTCATATTTTCTTCCTTTTTACAGTAAAATCCATGTAGCTGCAATAAGTGTCCTACAATCTGAGTATAGAGGAAGTTCCCTGGAAGAAGGATAGATATTGCTTATTCAGACAATATGAATGGGTAATCAGCTTCATTTTTCTCTATATTTGTAATTCTATTTGTACATTTTTCTATATTTGTAGTAGTTTGGTTACATGATAATTCTACTCTTTCTATCCAGATAAATTTATCCTTTTATGTGAAACATGAATTATAAAATAGGATCATAAATGTCTTGAGTTACATATTCATGGGTGAATATCTCAGTTAATGGAGGCCTATTAAGTTACCAGTGTAAATCATTAATTTATTTTTCCAAATTTTCCCCATAAAGAATTTCCCCTAGTCTTCTCTTTAATGTCCTCAATGTTCTTGACCATACAAGTGTTTCTCATTTTTATCTTTGATGCTATGAAGGAGAAAGATCTCTAAAGAATCTATGTGGATATTATATTTTGGTACTGTCCACAACACAATTTGTTCAGAAATCTTGTTTTCCAGGTAATTTCCTTAAGTCCAAAAGTGAAACTAAAAGTTTTGTGTTGACTGATCTATCATAGTTGGGATTCAGAAAACCGTTTTCTCTACTACTTTAATGAAGAAGCAAAGATATATGTTTTGGAGCTGTTCAAGACACAGAAAAAAAAATGAAGAGGTAGATTTTATAGTTGCACACACATGAACAAGAGGAAAAATTGATCAGAATTTATATTGAACTCTCCTGAGATTTTAATAATTAACTCCAGGAAGAAGTATTTTTTTTTTGCATGTGGTAACATCAGCTTTATGGAAAAAATTCTTATGGTTTTTTTTATAAATTCTCATCTGAGCAACATGGGTCAGTCTCCACATAACATTTTGACTTAATGAAGAAGAAAAGATTTGTATTATGGAATAACTTTTGCTAGACAGAATTTGTACAGTGAAGAGGAAATTATCCTTATACCTTTTATGCACTGAGAGTGAAGGTAAGATGTGCCAATGGGTCAGCATTCAGTGAAAGCAATGACCGCTCTCTCTGAAACAGCTTTCACTACAGCTAAAGGCTAGGGAGTTCAGTGTGACACTGTGAGGCCCATGCTTTATTCTACTTGTCCACGTTTCAAAGAACAGCTTAGAATATGTGGGTTTGTCTAGAAAAAAGAAAACTGAGACATAGGATGAAAAAATGTTACAAGTAAAAAGATGGCCATGAAGAGGTAAGCTTTCTCCTTCACTCAGAAGAGAAATCATTGAACTGTGACAAAGATCTGTTACTATAGATAGTAATTGAGAAAAATTTTCAGTGAGTCTTATGATTAAAACTAAATTATTTTTAAAATAGTTTTAGATGTTATAAAGGTAGCAAATAAATATTTTAGAGAATAGATAGAAAAGTACCCGTAAGAAAAAAGACTATTTACTTAAACTTATTTGATTCTGCTTTCATTAAGAGACAGACTAGCTGACACCTTAAGATCCCTTCTCATTCTATTTAATAACAGTTCTATCACAAATTAAGGGATATTTACAAGGTTTTTTGGTTTTTGTTTATTTTTCAGTGCATGTTCAAAAAATACACTTCGGTTTAATTTTTGGTTTGTGCGTTTGGGTTTGATTTTTTTTCTTTAATTTTGATTTTGTTGTTATTTTGCTTTTAAGATGCTTTTACCTCTTTTTCCGGCATAGTTAAGTTATACTCTCCCCAGCCCAATATAAGAACTTTGAGTCAGTTGATATAAGAATAATATCTTCTATCTATTTCCATAAAAATGCTTGAATAGCAGTTTGAATCATAAAATATTAGATAAGTCAGGGCATTTGGTTTCTTGGAGGAGCTGTATGTGAGATCAGCATGTTCAAGATCTTAAGTCAGTGTTCATAGTTTTCATTGCACATTTCATTTTATCCCAACAAAATGCCTCTAAGCTAACATCTGCATCAATCTCCTTGCAGTCCTTGAATGTTTAAGTAGAAAAAAAAATGAGAAAATAAATTCTACTGTGTATAACTTAATAAAAACTCAACTAAGGCTCTACTCCTTACACTGTTTATGCATTTTTGCATTTGACAATGCCGGGGAACAAAATCAAAACCAGTTCTGTAGTTGTGCAAAGCATTTAACTTTTTTTTTTCCCCTGTGTAAATAAATCAATTTTTCCCTGCATATTTTCCTTCCAAGGAAAGACTGCTCACACCCTCTGTGCTGCACTATCCAACAGCGTCACATTAATCAAAAGCTGCAATTGGTTGTACGCTTGGTGGTCATTTCTGACAGAGATTTAACCCAATACTGTCATTTTAAAGCTCAAATATGATATATTTTGCCCCTCTAAGTTCTAGAGTTTATTAATTTGAGTGTAAATTTCCATCCAAGGTTTTAACCTTATAAATAAGCCAATGCCAGAAATACACATTTTCCTTAATAGATCAAAGGCAACTACCAGAAGCATTGTATCAGCTTAGAGTAGTTATAGTTCTATCACAGCAGGCCAAGTCTTCTGTTGTTGGGTTATCCATGTAAAGAATTATAACTTCAAGTGAAAATAAAAATCCTTGTTCCATGCAGAGGGCACCATTATAAAATTAAATTACTAAGAAAAGACAGTGCTAAAGGTAGAATGCTAGTTTTTCCTTCCTTTTTGATTCCCAAAGAGGTATATCAAAATGTTAGTGTATGCTTTTTCTGAAGAAATAGATGATAAAACATTCTCATTTAAATGTCTATGAGAGTCCCACCAGTGCAACCACAGAAAATACAATCAAAACACTGGCAAAACTTATGATTTGCTTTGAAAAACATTAAGTGGAACTGTTATTATATTAAGTTTAACCTCAAATCTGTCTGTGCTCTAATTTAAAATCCTAAAGGATAGCATGCTGTCTGTAGAACTAAAAAAATAATTGTGTATTGTAACTGGAATTTGCATTTAAAAATTATTTGGGGTATTTTTTAGTAACATAATCAGAGTTGTTCCACTTCACTGAAATAATTCAATGTGCATCCAACAATAGAAATAGCATTTCCTAATATAAGTAACCTTCCCAATGCAAATCTACTCAATCTCATATCACATTGTATTCTTCAAAGCTGTGCAAGAGAAGTGATGTTGTTTAAATGTGACTCTTATTCTACACCATATTTCTTTATTAATGCAACATTTTTCAGCTTTCTGAATATGAAAGAGTTTCTTGCATGATATATTTCTTGGTTTTGTTTTTTTCTGGAGGCAGTCTACTTCACAACTTGTACCTGTACCTGCTAAAATGTCCAATAATAACCACACTAAAACAAAGAGAAGCATTAAATGTCTGAGGTTTCTTTCCCTGTTATGCTACTGTTATTGGTCCATATAAAACTGACTGAAAGGGTAGCACTACTACCAGGCTGTTTCAAAAAGTCTCTAGGATGAAGTGGTAAGGAGTATGTGTGTGATCAGACAGAAATATGGCTGTCCATTAAAAGTTTTGAAAGGAATCACTAGAGAGCACTTAGCAGAAGCTACAAACATCCTCAGTATTGAACAGATAAGGTTATCCAAACCCTTTAATGCCATCTCTGGAAACAAGCCTCAGAAAGCTGATTGAGTTCAGAATATTTTAGCTTTTATGTTGACAAACTGATGCTACTAGAATCATAAAAATGAAGTTTAGATGACAAAGTTGGCAACAACAGCATTTTTCACAGCAAAGAAAGCATTACCTGCTTACTGTAACTAAAAGAATAAGGAACAAATGGGATATAAAGTAAATCTCAAGCTGCCATTTTTAAAAGAACATTTAAATCACACAGTCTGTTCATTCTAACTTGTTTTCAGCAAGCATTTTTACATAAGTTGTACCTGATTTCCAGAGGTTTTTTTTCTTTGTTTGCATTCACCTTGATTGAAAACATGACAATACCAATACTGGAACAGATTACAACATATGGAATTTGGCTTAAGATTCTGAAGCATTAGTTTTTCTTTTGTATTACCATAAACTCTAAGATGTCTAAGACTATTTTTCATTTTTCTTCTGCCTGAAACAAGAACTAACTCTTGTCTCAAAGATCACCCATCAGCGACGTAAAACCAAAACATTTTTTTGTTGGGATGGCGTACAACTGTCTCCCCTCCATAGCTGACATTTCGGTATAATTTAAGTATCAAGTCTGGCTTTTTGAATCGTTGCAACAATGAGCTGAAGGGAAAAAAATTTAACACAAAAACTCACTCTTAGTAAAATACATAATATATTTTATCATTTATGTAGTTTTACATGGGTAGAAAAATAATTTATTTTTCTAGTACACACCCTTATCATGACAAATAAACTTAATAAATGTTTTATAAAAGTGGAGAATATATGCCTTTCATATTTTTTCTCTATGACTATATTTCTATATATGTGTGCATAATATGTGGCAGGAATTGATTCTATGACTAGGCTGTGGAGACATTTGGGAATCCAGTAACATGCAAAAGAACATCTGCCTTGATATCTGTCTTTTTACTTTAAGGTAAAAAATTCAAAAAATTACCCATTTGTGAAGAATTTCAAGAACAATTATCATGAAGTGACAGAGAATTTCTAGTTTCTTCCTAAGAGAGAAAAATTACAAATAACACCTTGTAGCTGTGCAGTTATTTATAGAAATTATATGTCAAGTAACATTATTTGAAATACATCTCTGCCATCTGCTCCAGTCCCAGAATTCAAAATGGGAAGATTCTGCAGTTAAGATACATGAGTCTAAGACAAAATATGAAAATGTGTCTATAATCAAAGCATTCCTGTCCAGCCTAGTCTAAAAAAACTTATGTTCTTATTAGTCATAGGCCTTACGTTTGCATCACAGATAGGAAGATTTTTGTACTTCCAAATATCCAAAGTAACTTTATTAAAATGAAAATTTAATGCACAGCTATATTGCCACAGAGTGGGCAAATAAATGTTATGCAAGTTTACTGCAAGGTTCCTAGAAGAGTGATCTCCAGTGTTATGTAGTATGAAAAATAAACAGACAGATTATTTCCTGGAAGAGGTCACCATGTAATTTGGAAAATCTTTCCTCAATTACACTTCATATTTTATAAAAAATCCATTTTATGCAAGCCATTTATTAACTTGATATTCTGTCTTAGAACAAATCTCTTCATACTTCTGATTATATGAGTGTTCTGAGCTATAGATACAATATACAGTGTCCTACAATGACATTATGGGCCACAGGAAATTTGCTGTTTTCCTTGAAATTGAAATGCTTACATCCATGCTGAATCAGAAATGGACAGGCCTAGATCCAAGTTCCCTCACAAAAGAGGAAGAACATGTGGAATCTACTTTAATTTTTTTGTTTAAGTTCTTTATTGTTAAACTTTAAATAGGTTCATGTTTGTGCCATAGAAATACTAGATTAACAGTTTCAATAAACCTGGGTCAAAACAATATAACTGCTAAAAGAAAGAGAAACTTAAAAAAATAGGGTAAGTTTTTTTTGAAAAAACTCTGAGCTGAAGTTATATAATTTGACATATAGTGATGACTGTAAGAAGAAAAATACTGGAACAAAAATGGAAATAAACTGTAATATATAGAACTCACATACATACATACATACATAGTTTTAACTTCTGTTTAACCTATGATATTAGGTATTTTCATGAGACGGATGCTGTTTTACTAATACTGAAATTTTCATAGCTTTTATAGCAGAGAGGTGAGAGCAGTCTTGTTATTGTTCAGGGTTTTTGGGTTTTTTCTTAATTATTCCCATAAAGCTTTAACATAGGGAAGACTTACCTGCACAGATCTGAGCAGAAAACCAACCATGAAATAGGTCTCACAGATAAATATACCTCTATATGTATATATGTACATGGTTAAAACACAAGTTCACTGTAATTCCCTAGGAATAAAGTTCAGTTTCTGAAAAAATTTGCTTCTAAGTCACTTTTCTTCTAACTCCTGAAAACCACTGCATCACAGCACTTTCCTCATACATCTGTACTAGTGACAGCATCAACAGATCTTGAAATTGCACCACCATTTTATACACAATTTCCTTATTCTTAGAGTTGAAGAGCAATTCGACATCATAAATCATACCTCAGTCAGTGCAGAAAACCTGAAAGCTGTAATTCTTACAGTATGCCTCACAGTAGAGTGGCATGGCAGGGGCTCTTGGTAGTGGGCTGAGTCCTTTCACACAGTAATAGCTAATGAGCAGTGGCTTACTTCTCTCTGTCAAAATGAAAAAGGGTTTGTACAAGAACAATATTTATTACTACATGTACTATGGCTGCTGTGTTCCCTTCCCCCTTCTTTACCCATTGTGTGAGATCTCAAACCCCTATTTCAATGCTCCTCTCAGTGTGAAGAACTCACCTTCATTATCCCCATGAAAGGGCTCCAGCTGTGTTTTCAAAGGAAATGGCTGCAACTGCATTTCCCTGGGAATTCAATCTTCCTGTGGTTTAAATATTTCAGCAGTGCGAATACCTAAGGGTTCTCTAGCTATATTTTCAGAAAAAAAACATCAGTCACTGATTACTGAGAAGGCAATCCTAAAACACTCAGCTCTTAATATAAAGTACTCAGGAACTTTGAAGCTGAACATGAAAGCAACTGCCAAACTATTGACAGGGATAAGCATCAGCACAGCAGATTTTTCCTCCCCGTGTGATTTTTGGAATCTGCACACTAAAATACCAAGGAGGTTAATATTAAGTACTTAAATCCCTTGGTAAATCTAAAAATCATAGAATACAGCAAATCTAAGGTTGCAGCTGCGCCTTAATGTTATTATTATGATCCTTTGCTTGACTAACATATTCAGTCAGGAAAGAGTCTGGTGTTTTCCAAATTACATTCTCTTCCTATGTAAGAATACTGCAGCAAATAAAAAAAAAATCTCATTTGTTCATCAGCTGGGTTACTGTAGAACGCTTTGCAGTGGCATTTGATAAACTGCATATGAACATGGCTCCCTCTACTGACTGCCTTTAGAGGCTCCAAGAGTTTGGTTTCCCAGGCTTAATTTATTCCTCCTAGAAGTTTATAACAATAACTATAATCTTCAAAAAACAAATAGAATTTATGAAGTTCCTTCTATTCTGACAAACAAGGATTTTTTTTTCTCTTACTATTACGTTTTCTTCGGCCAAAACATTTATTCCTCTAAGTCCAAAATTCCAATTTTCTGTTACGGCACTCCTGCCAGTTCATAAAAAGCTTTAAGGACCCTCAAAAGGATATATAATAAGTTCATTAGCAGAATTATATTTCCTACACAGTGTCTGCAATCTCATTTATTAAAAAATGTTGAAATATAAATAAGTCAAACATTGAAATATAACAGAAAAAGAGATTAATAAGGAAAATCAGCAATTAATAGAGTTGTCCTGGAACAAGTCATTAATTAATACAAAACAGCCACCACCAAGACCATAAAAACCTCAGACAAAAAAATCCACACACAACCAGCCAATCAACCAATCAAAAAACAATGAGAGAACCCCAAAAGACATGAAAGAAACAAACAAAAACCCCACACAAATAAAACCACAAAACAACAAAAAACCTATTCAGCAAATTAGAGAGAATATCTTTCATTTCATGCTTAACACATCATACATAGTTATGAACAGTTACTTTAGCAGAGGCTTGTAACATTCACAGTTGCCATAGTCTGGACACACACATTCCAAGAACAGTCTAGGCTTCCTTTAGCCATTCCAGGGAAATGGTCGATATAGCAAGAAAGGGCCTCTGACATATTTTAGATGTCTTCTTTATAGGAATCAGACAAGTTGGGTGGGAATGTTGATCTGCTCAAGGGTAGGAAGGCTTTGCCGAGGTATGTGGAAAGACTCAATTAATAGGCCAGGGACACAACTTCATGGGACTCAACAAGGCTAAGTACCACGTCCTACCCTTGGGTCACAACCCAAGCCCCTGCAGCTCCACAGGCTAGGGTCATAGTGGTTTGACAGCTGTTCAGAAGAAAGGGACTTGAGAGAGCTGGCTGACAGCTGAATATGAGCCAGCTGAACATGAACCAGAAGTGATCTCAGGGGGCAAAAATGTCCAAAGGTGTCTTGGCCTGTATCAAGAATAGTGTGGCCACCAGCACTATGGAAGTGTTCTCACCCCTGTACTTGGCACTGGTGAGGCTTACCTTGAGTGCTGTCTTCAGTTCTGGGCGCCTCACTTTATAAAGGACCTTGAGGTGTTGGAATATGTCTAAAGAAAGGCAACAAGGGTTGTGAAACATCTAGAGACCATGTCTTAAGAGGAATGGCTGAAGGAGCTGAGTTTTGTTTAGGCTCAGGAAGAGGAGGCTCAGGGGTGACCTCTGTAACTACCTGACAGGAAAGCCTAGTGAGAAAGCTGTGTCTGCAGTGAAATGGAAGATTAGAAGAAATGGTCTTAAACTGAGACAGGGGAGATTCAGATTATGTACTGGGAAAAAAAATCACTGTTAGTGTCATCAGGCATTTGAACAGGTTATCCAGGGAGGTGATGGTTTAGTAGTTTAAAGGTGCTGAGTTGATGGTTGGACCTGGAGATCTTAAAGGTCTCTTTCAACCTTGGTGATTCTATGATTCCTTAATTTCTGAATTTTCCCAAAAGTTTCAAATCTTTCCAAAATCTTTGTTGTAGATGTAGCAACTCAGCAACTTCTCGCCTAAATTGCAAAGTGAAGCTGTATTCTGTCCTCAGGCAGAATGGACATTTTGCTGTGGCCACTGTATGAAATAGTACTACTCATATACTGTTCATCATATTTTGCTCTTTTATTTTTCAATGACTCCAAATCTACTGCCATTACATTGGTTTTAGGGTGTCTGTTATCACAGTGATACACAACTTGTGCCTAGCTGTCTCTTTTCCTATCAGTTAAGCCTTGGTAAGTAATATAGATATTGAAAAAATCTGATTAAAATTCTTCTAAATTTTCTGTGCATTACATGAAAACCTTGGTTCAGGTGATATCTTAGAATTATTGATCTTTGACTTTCCCATTCCTTGGGTAATTTGTCCGATTTTTTGTTAGGCAATTTTGTTACTTGAAACACTAGAATACCAACAATGCTGCTAAGCCCTCCTTGAGGTGTTATCAGTTCCAGTTATTCTTTCTGCCTGCAGCTCTTCATGCAAAAGAGAAATGTTAATACCAATCAGATTCTTTCACATTAATGACAGATGTAAAAACATGTGGAAAAAAAGACCATTTACTAGAGCATGTAGTGATAGGACAAGGGGGAATGCGTTTAAACTAAAAGAGAGTAGATTTCGATTAGATATTGGGAAGGAATTCACAGTGAGGACAGTAAGACAGTGGAAGAGCTTGCTCAGATAAGTTACTGATGTTCCATCCCTGGAAGTGTTTCAGAATAGGCTGGATGGAACTCTGAGCAATATGATCTAGTGAAAGGTGCCCCTGCCCACAGGAGAGGATTTGGAACTAAATGATCTTTAAGGTCCCTTCCAACCCAAACCATTCCATTATTCTATTCTAGAATGCAGGAAAACTCAGCTGTTGTAGTGTTAATACATAGGGGTCAAAATTAGTCAAAAATAACAAAAACTCTATCCAAGACTGCATATTCTCATGAAGCATTTATATTTGCTTATAATTTTTTCATAAAGATACAATTACCACTCTGAGATAAAGAGATCTTCTCCAAGTTTAAAAGTTCAAAAGGACCTAGTAAAGTTTAGACTAATAGAGAACACTTCTGAAAAGTAAAATAACCTGCATTAAGGGTTAGAAATATGTAGAAGAAAAGCATCTGATGAACAAGATTTTTAAACTATATATTTACTAAATAATAAAAATTAAAAACTTATTAACCTCCTCTGTATCCTAATATTATCCTAGATATCTATTTCCTTACCTATAATATGCATTCTCTTTTTTGGCATACAAGTATTTTGCAGGTTCAGGGATTATTAATTGATATTAAAGTAATTCAGAATTAATAACTTGGAATATAAGACAGAAACTACAGTCCTACTTATCTGAGATTCAGAACTGAGTCCAAGGAAAATAAAGAATTCAATATAAACTAAGTCAACAACAGATACAAGATAATCATGTTTTCTTAGTAAAAAAATGTAGCTCTCAACAAACTAAATATTCTTTCAAATTGTGAATGCTTCGGTCTGATAAAGGTGTTAGTATCTGAAATTGTGTGACATATGCAGAGGAGGCATATAATTTCATTTGGCAAGCTGGATCTGGATCTTTAGCAGATGTTAGTAAATTCTTCTCTACTTTTAATCTTTGAGAAAAGGAGGAAAAGCTAAATTTAATCCCATAATTGCAATTGTAACTATACATGCACCCTTACCCTAAATAATATAAATGTAGATGGCCTGATTAGACACAACAGAAAAAAATAGAGGAACATGTTTAGCAGTGTGGAAACTTGGAGAATAAGGCAAATTTGATAAAAAGGCAATTATGAAAACAATATAAAAATTATCTATGTAAATAAACTTCCCAGTCTCAAGAATGTCTGTTAAACTAAGGTTACTTGCTTTTTGTCATGTGGTGAAGAACACACTAAATCACCAACTATACTCAAGAACAGAATAGCATATAAGGACACTTATGCTACTCTTAAATTCTATTTCAAAGAAAGTGATCATTTCTACAGGGCTAAATTAGGTAACTGCATAACTGAAAATGAAAATAAATTCATTCTGGTAATATGTTTTAAAAGTGACAGAGAAGAGATTTTCATAGAGGTTCTTTAAATGGATGATAGAGTCAAGAAATAATATAATATTCACTTAAAAATGACACACAGTCTGGACATTGAACCCAATTACTCGGCACATATTCACAGGGTAAATTTTAACTTAGGCATCTGAACTGGAACTAAATGTGAGCATTGATAAAATCCAAAGGTTTATTTCAAAAGCCTCACTCTACCCTGTACCCACATAAACTCGTGGAGCAAGCTGTTTTGAAGCAGGTCTAAAATATCTTTTATGACACTTTGTAGGTGATGGCTAAAGATGAGGATTCTACTTCAGGTATAAGAATGAGAACAACTAGGTCTAAATATATATAATGTATCTCATTATAGAGATCTACATTTGGGCTGTTCATTTAAGGTCTCCTTTGTGGTAACTGGAATACAAATATCTACATCAGAAATCACATATTTTGGATTCCTTTTTTGATCCATGGACAAAGGGAGACTTGGATGATTACTTAAGATACGTGCATTATAGATAACTAGAAAGAGATAAGAATACTGTTTAAAAATTAATGGGTTTGATGCTTGTAATGAGAAAATATAGACAAATGTCAAGGTACGTTCTTTCATTCCAGATAAAGGTAAGTTGTAAATATTCTTAATTTCAAAATGTTTAGATGAAAGTTCAATATAAAGAGCCATTGACAGAAAGCCACTTTACCATTAGTGATTTTTCATGCCATGTGTACTACACTTGAAAAAGTGGAAAAACAGAAACAATTTCTCAGTAATTCAGAAGTTAACATTGTCACAGTTTATATTCAACATTACTAAGACCAGTAGACCTAGGATATTTGTATTTATCTTGTGACTAAGTCAGAATAATATTTAATCAGATTCTTATCCAGCAGTCTTTTCTGTATCTCTGCATTGTCCTACAAAACTCATAAAATAAAAGAAGGCAAAAAAAGAGTCACCTTGCTTCATGAAGTGTCATTTCTGATGCTATCAGTCACTGTATTGTGCTAAGCAAGATGATTTTATGAGCTGGAGAAAACCCATGGCTCATAAACTCAGCAGAGGTGAGTGAGTTATGATAGTCGTTCAAATACACTAATGAAATTCCTAAAACATCAGTATGGTACATTAGTCTTCCTAACATTTAGCTTTATTAAGCACACAGATCAATGGGAAGCTGTCTTGTATGCCAATTGTTTAGCTTCTTTAAAATCCATAAATATTTCAACTACTTTTCTATCCATAGTAGAGAAGAAATTTTGGTGGTCAAATTACAAACTGCAGATGAATCTAAGGATTTTGTAGGTGTACATGGGAGCTAAACCAAATCTGTCAATTCTAAGCAGTTGTCATTGTAAACACATTTATTCACTAACGGTAATCCTAGCATTATCCCCACATAACTTTTATCTACAGCTCTTGACTTCCATTAAATTTGCAAGCACTCATGTGTTCCAGAGCCAGTTTTGGAACTGCCTACACGAGTTTCTCGTTTTTACCCTTGTGAAAATGGAATATGATGTCATGGCACACATTGCCAAGGTAATGACACTTTTGTGATCAAAAAGCTGCAAAAAGTTTTCAGAGATTTTCTGAAAGAGATTTGAAATCAATCTTCAGACAAAAAGCTCAACAAATTCATCATATCAAATAAAAAAATGACATTTCTATTCTGAAATTATCAAATTACAATTTTAAACATGAATAATTTTTCTCATGGAAATATGTTTATATGGAATATTTATTGATTGTATCAATATAGATTTATTGATACAATTGATACAATATATGTATTGTATCAATTGTATCAATAAAGAACAATTAGGAAATTCTATAATGCTTTACATTTGAATGTGAAGAAATTGGTTGAAAAAAGGAGTTAGGTCACTTAGTCCATCAGGGAACAAATTATTTACTTGATAATGAAGAATATGCTCACTCTGTATACTAGCTGTAAACAGTAGACCATGCTAGTCTGCATTTTGTAATACAAAATATACTTCTCAGTTTAATTATCTGCCTTTCTTTTTTTCCTTGTTTTGTTCTTTTTTGATTATTTATCCTGAGTAGAATAAAACCAACAACAACAGCCACAAGAACAACCCATAGAGGAGAGAAAACTGCTGTTTCCTAAGATATATATAAAGGGCATATAAAAATTCTCTGCTTCAGATGCCTACATCCTCTAATTTCAGTAGATTAAAAAATTACCAAGTTGACAGTAGTGGGAAATAATAGTTTTATCTTGTTTTGTTTCTTTAATGTAACCAGCTTTGGATATTATATAGGAATTGAGAGAGAAAACCAAATCTAACAGATTTATTATTATTTATTAATAGACATATGGATCATAGATTGTGCTAATTATAGGAATAATAAAAAATAGATGTATACAGAAGAGTAAGAAAAATTAGTCTGGATCACTTGGTAATTTCAAAGTAAAGGATCACACTCCAATAAAAGTGCTGAAATTCAAAGAAATACATTCAATAGGAATAAAAAGACAAAAATGGAAAGAAATTATTCTGAAAAAGTTATAAAGATTATTGCAATTTGCTGAGAGTACCTATTGCAATGTTGTTGAAAAAGAATACTGAAAGGCATAAAAAGGAGGATCATAAGAGTAAAAGGGGTGATATTATCTCTGCTCAGCTCAGTGAGACCAATACACAAAGTTAGCATCCATATTTTTAAAAGATGTAAAATTGTAAAAGGTACAGAGAAGAGACATTTCCAAGAGCTGTAAAAAATGGCTCATGGTGGAAGATTTAGAGCACAGTCTGTTTGGTTGTTCAAAAAGATTAAGTGATTTGATTGCACTCATAAGTGCTTATATGAGGGCAAAATGCCCATTGCTAACGGGCTTCAATCTGGCAGGAAAAGGGCTATCAAGGACCTATGCCTGGAAGCTGGAGCCAGATAAATTCCAATTAGAATTTAGGCACATCTTTTTAACTGCAAGGGCAATTAATCACGGAAACAAGCTACCGAGGGATGAAGTAGTTTTCTCTGTCTGTGGAAACCCTTAAATAAAGAATGGTTGCCTTTCTCAGAGATATACTTCAGCCAAACACAAGTTGTTGTCTACTCAAATAAAAGTTATTGAGCTCAGAAGAGCTCAATAAAACTGGGTAAAGTTTAGAGTTTTGTAATTGGAACGGGCTAAGATTGATGATTGAATGGTGCTGTTTGACCTTACTCTGGAAGACTTTGTGGTGGATATCCTTAGTCATTTCTGTGCCTCTCGCAATTTGTTTACATATAAAAATCTTGGGCCAGAAAACTCAATCAACTATGTGAAAAATCCACATTATATCTTCTTTTACATTTGCAGAATAGGTATACTGTTTATTAATATGGAACTCTGTTGGTTTTATGAAATGAATAAAAAGCAATAAAGATAATATTTTGAAATTGTTTCCAAATCCATATGTATTTCAAATATATAAATAGCCTAAATCAATATTAACTTTAGTGGATCCGCATACAGTTCAAGTATTGAAAAAAAAATAAAATAGAATACTGTAGACATCAAAGCATCATGGGGATACACACAATTAACTTTACCAAAAATGAAAAGCCCCAGTTTGAAGTCAAATAGTGAAGTCAATGGAACTGATCGCAGTTAAGTATGTTTAAAAATCTTTGAAGAATCACTGTTTTAGTCTTATCCCTGTAATGATTCAACATAATTTTGAATACAAATGGGAAATGGGCATACAGGATAAAATATTATAATGTTTAAACTACCACTAAAAAATAAGAGATATCTTTAATGGCATGGTGGTTAAGATGAATATCGCTCTGGGCATCAGGCAAGTGGGGACAGGGGCACCTGGGATGTGAGGGACATTGTTGTGGATGATCTGGACTGATTCCACTGCAGTGTTGCTGGAGCAGAGGCTGGTGGCCCAAACAGTGGCTGAAATGGGTTTCTGGGCATTGGTCAGTGTAGGGGGAGACTTAGAGGGGCTAGACAAGGACAATGAGGGCTGGTAGCGCCTGGTTCAAAACTGTCAGCAGTGTCCTACACATCCCTTCTGGCCCCTGAAAACAGGATGCAAAAAATTTAAGTATGCCATCCGTCTGCAAGTCTTTTGCTCCTGGGTACCCTACCTCACTGAGAAATAGTTTAAAGTGTTTTGAACCTTTTTTCCTTGGCCATGTACTTAGAGAAACCTTGGGCTTTACTCTTTCTTTTTCCTTTTTCATTTCATCTTCATGAGAGTTTTGACTTTCCTAGCTCCCCACAGCGCACTCAGGCAATGTCCCTTTATTTCCATCATGCCTCCTTCCACTTTCTGTGTGCTTCATTTTTGCATTTGAGTTCAGTCAGGCAATCACTGTCCAGACCTTGCTGGCTCTCTGCCGTATTTTCCTGACCTTCTGCAAGGAACAGCTTGCTTTTATACTCTGCGAATCTTGTTTCCTGAAGATCAATTATCTCTCCAGGCCTCCTTTGCCCCTCCAGAGCAATTTCCCATGGAATCTTTCCAAACAGATCCCTTGGCAAACCAAAATCTGCTTTCTTGAAGAATACCTCTAATTCTGCTACCTTTCTACTTCTCTCTCCCCTCAAGGTACACCCTCTCCAATTCTCCAGCATCCACAACAGCCAAGTCTGTCATTAACCTTCACAACTCTGGACTGCTTTGGGATCAGTAAATCTAGTGGCACACATCTTCCTGTTGGTTTGTTGACCATGTAAATCAATAAATTGGCTTTTACATTCTTCAGAAATCACCTGGGTTGCCTGTACTCAGACACATTGCCTTTGCAGGATGAATTGAAGTGGTTATTTTTCCCCATGAATACAAATGCGTGAGATTTCCTTTGCTGTTTATACAGGCTTTCTAAAGCTTTCTAAACAGGCACTATCTCACTGTTAAATATGAAATCTGGACATTTATTTCATGTAAGCAAAAATGCATAATTAAATGTTTGGTAATTATTAGAGATGATACGTCAGACCAAATAGTACAAGTTGCCAAAAATTGTAGACCAATGCGATGATATAGGCATCAGAGAATTAGCTTATAAAAATTTGATACAGTCTAACTGAAAATTATTATTTCTCTAAAATAAAAGTTTTGTTCTAAGTATAAATGAAAACACACACAGTTCAAAGAAGTAAATTTTAAAATATTCTTCAAAGAACAAACAAATTAGGAAGACAATATCAAGAGAAAAATAATGAGGAACTATGTGAAGACTTGCTATAACATGGCACTATATCCTCCTTTGAGATACATATTTATAAATATATATATATATGCAGAGAGAGAGAGAGAGAGAAGTAAACAAGCAGTAAGGTCCTTAACATACACTGTCCAATAATAAAAATCTTGTGAAACAACTTTACTTATTTCCATGTTCTGACAATTATGACTCAGGTTTTTATTCTTATTTGAATGTTGTACAGAGATGACAGTGCTTGCAACAATTATGTAATTTATTTTCCTTTGTTCTGGACTTCCTTTGTGACATCAATTCATTTTATTCATTGACTAAACCAATATTTATGGCAATGTGAGAGCTAAATTTAAAAAAAAATAATAAATGAGATTTGGAAGTTTTTCCATGTATAAGGGCCAATATTGCAGTATAAATTAATGGATATTATAAATACTTGTGATTCACATGGCAGAAATTATCTTCCTAGGCTTAAACAAAGGTACAAAGGAAGACAGAGGCAATATGACAGAAAAAATTACCCTTGAAGGGGTGGAAAAAATACAGGTAGCATCTTCTTTCACAGTAGTCTCAGGCTGGTTTAAAGATCTGGAACTTATCTTGCATCCTTCAAGAGTCTTTTGGTAGATGTCACTGAAGTGGTTTAAGAAATAAAATGCATCATATATTGGCAAAGAAAAATGTCAAACTTATTTTATTTTCAAATTGTTATATTTTTAAAAACAAGTATGATCACAAAGTATACCAGCTGCATTCTTATTTATTAAATATATTTTCAAATGCTGAAAAATACATAGTGAAGTTTTGGGGATTTCTAAATCAGTCCATCCAGTTAGTAATTTAAATACATAAAAACTTAATTCACACTAATAATACTCTTAGTAAAAATGTAGCTTAAATATTGAACACAAATATAATTTTTTCCATTAGAAAAGGATTCCAGAAAGCTAATCTGCTTAAACAGATGCTCGTAGAAACATCTTCCTCAAAATATCTTTGCAAAACTGATAAGACTGTTTTGAATAATGCATTCCACCTCTAGTTCTGAAAGGAAATTTACATCAGAAGGCACATATTGTCAGTCTCCACATCCAGTTTAAAACCATTCTTATACTCATTTTGCAGAACATTAGTTGTTAATGTCACAAAAGATGATATGCATGCATGTACAAACACACGGACAGGTCTTTTCTCAGATGCAATAAAGGCTACATTGAATCTATTTTTTATATCACAAAACACTATTCATATCTTTATTTCTAAAAGAACTCTGCACATAACTTTTATTATTAAGGTGAATTGGATTTTCTTTTTGTTCAACAGTCTCTTGCATAGCAAACAATGACAGCTACACTGATGCTGAAAAATGTCTCTACAGCTATAATAAGCTCTGTTGAATATTGAAGATACAAGATGTATAATGTTAAAAAGACCTAAAACAACTAAATATTAAAAACTATGGAGGGTGGATGGAAAGGTAATTAGCACCAGTTGTATTAGGGGATTGCTGCAGTTTTAATAACACTTTGCCATTACAGGTTTTTAAGTACAATACATTATCTCTGTATTAAACTTTATAAGTGTGTGAGAGAAAGCTGTTACTGCAGCTTTTAGAAGAAGACATGGAAAGAATATAAGAATTAAATTGAATGTACTCACAGGATACTTGAACAATATAGATTTTATGTGTTTATATCTCAGTTATGTATATTTTTGCTGGTTTTACTAAAATATGAATGATCAACTAATTGATTCTTATGCTTTCCTTGTTAATTTAGTATGTATATAATACTACAGTATTACTTGAAACAGTAAAACTCTAAATAAGATATTTTACAGAGATTAAAAAAAAGTACTCTGTCTTTTTGAAATATTTTTCTTTTTAAAAAAGCCAGAAGTACCTCACTGTATCTTACTGGAAAAAAACAATTTCTAAACTAAATTTTCAAAACCTTCTCTTTCAAACATTTTCTTTTGTTATTTTTACTCTCAATCTTTAGAATGTAGTTATTCTTGTCCTTATCAGATCTAAGTGAGTACTTTTTCCTGAATAACTAAATTTAGGACAATATAGGTTATCGCCAATGAAATCCCTTTGCCAGTGTTAGTCATTAAATCCCTAGAGATATCTCTAAAATAGAGCAGATCAGAAGATGGTAGATTATTTGGGAATTCTTAAGGACAGCAATCTCAAATATATTTGTAATGGATTATATGTTTGCCCATATACATGGCACATTAGCTATTAACCCTTGATTAAATCTTTCAGTTTTATAGTAATACTATACAGAGAAAACTGAGGGGGAAAAAATGTATTTCTGATGCAATAAAGCTCTTAGCCTTTGTGACTCCATGACTGAAATAAAGTACAAAGGACCTAATTGCTGACTCTTCACAATTACTCTCAGAAACAGTAGTTCCAAATGACTCAAGAATGTTTGATAAATACTTCAATGAATATTGTCAGGAGTTGCCTGGGATATCTGGTCAAAGAAAGTTCAGTTCTTTCCAAAGTGACTGAAAAACAATTCACTTTTAATATGGAAAGTCAGTTTAAAACAAATTAAACAAAACCAAATGAAACAAACAATGAAACAATAAAGGGAATGTCCATGGTCACAGAAATGTTTGCTATTTTTCATGTGCAGAAGATTGGTTCATGTGCAGAAGAAGCTGTGGCCAGATGTATAAAATGTATTTATATCTAGGCCCAGACTGAAATAGCATGTACTTAGGTATTTGTAAATTTTAGGTTCAGAAAACTGTGAGTCACAGTAAAGGCATAAACCATTTAATGATTCAATGCTAAAATAATTTTGCTAAAGTAAATAGTTTATATGCCATCAAAATGAAATATTTTGGGTATCAAAATGACTCAAAACAAAAATTAATCTAACATTTCCATTAAAATTTTATTAAAACTGCATATAGATTCAATATGTGCAACTCCCTTTTACAGTAAGTTGTCTTCTTACAAAGCAGGACAGAAAAGACTCCCAAAGAGTTTTAGATTCAGTGTTTGTCCAATGAATCTTATACTACTTTAGACAGTCTGAAATGTGTTCTTTGGCAGTTGATAAACAAATACTGACAATATTTTTTCATTTTGTCTAACTGATGATTAACTGAAAAGAAATTATTCATTTTGACATGCTTTAGGTTCATAGTTATAAAGATTTTAAGTGACAAATGTTGCTGTGTTACTCAAGCATGTCAAAACAAAAGTAGTATTTGAATAACTATCTTTTTTATGCAATTTATCTTTTCTATTTCAAAATATTACAATAACTTATGCAGTTGCTGATAAGTTTCTGTGAAGGATTAGGTCATGTAATTGGGTTATGATACCACAAAGGCTGTTAACTCTTTTAGCTGCAGAAGGAAGAAAGGGCAACAAAGGTCAACAAGGCCAAGATTTCTGTTGTCCTGGAATCCAATTTCATGCTTAGACAGTACACAGCACAGCAAGATTGCCAAAGGGTGGCCTTTCTGTAGCCTAGGAAATATGATGTTTTGTCATTACTTGTAAAAAGCCTCAGGCTTTGAATTGACCTGGCAGTGCTGTCTCTCAGGACTCAATTGCACTTGCCTTGTCCTGAGCTGATGTCACCTTGTTTTCCTTGTGATAGTTATTGTCTCACAATCTGGTAACTATTGCCAAAATGTTCTTCAAATCACATAGCAGAAACAAATAGCCATTCTGTGTGAGAGGAATTGCTGGTGGCACCAGCATTAAATGCGGTGAAGTGTTCGTATAGGGCGACATCAGAAGTTCCAGTTTATGAAAACAGAACACAGTGGTCAGAAGCTGATCAATGCAGGAGTGTACCTGTGTGAGCCAGCTAAAACTAACTTCAGAGAAAAAGCAGAGAACAGAAAAACTGGAGCCCAAGGTAGAAGAACTCTCCACCATTAACAATACCTGTCTTTTGGCAAGAAGCTCAGGACACTGATGGGTTGTTGTAGACCCCCACTTCCTACTAAGAAGAGCAATACCCTTGCCCTTTGTATCCAGTGAGACAGAAGGGTAACATAACAGCAGGAGACAGGAATAACTTCGTAGGAAGCTAACATTTATTAACTGTTTGTATTGAGTAAGTGCTCTCTCTCTTCATTTTAGCTTTTATTGAGTGAGGTTTACTGTTATTGAAATTTTAACTGTAACTCTTTCTTGCATTTTTTTAAGAGTTCTGAAACATTACCAGGACATAAATTCTTAACCCCATATATAGCATGCATGACCTTTTGTCCTGAAGAAGGCTTTCATGAGTGTTTCTCATCTTCCATGAGACGTGTTTTGGATGACTTCTTCCTAGGGCTGTGATGATTCTCACAGCTACCAGACATCAATTTTTGTATACTGCTGAAGCTTGGTAATCATGTTGACTTAAATTGTTATGTAACTTCTGAACTTAAAAAAGTCAGGCAGTTTCCAAGTAGGTATAAGGAAGTTATTGCTAATCTGTGCAGAAGACAGCTTTAGTTCAGCAAAAAACTAGTCCATTTACAAATTAAACGGAGCCAAATTAAAAGCCAATTAAAGACTTTTAGTTCAAGGATTCAATAAGAGTAATGCAATTTTCTCTTTCTCTAGGAAATGCACTCTAGTGATAATCAAGATACACTTCACCATAAAATTGGTTTAGTAAAGCATATCTTGCTTTTTATCTGGTATGAGTACAGTCCAGTAGTGGCTCTTTCTACATAAAAGGGAAGAGATTAGTATGTCCTTCCCTACTGACTGACTAAAAAAAGAAACAAAGCTTAATATTAATATTTGAGAGTGAGAACATTTCTATTTGGTCACATTCTTAGCTGATGTAAATTGAGTTAGTTTCAGAATCAATGACTTATACCACCAGTTTCTAAAATATATGTCAGTTAATTTTGTAAGATATAGATATGTGTAAAACCCAGAAACTTTTCCAAATGGTGTTTACAGGGTTATTTTGTCTAAACATAAGTTAAACAGACAGTCCAAATCATCAAACACTCCTTTCTATAACTGTATAAACCAAAACAAATTTTTAATAAAACTTACAATTTTTTAGTATTTTCTAAATAAAGGCTTTAAAGGCTGTTTGTTTTAGTTATAACGTCACAATGTTTTAATAACAACAAATGAATTTACATAGTCTCAGTAATTTCAGTATTTTTAAGACTATTAGTAGCTTGCTTATACTGTCAAATAATGCACCAGTTTGTATACCATAAAAGTGTATATCCTTATTGGGTACACATAGGAAAGAAGCTGCTCTGCTCCTAATCTCTCTTCCCATTGCTCTGTGGATTTGACATTGTTCCAGTCTGCCACTGGAAAAAGTAGATTTTTTTTATTCAAAGGATAATAAAACGTCAATATAAATATCTCCTTGTCCCAGCTAACTTCAACACTCAAAATTATGTAAAGGTGATGTCATACGAAAACTCTTCACCTGCCACATTAAATTCTTCAATTCAATTGTTGTAATAGGAATATCTTTCAATTCTTTAAGTCTTCATATAGTCAGGATAGAGAAACACTCTACATTTTTCAATAAAAGAAACAGAAAAATTTGTGTATGCTAACTAGCCTACAGAATTGAGTTGGCATTCATCTCATCTAACTGCAACTAATTAAAAGTTCAGTGTATCATCTAAATTATTCTAGTGTCCCTTATAAATTAATGTGAATTAAGAATATTCCAAAGGTTACTTAACCTTTATATAACCTTTATATAGTGGGGGTGACTATCCCTTTTTACTGTCCCTAGAGGTAAAGCAAGGACAGAACTTTCAGCTTTCTGATTAATAGGACAGACAACATGGCTTTTATTTTAACACACACTATCAAATACTGAAATTTGGACACACTGCTGGCTGAATAAAAAAAAAATTCTTCTCAAAAAGTGTCATTTTCTCCAAGGCAAAATAATAATAAAAAAATCACCCAGAATTTCTTCCATTAGATGGAGGTAAAACTTGTATCCGAGGGCAATGTTGCAGTGATCCTCACTGGAAGATTGTTTTTCATTTAAGGGTTCATGACCTACATAAAAGGCCTGGGCGTATGCTGTCCTTTGCTGTGCTGAGCTGGATACAGCCTGGCCTTCAGGATCTTGTTGTGCTGAGCAAATCCCTTGTCTGAAGAATAAAATTGGCCAGTAACAGAGAAGCTGCATTCTGTTACCTCCGTGGCCTTGCCTTTACCTAGTAGTGCAGCAAGAAGTTCTCACACAAACATGTTTTCTGTTTGATAGTGGGAATGAATAGCACTGTTTTCTCGGGAGAAAATTCTGTGACAGCTAGAAGAACCAAAAGGAAGTAACCCTATCCACAAATGGGGTCTTCATGGTGTGCTGCCAGTGGATTGGAGATATTCAGTGATGCATTTTTCAAGGTTATCACCAATGAAAGAGACAAGTGATTTTCTATATTATTCTCTCTTCCTTTATAATACTGGCTCTAATAAATACCATTTGAAGTGAGACTTTACAAAGTCTAAATATCTTTCTTTGTGTTATCATAAAGCCCCAGAACCTCCTGGTGTAAAATAGATGATCAAAATTTTATTATATAAACACAGAGAAAAAAGGCATTGTCTGAAAATTTAGAAATGTTCAAGAAAGTATTCAAGACATTTTAATTTCCTAGAAACAAAAGGCTCCTATAGTACATCTTACCATTGCATTGTCTAAATATTTTTCAAGTCCTGGGTTAAGTAGGTATTGGGGTTTAGGTGTCCTTCCTTTTGTTCCCTCTCACTCATTGGTATTTTTCCCCATTTAGTTGCTGAGGAGACCTGACTGCTGTACTTAATGAGTGGTTAAGAAACCAAAGAGTTTGGGTGGGCCCAGGGAGGAAGGAGGCTGATTTTCTTGAGTTTGGGAGCAGGACTCTAGTGTGGAGTGGTTGTTACTTGGAGAGAGAAATTTGTCATTACCCAAATGAGCTGTTTTTCTCCTGTTTTTTTTTCCCTTCTTCATTTGTGGACATCGCACTCCTGTCCTGCCAGGACGTGCTGCAGCATCAGCTGCCACCGCGGAGCTGCTGATGCACCACCTACACTGGCCCGGGACTTTCTCTGTGGAGCTGCTGTTCCATGCCATCCACCGGCCCAGGATTCCTGCCCATCCCTGCCTTCCAGAGAGGTGTTTTCCTCAGAGCCCTGCAGGAGCTCCGGGACGGAGTGCCCACAGAGGGTTTGTGAGGCACAGCCTCTCCTCCACTTTTCCCATCTCGGCCATGAAGACAGCCATGGGGTCCTTGTTTCTGTTTTGTTAATGCTGTTGTTTGTTTGTTTGCCTTGTTCTACATACTAATAAGGAACTGTTATTCCTATCCTCATATCTTTGCCTGAGAGCCCCTTGATTTCAAAATCATAATAATTCAGAAGGAGTTGATTTACCTTTTTTTTTTTTTTTCCATTTCACGGGAGGTTGAAGCCTTCCTTAGCAGACACCTGTCTTCCAAACCGGGACAGTAGGATATATAATAAAAAATAACAACTAGTTATTTGTTCCGTGTAAGAAAGAAAAATAGGTCTGCAGATTAATTTTTTCAATATGTGCAGTTTTCTGTCTGCATAAAAAGGTTATATTTATGAAAGGATACCAAAACAGTGATCTTCATATATGCAGATTAATTTTTTCAATATGTGCAGTTTTCTGTCTGCATAAAAAGGTTATATTTATGAAAGGATACCAAAACAGTGATCTTCATATCTGCTGAGGTTTCTGGCAGCTTTTTGACTCCCTGCAGAGGCTCTTACCATAGTCATCTGCAGAGAGTAGAGTTACCCTTCTGGATAAAAAAAATTCTGTTGACTCAAGGAGCAAGGATGACAGCTCTGATTATCTATTAAGAGACTTAGGTTGCTATTTGGAGTAGTGTTTGATCTCTTATTTGAACACAGAACATTATATTTGATGCATTTGTAATACTGTCCACTGCTGAGAATTGCATTGCAAGGGTTTTCAAAGACCTGATGACTTTATTCTCAAATGCAGTCAGTGGTTTTATTCATACTGCAGGAAAAAAATACGCTTGCAACCAAATTAGCACACATACAAATAAAACTATGTCATTTGTCTCTCAAGTCTTCTCAGTGAACTGGCAACAGTTGAGGATAAACATGAGTCCTCTGTGAGAAAATGAAATTTTCTTGTGTAAATACCTGGCCTGTTCTGTGTCTCAGCTATGGCCCTTTTTAGGGCAAAAGAGTAAAGAAAATTGTAGGAGGTAGAGTAATATGTGAAATGAAGTATAAAATTGCTCAGTATGTTGGCTATAAAGGCTTTAATGCTAATCCTATTATTTCTCTGCTCCAGTTGTTAAAAATTCGAGATTTATTTAGCTCATTATCTGAGTTTAGAGTTGCCTTCACTAAAATTGAAGACATTAAAGTTTTACTAGCACAAATACTGAATTTTCTTAGGGCTTTCTGTTTATTCAATGGCTAGATAAGTTCAGTTGATAATTAGATAATCTCTGTTGAATTTTCAATCTTAATTGTTGAACTAGTCTTGTTTTAGCCTGCTTTATAAAAGTAGATATTTATGCACTGATTATCTCAGTGTAAACACATAAATTTCTGACCTTTTCCCTTTTTGTTTTCAGGAGATGCTATGACTATTCTAGTGAGATGCAAAACATAAATTAATTTAGGTCATCTCTTCGTTAATTGCACAATATTCTCAACCTTCTGCGAAAGTACAGGTTTTAATGTCAGATTTAGAATGAAACAGGAGCTGCTACAAGAATATGTATAGCTGCCATCTCTAAAAGTTTTACCCAAGGGCATATGGGTTTTCATGGTTCTAAATTGGCTGGATTAATGCATAGACTGCAGAATAGGCCTCAGCAAATGGAAAACCAGGTCTTAGATATTTGCTGAGACAACATGGCAGTGATCTCTGAGAAGGGATAAAGAATTGTGACAAGCTAAAGTGTAGCACAGAGAATCTCACTTCACTGAAGCAGTGAAAATTTAAAAAAAAGAGAAAATTATTGGCACTAAGCCAGAGTGCTCATCCTCAGTATACCTCAGCTCATGCCACCTGAAGACAACAGATATTTGAGACTTTTGTTAAAGCATGCTTGAATATATTGCTACAGTAAAAATCTCACTCTGATTTGTTACAAATGAACTAAACCTATCTCTGTAGAGCTGTAATCACAGGTTGAAATATGACCTGTCAAAAGTTAAATTAAACCAAAATGTTACTCTGTAATTGCTCTAAAAAATGTTAAATTGCTCAATCATAATTATAGTATTAAATTGACAATGTAATTTAAACTATTTAACAGTAAAATTCCTCTAGACTATGATGATGTTTTTATTACTATTGATATTACCATTATTTATTATAATCGTTATTGTTATTTTTATATTTTATGCTTCCCTGTCACATTCAGTTTTTATAAAGAGAAAGAAATGTCATAGCTTGTATTCAACCCTTCCATAATATACTGAGTTTAAAGAATTTGTGAGGTTGTATATTAAAGGAAGGTTCACTTCAAACACAAGTTCCTGCCAAAATATGCATGCATACTATTATATATGATTGAGCTATATTGTTATACCAATGTACACAGAAAAAAATGCACGATATCACTTTTATTATCACACACTATCATATTTTAGTTTGAAATTAAGTAGCAGAGCTTTTTGTAATGTATATTTCTCATAATTATTTAAAGAAGATATTGACTTAAAAGAGTGGAGCAAACAAATTCACTTTGAGAAGCTAGTTACTTTTTTTCCAGTACAAATTTTGAGGACTTGATAGCAACCAGAAAAGAGGCAGCATATTATTTTTCTTATTGTTATTATCTCTAAATTGGTTAAATTGCTGCTGAATAGAGTTGTAGTGGTTTTAAAATTGCCAATTTGAAATTTCCCGGCCAATGCACCAAAGAATGTTGTGGGTTTAGAACTAGCTAAACTCACTAGTACACTTATTTATTTGTCTGTTGTGAGATATGATTTTAGGAGAAAGGAAAAACAGGCTCAAACTTAGACCATAAGGAAAGTTTATTAACAAAACTAAAAAAAAAACAAAATGAAAAGGAAAAAATCAAAATGGAACTTTTAGAACACTTCTCCCCTTGCCCACCTTTCTCTTTTCTACTTGACAACATAGAACAAGATCTGGGATTTTTAAATCAGTTATCACTTCTACAATAATCTTTCCTCAATTCACATAGGGCGAGAAGTTTTCTTTTTCAACACTTTGGAGATATGTTCACAAGAACAGTTTTCTTGTGGCTTTGCATCTTCACAAAACAGCAGCTGCCCGGTTTAGAAAAACTCTGCTGTTGTGAAATTCCTCCCATTTTCACAATTGAGTCAATGGGTCATTGTCAACTTATGGGGTGTCATTTTTAAAGATGGGCTGTTCAAAGGAAAGACTCACTTTACCAGTTTCTACAATCATCTTTATCTCTAAGAAACACAAGTCTTTTTTTCTCTGCTCCCTGAAACACAGAGTCTTCTTTACTCTTCTCAGAGCACCACTGCTTCTTCAAAAATCTGCTCCCTCTGCTCAGGTTCACACTGAACACGTCACCATCTCTCCATATTTGTTTTCTCTCATGAATTAAAGGAAATGCTGTAGTTATTATAGTCCATCTCCATGGTGTTACCAAAAGAACTTTCAGTCCCAATTCTAAGACATCTCCTCATTCCCTCTCTCTTCATTTTGATACTTAAACTCTTTCCCAACTGACCCGGTTCTGTTCATGTTGTCACCCTCTGGTTTTCTCTCACCCAAGGAAGGAATCGTGGTCTGTGAGTCTCATCTGTGCACTGGCAGGCTTTCACTCAGGCCGGCAGTGGCTGAAGCAGTCACGGTGATGGATTGCAGCGGAACTGGGCTTCTCTCTCTCTCTGCTCTGCAGCTGCTGGAGAAAGCCGCGATGAAAACAGAAGGAAGGGGTGGGGGGGGCGCTCTGGCCTCCCATCCCCGTCCGGGAGCTGCTGGCTCTGGCCCGGCATGGCCCAGGGGAATCTCGGCTCGGCACAGCCAGAGGCGAGGGTGACCAAAGGCAGAGCCTGGACCCAGCTCCGGCTGGAGGGGCTCCTGTGCCCTTTCAGCCCGCCCGAGAGCCGCTGGGTGGGGGGCGGCCGGGCCCGGCCAGGCCCCGCCAGGCCGCGCTGGAACCAGGCCGGGCCTCCCCCCCCCCTCACAGCCCCGACACCTTCAGAAGCCGCAAGCCGAAAAGGGTGAGTTCAGAGTTTCCCGGGCTTTAAAATGGGTGTTCACGGCGGTGGATTCTGATTTCTAATTGTTTATAAAGCTGTCAGTTCTCAGAACTGGGCAGCTATTGGCTCTTTCTGAAGCTCCCAAGAGCCTCTCTCAGGAGAACTATTTCCGTAGATGTTTTTCCTTCCTTCCTCTCCAATATTAACTAATGTCAAACCAGCACAAGAGTGAAACATGCAAGCTCTGAAACAGAATGTTTTGAAGTAGACTTATGCAGTGTTGAAACTAGAACACTAAAATTAACAAGGCAGTTGTTTCTATCCATAAACTTTATTTGAAGCTTTGTTATTTTGTTTCTTTGCTGTTGATAAAAGTTGATAAACTGTTGAATAATTTTCTTCAGGACAATTACTAATAGTGGAAAACATTTTGAGGGAAAGGGTGGACTGAGAGGCAGAAAGAGAGAGAGAGAGAAAGACATGAGGAGAAGGAGATGCAAATTTCTTTCACCCAAATATTTATCCTTCAGCCAAATATTTACCCTTCCTGATCATTTTTTATTATCTAGAAATGCTGAGGTGGGTTGACCTTAGCTACCAATTAAGTGCCCACCAGCTGCTCACTTAGTCACAGTCCTCTTAAGAGGATGCTGGACAGAATGGAAACAACAAAAGCAAGAAAACTCTTACAGGTCAAGAAAATTCTTACAGGTCAAGAGTTTTCTTGCAACGAAAGCAAGAAAACTCTTACAGGTCAGAGATAAACTCTTACAGTTTAATAAATGGAGGGGGAAAAAAGGAAAAAATAAAAAACAAGAACAAAAAAAACCCCAAACAGGCAAAAAAAAATCAGTCTGTCACGACCTGCTACAAGCAGACCATTGCTAGGTCAGTTTCAGAGTAAAGCCTGGCTGGGAAATGCTCCTGGCCAGCCCTTCCACATTTTTATTGCTGAGCATGACACTATACAGTATAGAATATCCCTTTGGTCAAGTGGGTCAGCTGTTTTGGCTGTTTGTGTTCCTTCCCAGCAACTTACCCACCCTGGCCTCCTTCTTGGTGAGTAGAGTGGGGAACAATGAAGTCTTTGAGGCTGTGCAGTGCTCAGCAGTAACCAAAAGACTGATCTCTTATCACACTGATGTAGTCACAAACCTAAACCTCAGATGAATATGGCTGCCTATGAACAAAATTTATTGTTTCAAAGCAAGACCCAGTAGAAAGGCTTGTGGTGAATAATGCAATGGCAGCCTCTTGACATCACATAAAAGTAAAATAAAATGGAGGAATACTGGTGAGATTGGCTGATAACAGGCAATTAATAGAAGGTGTGTTATAGAAATCTATAAGAAGTGAGGTAAAATTTATTCAGGGCATGGGAAATATAGCAATGACTATTAGTCTCATGAAACAAAATACTGAAGGAAAAACAGGAAAAAAATAGCAACAGTGCTTAGTTTGTGTATTCCTAGAAGCAAGTTGTTGTTGATTTTCTGCATAATTTGGTTTAGACAGGACCAGATGAGAATTTTTTACTTTATTACATTTTTCAAGCCATCTGTTTGCTTTCTTAAACAAATATGTATCTGGACATCACAAAGCTTGTTGACAAAGCTACATTTAGAAGGACCTTCAAGGCATTATTGTCATTGCACCACTGCTTTTTCACAAAAGTAATAGTGTAAGAATCAGTGTGAAGAATCAGTAGATTATATCAATTTAACATAACATTTAAGTGAGATAATCAAAACCAAATCAAATTACCTTGTACAGAGAGAAATAGACACTTCCTGAGGACAACTCATCTAATCTTAGTTGCATACTACAAGCTGCATCAAATTAACCTCTCCCTGAAGGCACATATATTAATTGTTCTTTACTCTCCTCCAGGTAGAGTGACTTAGACTACAACTTGATTGGTGATTGGTGTTTACATAAGTTATAGCTCATCCTAATTCATATAGAAATTCATATGCAAATCCTATAATTAACTTAAATACCAAAATTGATCAAAGATAGTAATATACTTGTCATTTGCAAATCAGCAGAGCTCTGTTGCCTCAAAAGGGAGCTATGTTGACAAAATTAAATATAGACATCTAAATCTTTGAGATACAAGTTATGTGAAATTATTTGCTTCTCATGATTTTAAAGTCAGAAAGATTAATGTGCCATTTCTCATTTTGAGGGCTTCACTGAACAACTATTACATCTACTACAGGCCTTATTTTCAGGAATCTATGACTCACAGAAAATAATAACTACAAAAAAACCTAAATTCAATTGTATTCTCACTTGTTGCAAATTCCCTGCATTCTTTAATTTATTCATGTAGCAGTTAATTTGCCAACTAAGACTGACAGACATGCCAAGTTGAGTAAAATTATAACTTACTTACCCACTATGAAGCTCTCTGCAAGGCTAAGCAAATGCCTATTTTAAGGTTTGTGTGGGACTAGTGCTAGTAGATGGGATTTGCTTATTTCCTCAAGAACAGTTACAGAGAACAATTTAAAATTTTGTTGTCAAAAGAATAGTTTTTCCTTCAGCTCTGTAGCCAGTTCTGTGCACTATTGGTACTGGTACATTTACAAGTATTTAGGGCCTTTCCAAATACTTTTTTAATTCTAGACCAAGAAATTAATATGTGTGCCTCATGAATTTTTCAAGCAGATCAATGTATTTCAACAAGATGTCACCGAAAACTCACAATGATTCTTAATTGAAGATCATCCTGCATTGGGCTATTCTGGTTCCACAAGACACAGGTGAACCTACTAAGCGTTGTTGACTTTGCAGGTTCTCAGCTGATTTACCATTTCAAGTAAAAATCTTGGAAATCAAGGTATGCAAACATAAATTAAAACACTGTGGGATTTATTTTTCTTTCTCTTCCAGGCTTAAAAATTAAAGCTGTACAAGGAAAGGCTTCAGTAAAACTATAAAAGATGTCATAAGCCAGAATAAAATTTCAGTATGCAGCATCTTGGTTTTGTGTTTTGTATTAGATTGTAGTATGATTTTATTATCATTATATGCAGAATATTTCATTTTATCATGCAGTGAAATTAATATGTAAATATTGATAGTTTTTGTGATTGATACAGAGGATTATAAATATGTTAGCTAGTATAAACTTTGTGAAAAGTTTTAATGGAAACAGCTATTTCAGAAATAATAAAAGTGTATGTAAATTTTGTCAATAATGTTCATGAAGTGTAGAACTGCATCAAAACTATTTATCTATAAATGCAAATAAGTTTGAAGATTTGATAACACATATTAAAATGCAAATAATAATATTCTAAAGTCATTTTTGAAGGTGAAGGTTTGAATTTTCATCTTTCTCCTTCTCTCTCCCCCTTTTTTGTCTCACTCCTGGTAAAACAGAAGAGAAATGATTCATTTTTTCACGGCGACTTCCTTGGAAATCATTATTACTCACTGGCGTACAGCTTCAGTACATGACTGTCTAAGTGAAGGCATTTCCATCACGGTGTTCTCTCCTTGAAGAGTGACTACCATAGGATATTATTGATTTGCTTAGTGTATGATGATTCAGAGGTTAGACAGCTCAGAGTACAGCTGTTTTAGAAACTTTATTTCAAATAAACTCAAATATGATTCGGTATATGAAAACCTCGGGCATTTTCTGCCTCCTAGTCAAAGTACAATTTTTAAATTTTGTATTTCATTTATATAGAAATTATATATTTTTGACCAGAAACCAAAAAAAATACAAATCAAGAAAAAGGCACAAATTTTGCCGTTATTACATATAAAAAAAATATTTGTCAAAAATAATGTACAGGCACAGCCTTGTTTTCCATGCTTTTAGTAAATTGAAAAAAAAAAGCCTTAAATATATACATATATATATATATAGGTGCTTCAGCTCAGTGTTTAGAAGCCAAATATTTGCATGATTTCATCATGAAATGTCATTTCTCTTTTGTATTTTCATAGAAGCTTCCCAGAGAGAACCAGTACTTTGGCTGGAGAGTGGTTTATCCATTAATATCCACACCTAGAATAGGAAGAAACCCCAAAGTTGAGGGAAATCTTTCTGATTCAGAGGTAAGATGCATTTCGTACCAGTCGGGTACATTTTGTGTAGGCTGTCAATTCAGGCCTCATGGCAGTGATGCTGACAAAGGGGCATCTGCCATCCCTATGGTTGTGGTTTGAGCTGTAACACACAGCAAGAACAAGCCCGTGTTTAATGCCAGAGTTTTCACCTGCAGCTGAGTGCAGGCACCGCATTTTCTATGTCAATATCTCTCTTGCTTTAGGAGCCTGTTACAGCATGTTTTTTGCTTACTATATTTGATTACTTTTTGTATTGTAAAGTTGTAAACACCCCCCTGTTATGTTAATAGTTTATCCCAGGTGTACTCTTCTATCGCAGCTGCCAATCCACTCTGGAAACTGCCCCTTGTTCCCGAATGTTCCCTGTCCATCCCCTGTTATTCAGTCCCTCATTGGTTTATGTAACCTTTTCCCTCCCACTGTGATCCTTTATTGGTTTATACTTTGTAAACCCCTCCTTGTTCTCCTCCCCTGAGTTTCCCTCATAGGCTCATTCATCCCCTCCCCTTGCTCCTCCCCATAGATCAGTGGCTGTAATCTGAGATCTCGGCTCTCTTGTGGAAGAGCTTTCAAGAGAATAAGCGTCTTTGGAAATGCCATGAGAGGCCTCTGTCTCATCCTTGCTCCTGCCCTCGGTGTTTGGGTGTTTGCAGAGCGTGGCTCTGAGCCAGCACTTGGGTCCAGAGCTCTGCTCAAGGCTGGCCCAGCCCTGGTGTGAGTGCCGGAGACTTCCACCTGCTGAACTAGCTACTTTAATTGCTCCAACACTCTTGTCGGGAACCCATCTACCAGATTTACTTTCTTAGCAGGCAGGCCAGAAGCACCTGGGTTAGAAGGTGCAAAACTGGAAAGAAAAAAGTATAAAAGTGCAAAAAGTATAGAAGCTGCAAAACTGGGATTAAAGGAGGTGCATACATTTAGTAAATAAATGTTGAGTTTAGGTTAAAGAAGTCTAAGGGCTCTTGGAACTTCTGCTAAGCCCTTGTTTGGTCTAAAATGCCTCTTCCAAGTCATGCAAAAGAGCGACAGAATTCATCATCTTCATCTAGCTAAGTGCTGAAACTTTTGTCCTATTAACAGTCCATGATATTGTTCTGTAAAGTGCCTAGTGCTTGTAGCACAGCTCCAAAATTTTTAATGCAACAATTTCCTTTTTGGAAATTGAATTCTTGTTTTCAAGCCAACCCATAGTACCTCTCTAATGGAGACGCTAAAATGAAGTTAAAGCAAAATATTTAAAACTTTTAAATTTAGGATGTTTGTTTCTGTATTTCAAAATTTCCTTAACATTAAGATTATTAAAGCCTTTGATTCTGAAATACTATTTTCTGTGACTTGGTCAAACAATTATAATAATCCAGACAAAGAGAATAATATGTAAAGGTGATAGATCTCTGCAAATCTATACAGGTCAAACAGCTGAGTTCCATAAAACTTCAATACAAAAAGGTCAACAAGGCAAACAGACCAGTTCAGAGCCACAGAGATCACCAGTTCTTGCCATCATGCTCCTTGTTCTAGGAGTAAGAGATTAATATAAACCTTAGCCTTTCTGTTACAGTGATATACAACAGTAGACTCTTCACCTCCTTTCGTTACTATTGTACTGATGCCAATTTTGATCCCAGGGGAAGCTATGAAAGTGTAGGGAGGACTGATGAGAGACCTATGAGAGATTGGAATGCTGATAGCTCAAACAGTCAAGGTGCAAGCTGATGATGTACTCTTGTTCTCAGGTGGGATGTTGTGCACTGCCACCACCTCAGGCTACAGCTTGGTGCTGAACAAGATAAGGAAAGAGGATGAGGCAGATCGTGGGAGGTGGGGTAATGCTTTGGGGGAGGTACCTGGGTATTCCCACCAAAACCTGACCTCTATCACAGTATTTCTGACATTGTCATCACAGATATTAAACACAAATAAAAGTAAATAAAAAGGCCAGTACCACACAAAATGTAATAAATGTTCACAAATCTAATAAATAATCTCTTAGGAATGTAATTTCCATTGTCATTCATTGTAGTGTCAGTAAAGGGCCATTGGATGATACTAGCCCTTTGTATGGGGAACCATAAATCTGCAAGGTTACTGTAAAATACTGGGACCTTAATTTTATTTTATGCCGTCCTCAGAGAAAAATATTAATGCAGTAAAAACCCCAAACTTTTTCTGTAAGTATTTTCAAAACTGTTGCAGTGTTAAACTGGTAAAAGTGTTTAGTAAAATTCCCACAGATGTCAGTGAAAAACAGTAAAGACTTCAAAATGTGTTTGTAGATCATAGACCAGATTTCAGGCTATTAGGTAGCTGTAGTAGCTAATGTATTTTCCCAAGCTTTACTCTTGAATACCTGTTCAAAATACTAAGGTGGTTTTTTTTCTCTGCTTCTTCTTAAAGAAGGATTTTTTTTTCCTTAGTGAAAAGCAAGACAACCCTGACTGTAAAGTAGTAGATAATTCTCATCAATTCTGTTAAAATTGTAGCCATATATTGGTTTGGAATACATAATTTTCTCTTGTAAATGCATTTGACCCTCATACACACATTCTCAGAGTAGCAGGTTCTGACTGAGCCTTCTAAATAAAATGCATCTTTCCCTAAACAGTGCTTCAGCAATGAGGATTTATCTGTGCCACAGAAGTCTTGGTGACTTCTAAGTACTTAAGTAAACAAATGTTTTGAAATGGCATGGATTTATTTCACTTCAGACTTTCTCTGTATTCCCCCCCCAAAAAAAAGTCCAAACAGAATAAAAAGCTTAAGGGAAAGGGCACAGGAAGAAATAAGGAAACGGAATAAGGAAGAAGTATCTTTTTTTTAATCTATGTGGAGTAGACTTCTCTGATTCCCCTTTGTATTTTCTGTTGCTGGAGATTATAGCAGGAACTCTCTTCCTTACTGTGTACTACCAATGAGATATGGCTTCTGTCAGCTTTGGGCAACATAATGAATAATAATTTAATACAAATAAAATGTTACTGAAATAAAAGAGAACACAGTATGGATCTAAGATGCAAGACCTACTTATTATTCTAAGGATAGATTTCTGCTGGTTTCTAATGTATTATTTTACTTCATTGTTCTTGCTCTGTTTCTAGAGTGTGTATATCAGTACTTTAATGGAATATTTTAATTTATTTCTCAGCAAGACTAAATTCATCTAGTGTGAAATCATCTTAAACACAGACTGAATACTGTTAACCAGTGGGAATACTTCAGTTTTGCATTTGGTCTGTAAATGAAAATTAATGAAATACTGTCCAGTCCTTTCAAATAACAAACTAAAGATGCTACATTCAGATTAACAACTGGTGCAGATGGGAACATCTCTCAATCCCTTGTGGAAATGACTCTTCACTTCAATGCATAGCCAAGTGCATAAATTTGAGAGGGGAACAGGAGGGAGTGAAATTGAGCTTTAGTGTCTCCCCTCCAGAGGCTCTGCCTTCATCTAGTTCCTTGTCCTTTGCCTTCTAGCTTAAAGATGGTATCTCTCTATTTCATTCTCTTCCCTCATAGTTCTGAACAGGATATGTTTCCTGATGCATGATCACTGCAGAAGAGTTCAAAGAAATTAAAATCCCCATTGTCACTTTGAGTATAGTTTACTTCCTTGCCTCTGAAGCCTTCAGGACAAAGCCAAACCGAATTGGCATTGTATTAACCCTTTCTTATTCTATCAGAAAGACAGTAATAACCAAACCACAAGAAAGATGCACTTTTCCAAGGGAATTAAGATCCTTATTTCTAAAAACTATATTTATAAACTTTTATGTTGAAAAGATATTTTATATATACACATAAGTTAAAAAAATAAAAGGCATCAAAATTTAGAGCTATAAAAACATACGTATGTTTGGGTATTTTTCAGAGTTTTGTAGTACTGGCTTGTAAAGGGGTCCTAGTTTATCCCATTGCATCATTGAATCCTGCAAATCTGCAACTACAATACATTTATCATTTTACTTTTTGTAGGCTCCATAGAAAAAAGCAAAGATAGGATCTTCTCATCCATAAAACAGAGATATTTCTTCAGGTAGATGCCTTTCCCTTAAGTACTCATCAAAGTTTGTAAAGGACTATAATGTATTCAAGTTAAAAATTAAAATTCACTTAATCTATCCAGCTGCAGTGTCTATATGACACTCCTTGAAGGTTATTTTCTGATGGGGTATATTTCTGTTAGGGAAAAATGTAAAAATATCCATACGGAGACAGAACAGGATGGCTGTGGCCATTCCATCCTTGCCTGAACAAAACAGAGATCCAGCAGTAGTCCTGAATATGCCCAGAGGAAGGCTCCTTGTGGTATTTTAGTTTCTCTCAACAGAAGAAAAACTGCTTTAGCTAGACATGGGATGTAGGGATGGCATGCAGGGCAGTGGCCAAGGTGAGAAGCAAAGGTCACAAGATGTGCTTTACTTCCCTGCAGCAGTTCCAGCGGAATTACCAGCTTATATGATAAATTCAAAATGGCAGACTTCATATAGCAAAGTTTTATGTCACTTGTGATACAGATTACTCGGAATTAGAGTGACAGTACAAGATCTGGGAGATGATAAAACTGACAAAATGTATTACAGAAACACACTGAAAGCAACTATGTTAGTAACTTAAATTTCACTTCTATGAAATCAATAGGCAAACTTACAGAGAAATAAAGAGGAGAAAGCCTTTAATGCTTTAAGTTAAATGCTACTTAGGATGGAGAAATTGATTAAGTGGCTTTCATGTTTCTCATTCCCTCACAACCAAAATCTGTATCACTCCAATATGCCAGAAAAACAGTTCAGATAAATAACTGATCTGATGACATCTGGGAAAAAGCGCAATGTTTTATAAATACAATGTCTTCTAAATCTCTATCTTTTTGAGAGGTAAGGAGAAAAAGAACAAAATATTCAGTTGTTGTGCATGACTTACATGATTCTCAAAATTGAAGAAGTGATTCAAAGTATTTCTGGATCTTTGCTGTAAAAAGAGTGCCTGTCTTGATTAAATGAGATTTTGCTTCTAGTTTTATTCTTATGGAGCAATTAAATTATGTTCATAATTAAAGTCATATTACCTTCAAAGAATATCCATTCTCAGCACTGATGGTTCTTCTGGCTATTTCAGAGACAATTAAAAAAATCCCTCCCACTTCCATTTAATCTTCCTATTTCACAATGAGGTATTATGCTGAGGTATCATGAGGAAACAAGCTTGGTGTAAGTGGTTACAAGATTATATGATATCAAATTTCAATTATATAGAAACTTTAGCAGTCAATAATGGATTTCTACTTAAATGAAAAATAAAGCAAAAAAATCATATTAAAGACTAGTACAGATAATTTTTTTGGTAAATTTTAAAAAGGAAAAATTACTGAATTTAGTAATTTTGAAGATTAGCTTAAAAGTATTTATGTTCATGTCCAGAAGCTAGTGTTTGTTATTAAGTTCAGGGAGGAGACATGAACCTCTACAGAGTTAATCCAAGTCTTTACACATCACTAACATTTGCAGATACATTTTCTTTAACTGCAGTGACACTTTGTCAAATTTTCACATACCAAACTCCTTGTGGATTATCATTCTACAGAGATTTATTTATTTTGCTATTTAATTGCAAAAGAGATAAATACTGCTGGAAAAAATGCAAATGTGAAATGCTATTATATAAGGGATTGAGTAAGTATGTAGTAATCTTCTTGGATGTGTTTGTCAATTTGGGACTAACAAAATATTTAGGAACAGAAGCTCATTCAGCCTTCCTGTGCCTTTAACCAAAGAAAAAGCTGAAATGGAATGTCGAGAAATAGTGAAGATTGCTGGCCTTTTCTTGGGCAGCAAATGTTTTCTCTCTGCAGCTCTGAGAAAGCAGGAATGGTAAGCATTGAAATGTTGAGATGTTGTCTTGGTTCCAGGTAGAACTGAGTAGCCAGGATGGGCTATGCCCAGGACACAAAGGCTATTCTGTACCAAACCACAGCTTTGCTGGGAACAGGGTGAAGGGGCTCCCTCTGAACCAGTAATGCTGGTTGTCCTGGTTTAGGGCAAATTTGGGAGAAAACCTCCAAAGGGGGCCTCCCCAGGCACCAAACCCACACGGCCCCTCCCCCCAATCAGTTCGAAAAGGACTCCTTGGAGAGAAGTGGTAAGAACCTGTTTATTGAACAGGCGAGGCACCCCCAGCACACAAAATGAACAACACCAGATAATAACACTCTTTCACTGCTCTGAAAAGATGACAAACTCAGAAAGTCTCTCCTGGGAGTGGTCGCTCTGTTACCGGTCCCTCCGATGCTGGGGCAGCTGCTGCAGGCCACAGGGTGCAGACTCTCGGTGTTTCCCAGGTCCCAGTCCAGAGCAGGTTCAGGTGGTTCCAGAGAAAAAGGGAAAGAAAAAAAGAGCAGTCCAGGGAAAAATTTGGACTGCTTAGATCAACTAACTAATGAGCAGAAAGCAAGAGCAAAGCAAAGCCAGAGCCAAGCAAGGGCAGAGCCAGAAGCCAAAGCAAAAGCTGCAGTACCTACTGCCGTGTCTCTGTGTCCCGCCAGCCACTGGGGGAGTGAGCAGACTGATAGCAAAAACCAAAACAAAACTTCACTCTTCAAAGCCAGTCTTGAAGACACAGAACATAATATCCAGCGTAAACAGAACACACGATTGGGGATACAAGCACTGTAACATCACCCTAGGACACTGGTTCAGAGCAATCACTTGTGAACTGTTTGTCTATATTGTATATTTTGTTGTTAATACTGTTGATGTTACTCATTGCTTTCTCATCTCATCACTGTTTCCAGATAATTCTTCTTATCTCAACCCATGAGTTTTACCTTTTGTGCCTCCAACTCTTCTCTCCAGCCCCCTGCAGGGGAAGGGGGGAGCAATTGAGCAGCCCATGATTTGGAGAACCTTGGGAGTACCATTCCTAAGCCATGACAGACATGAAAGCTAGCATGAAAGTGTGTCAGGAAAACTGCAGTTTATAATTGGAAGGGTTAACATGTTACATAAACTGCAGATGAAGTAGAAGAATTAGCGTCAGACACGTGCATCAGAATGTTTTTAATTTTTAACTGAATCATGTAAACTCACATTTATCTGCTTGTTTACATATTTAAAAAAGGTGGATCATTATAATTTTTTTCCCTGGTTTCTATATTCATTGGTGAAGTCAACATGACAGAGCACTTCACTAAGTACCACATTTGTCAGAAATAGGTTGATGAATTATTCAGGGCCTTAATTCCCATTTGTAAATTTTTGTAAACTATGAGATTGTACTGTATTAAATCTTAAAAAACAGCAATTTGTGCCTGCAGGATGACACAGACTTGATATTAAAAGCTGTCTGACTGTTAACTTCCTTTTCCCTTGTCTTTTTTTTTTTAAGCAACTTTATTGACTTCATGTATTGTAATAAATTCCAGACGGGATCCTTTTTCTCTCTGGGAAAAATCTTCTCTTTGTTTCTGAAGGTGACTCAGGATCCTCTCCCTGGTATTAAGATAATTTTTTTTCTCACAGAAACCTGCAAGCCTTTAATGAATTCCCCATTCTACTGCTTAATACAAAAATTGTCCTACTTGAGCATGTTGTTTTGATCATGGTGGAGTGTAATTTCTACCAACCCTGACTTTGTAATAGTTCATCAAAGCAAGACAGCTAGACAGGTTTCTTCCTTAACCATGTTTTTCCTTCTGACAAAATATTCAATCTACAAATTGCATACACATAACTGTGTGTACCCATAATGAGATACATATACTGTATAATTATCAGTTGATCAGTTTTACTGTTCATCCTTACAAATAGTATCTTAACCACTGGGTGGGTTGGGTGGCATGGAGAAAAGGGGAAAAGCCTAAAGGCTAAATAAAAGAATTACTTACAAATGTCATAACTTAAAAATAAGCAAATGTTTTGGCTGTGTTATCTAGGATGTATTCTCAACATTTAGAAATTTAGAAATTAAATACCTTCAAATTCTTTTTAATATTATAAGGGATAGCAATATACTGTTGTTTAAGAGGAAATTTCTTGAAGTGGACTAAAAATCTGGGATCCTTACAGAAAAAAACCCCATACATTTAGTAAGACTTCTGCAAAAAATCATTAGTTTTGACATATGTTGATACTGCAAAATGCTACTGAGGTATTTGAGATAAATTTCTGCAGAACAGTTAAACTGGCTTACTCTGAGGTCTTTGTGGCTTTATCTAACATCACTGGTTTTGGTGGCAAACCCAGCAGGTTAGAAGTTAGACTGGATAACCATGTATTAATTCATTGTAGACTTCCATTTTTCCTTTCCACAACATATCAGATTCTTGAGGCAAAGGTGCTGATTTTGACACCCAATAGTCTAAAAAAGACAGTCTGAATATGTGCTGGGGATTAGGGGTTTTAAAAAACCTTCTTTTGAGGCTTCAGTTTTATAGAGATGATGGAGGGCATAAACAGTGCTGTTATCTGGACTAATTTTCCATTAAAGATTGACTTCTCAGTCTGCATTTTTCAGGCCAGATGCCTGAAGGCAGAGGTAGGCAGAGCCTTGCCTGCACCACCAAATGTAAATGCCTGTGATTTTTTCAGTCTGATGGTAACTTAACACTGGTTGCTGTCCTCACAGGCAGCATTAATCTCTGGAGTGTCTCTGGAAAGTCAGAAAAATTGGAAAAGTTTCCTATATTCATCTACCATCTTCCAACTGCAGCCCATGCAAGAGAAACCCAGACCCCTGTCAACTGACCATTTTCTGTGTGCTGAAAGCTAGACCAAGAGACTTGGTCTCTCCAGTAAATTTATGCAGTGGCATCCAAAGGACCACATAGGAAAAAACCTGTTTTCTATTTTTCTTTTCCAGGTCTTTGAAAGATTTCTGTTTGCTTTTGCTTTCCTTCCCTTAAACCAAACCAAACCAAACCAAACCAAACCAACAACAACAAAATAGAATCAAACCCAAAAAAACCCCTCCAAAGTTAAGATTTGGAGTTGAAATCACAAGTAAAATACATATGATTTGACCATGTGCTTTGTTTCCTGAAAAAAGGCAAACTACCTTCCCTTGCACAATAATCACTTTGGTCCTTATGGACCTTGCAAAAGGAAAGGGCATTCAGTGCCTGGGATTATGGCTGTAGGACATATCTCCATGTCTCTCTCCTGTAATCTGAGGAGGACAGAACGTTCCTGCTCTATGCAGCAACACTTCACAAAAGGTAACCTCATTGAAAAAAATGCTATAACACTGCTTCTGTGTGCTCTAGAGTCAGAGTACAGAAAAAGCAGGAAAAGACTGGCATGTGAAAGGTCTGAACCTGAGTCCACTCAATGACCTCACATTTAAGAACTCTCCCCATGCTGCCAATGTAGATAGTGCATGCCAATGAGGAGTGACATATTCAAAGCATTAGAAAATGGTGGAGCAGGATTGCAAAACACCTATAGTGAATCTTGGATTAGCAGGAGACAGGAAAAATAGAAATCTGCTGCCAAGGCTCATGTCCAGGGATATGGAGTGAAATGGTGGAAAACATTAGTTATTTCTCTGCAGCATCTCAGAAAAGAACAGCCTACTGCACCATTTATATAAGTAAATGCTCCATAAACAGGGACAATGGTTGTAGCCAGGTAGGGGCCAGCCTCTTCTTCCAGGCAGTCAGCAACAGGATGAAAGGACAAAGTCTCAAGCTGAACCAGGGGAGGTACAGGTTGGACATCAGGAAGACTTTCTTAACAGGAAGGGTGATTAGATATTGCAGTGAGCTGCCCTGGGAGGTGGAGTCACCATTCCTGGAGATGTTTAAGAAAAGACTGGATGCAGCACTCAGTGCCATGGTCTAGTTGACAGGGTGGTGTTTGGTCGAAGATTGGACTTGATGATTCCAGAAATATTTCCCCAACTGATTCTATGATTCTGTAAAATCTGCTCAATTCAAGTAATCACAAGAACTATATTAATAATTTTATCTGTATCCGAATTTTCATTTCCTATGAACAGTAACACAACTTGGACAAAAAAAAATGTAAAGATATTTTTCCTGCTATTTTTACAAACAATGCCAAAATTCACTAATTATTGCCACTCAAAAGCACGTAATTTCATGTTCCCCAAAGGACCAGTTTGTCTCCCCAAAATGTGAGAGGTACCATGGAAACAGTAGAAGTTACTGCAAGATGCAGAAGCATTACTGTTTAATGATCTAGAGTTTTGTTTTTACTTAAATACAGAGCTTTAATACCATAACATTTTTGTCTTCTTACCCTTAACTTTTTCTCTCTAATTCTGTCACTGCTCTGTTTTGTTTCTTCTCCAGGGGACATTTTCTCTCATCAGACCATCATTAATTAGTTTGTTTGTGGCATCAGCTGTCACTTACTATGAGATTCTAAGCTCCTGATAAAAGCATTTTCCCTTACTCTCTTTACAGCCTTTCTTTTAAATCCTTAATGTGCCATCCATTCTCTTTTGTTTCTTCCTAAGAAATGAGGCATTTTTAAAAATAAGGCTACTAATTTTTTTCCCCTAATACGTGGATTTTTTACAGAATATATTGTCAGTCTCTCCTTACAGAATCCTATTGTTGCCAAGATGATGTTTCTTATGGAAGCAGATGCAGATATTTTATAGTGTTATATTTTATAGAAACTAGAGAGAGAATTAGGAATAGGCATAACATGAGTAAATATAAACCAAAAGTAAAAAGAGCAGCATAATTCCCATCCCCCTAGGCAGTAGCGGGTGTGACAGATCATGGGTAAATGAAAAGTACTGTTCTTACAAGTAGACTATAGGGTTTCTTTTTCTTTTTTAAATTTATAACTATATTTTAATTAAGGGTTTTATTTTAGATCACAACATGTTTAAGAGCAGCAAGAGAAATCATTGCAAATGATGTAAATCTTGTCAGCTGCAGTACAATTATTCATATTTTGGCCTGAATTGCAATGATTTTAGTCCAAGTACTTCTCATCCTCCAAAAATATTTAGTAGGCTAGATGTCATGTAAGAAATAACTGGTGGGAGTATAAGTACTAAGAACATTAACACTTTTTTTTTGTTTTTAATCCAGACTTCCTTGTGTCAGTTGTTAGCTATAATGAACTCAGCTTGTGAGTTACTGAAGATATAATTTTTTAAATATCTTTTGCAAAATATATAATGGATATGCAATATGTTGCCAGAAGACATGGGAGTTTGAAACAGAAGGGCAGGGCACAACTGCCAGCCTGGAATATTTCCTGAGGATCTGACTCTGACGTGTACTTTAGTACCTGATCTTTTGCTCACATTGGCATGCTTTTTTTTAAAATGTGTTTTTAATCAAACATCACTCCTCTTTTACAGTTCTGCTATGACGTGCAATTTCATTTCAAGAGAATAAAATACAAAAGAGGGTCAATTGCTGCAGAAATGTTAGGATTACTTTGAAGGTAAATACATTTAATGGTGACATTTATCCTCATATCAGATCAGAAATGCTATGTTGATTGCTCCTACCAAAACAAATAGATTTTTCATGTTTACCATAAGTTTACGCTCCATGTGTGTGGGTTGTTGTTGCTTTCTTGCTTGGTTTTTAATCTGGATTACCTGTTAATGTACTATATCTCTTAAGCCTTTTGGGCCAACAGTGTATGAAAATGTTTCATGGAACTTACGGAGGAACCACAGGTTTCATTAAAGTCATTAGAAGCAGCCAAAGCTCATTGTTTTTGGTAGTCAAAACTGAAAGTCTTCACTACTTTAAATGCTTTTCTGGCCTTAGAACTCTCTGTGCTCCTTACAAGAGAAAATCCACAGTTCTGGAAGAGTGGTACTTTCTCTGTAAATATTTTCTGTTGTCTATATAGTGTTTGAATGGGCTTTATTTTGTGAATGCCATAAATGTCTGTCTGTCTTCCAAAAAATATAGCTGTCTAAAATGTTAGAAACTCTATAACACGAATGTTACTCTTGAAACTCAGTTCCTCTACTTCAAAATAGTGCAACTCTATGTGGTAAAACCCTTTTTAAAAACCTCTAGTCACAGACTTAATTTCTACGAGCAAGGCCACAAAGGGTTTAATGAAATCTGTCAAAACCAGCGTCGCATTTAAGCCTGTTGTGCTTACATCACCACTGCTGCAGCTGAATCCAGTCCAACAGTTCTTGCAGTTTATTTAAGCCACGTTCCCACCCATATATTCCTGTTGGTCCTGCACGATCTCTTCTCTAGGCACGCAGAGCAGTTTCCCAGGCTCAGTCCGACGGGATGGCCTGTAGGCGCTGTCAGTGTCCCCGCCGGCTGTGCCCGGTGCCCTGTGCCCTGTGCCCGGTGCCCCGAGCCCCGAGCCCCGAGCCCCGAGCAGAGCGGTGCAGCAGTGCCGCCCAGGGGAAGGCGGGCAGCCCGGCAGCGGCAGCGCTGCGCTTCTCCTTTAATCCTAGGCAAAGCCTGGCAGCGGGAACTGTGGGAATCAGGGACACAGGGAATTTTTCTCTGCCTGCCCTGGAAGGTTCTGACCCCCACGTAAACACGTTGGGATGTTGCAAACATGGGATGGAGTGCAAATACCAGTTTGTGAATTAGAAAGTAGTATGGTTGGTAGTGTGGCACTTGGTGTGAAAATGCGTTTTGGGTTTTATGGACTCAAGATGGAGGATTGTGGGCGTTGCCTCAGTTTCCCTTCTTCTTCCCCAACTCCATCTTCTGCAGTGTTGGGAGCACAAATTATTGGATAGAATTAGCCACAGTGCAGGTGTTGCGTGAGCAGACAAATAATTAGCTATTGGTAGCAGAGTAATAACAATAGACGTTTTAGGAACGTGGTGTCACGTAATTGGTTTGATTATCCTGTATTTTGAGGCTTTCACTGGCATGTTTTCTAAGAGTGCAGAGCCTGTGTCATTCCTGGCTCGAAACTTGTGATAAGAAAATAATAAACAACCTTTGAAGACCGAAAAAGCAAAGCCTGTCTGTTTCATTTGTGGGTCACACAAATCATCGGAGTTACAAAACTACAGCAGCCCCCGGGTAGGGGGAAAACCCCCCACAGGAACCACATCGCTCTCACCAGAAGTGACAAGGTAATGACTGAGTGACAGCTCCTTTGAAGGATTTAGGAGGTGTCTAAAAATACATCTGTGCCTGTTCAGAAAGACAGGTGTAATAAACTTCAGATAGAAAGTATTACCTGGGTAAATGGTGTTGAAATGATGGTTGCCTGTCACAATGTTTTTCAAAACTGTGACAGGATTAATTTTTTTTTTGAAAAATATTCTATTTCATGTGAGGTTTTTGTTGTTCTTTCTTGTTTGTTTGGCTGGTTTGGTTTGGGGTTTTTTAAGAATAAAAATGGATACTTAAAATTCCATCCTTAATTGTTTATCAGAAAAAGAATTTGAAAACCTTAAGGAGCATTCACCTTGCTACCTCTTTTTGTTTAAATGTCTCTAACATTATTGTCTGTCTTTTCAGCCTTCAAAGCCTCTGTTCAAAATAGCCAAAATACATTTACTTGTATTTTAATTAAAAGCTTTATTAGGAACACCCGGGGAGAAAAAAAAGCAAAAAAACCCCAATACTCAAACTAGCAAAACTGAAACTGAAACATATATCAAAACAAAAAATATTTTCAATCATATAAGCCTTCTTCCTCACTTTTTATTTTCCTCAGAACCAATTCTACAAACTTTTAAATAGTTAGTTCATGATCATGTTTGGTACTCTTCCACAAGCCTTTCTGCAGGAATGTATGATGTCAGCCTGCTTCTGTCTTATAAACTTAGCACCTATTCATGCAGCTTATGACTTCAGTTTACACAGCTGTATTGTGAAGGGAAATTCATTACTGTTCAGTGTTTTACAGAAAAGCATGTGAGCTAGCTTCTATTCTTGGGCTCACTCACAGTGCAGCCTGGATCTCATTCTGTGGAGCTTGTTTCTGCTCTATTTGACCATTTTTTCTAGTCTGTTAAATGGAGATAGATCCTGGACTGGGATTTTCATATCTTAGTGATGTCTAGGATGTTGCCCTGTCAATGAGAAGCTTAAGAGTTTCAACAAATGCACTGGACACGTGTAGTGTACAGTGACTCCCTCTTGTAGTATCCCATGAACTCTCTCTTCTTAGCCAATTTCAAAGCCCCTGCCCTGGAAACAGCAGCAACTACTCATCATAGAGTTAGACCTCCTGGGGGGATAAACAGACTTCCCCACAGATTTCTGTGTCACAACTCCCCCCAGTTTCCCTTCTCCCTGCCCCTCCCTGGAGACCCATTCCCTGGAGAACAATTCCCTCAGCCCAGCCCTTAGCCCTGCCCCTACCCCTTCCTCTTTATAAGCAGCCTGCACCTCGAGGTCACCCTCTTTTCCTGGCTGGGTTTCCCCTTTCAGTGACTGCGGCCCCTTGCTGGAATAAAACCCTGCAAAAGAGCCTTTCTGTGCCTCTGTCACTGAGCCAGCCCTGGTAGGCGTGCAGTGGAGGTTTGTCTGTGTTGCCTGAATGTTAACTCAACTTGCTTCTCCACAGCCGAGGCTTGCTGGGAACAGATAAAAGGCAAGCAGCTCCTACCATTCCATGCCCCACATTTATACCCTCTTAAGAAGCAACATGCCATGTGGAAACATCTGGCAGTCTGACCAACTTGATCGTCCTCTACAACAAAGTAGGGTTTTCTGTGGGTATGGGGCAAGGAGTGCATGCTATTTAACTGGACTTAAGCAAAGAATTGGACACTGGTGCCCCTTGCCTCCTCCCAAACAAACTGGCAAGAGTGGATAGCTGGTCTGTGAGACAGAGTATTGCTTAATAGATCACACAGAGAGGGCAACAATCTATGGCTTTTACAGGGGACATCCCCAAAGGACTGATACTGGTCAACTTCTCCATAAATTATCTGGAGAATGGGACTGAAAGTACCCTCATCAAGTCTGATGATGGAAACAAATTGAGTAGTGAGGTGGACGTGTCAGAAGGGAGAGTCATCTTACTGAGAGACCTGGACTTGCTGAAAAGATGGGTTAGCAAGAACAGTGTGAAGATTAATGAAGTGCCATCTCCTGCACCTGGATGATAATGACAGAGACAAGTACAGGATAGGATCTGTGTGGCCATAGAGCATCCTTATGGGAAGGGATATATGGCTGTCCTGGTGGATATCAAGCAGACCATGAATCGGCAGTGCACATCTGTAGCAAAAACTAAAGAACAAATTTACATCTTGGGCTGCAGTCTAGCACCATTACTAACAGAGATAGAGGCATGATCATCCCACTAAGCACTTTCAAGGCCATGCCTGGAGTACTGTGTCTGTTTCTGGTCCCCAAAATTTAACCAAGATGCAGACAGCATTCAAAAGAAGGCCACAAAGGTGATCAAAGGGCTTAAGAACCTGCCCTATGTGGAAAGACTAGAGAAGCAAGGTCTTTTGGCGCTGTCGAAGAGAAAGCTCAAGGATATCTCATCACTGTTTTCCAGTACTTTAAGAGTGGCTACAGAGAGGACAATTTCTCTTCTTTAAGGAGCCACATAACAAGGCTATGAAGCAATGGGTGCAAGTTATGCTACCAGAGGTTCATATTGATTTAAAAAAACCCAAAACCACACTGTGAGGAAAATCTCTTAATGCAAAAATGGGGTGCTTAACCTTGGAGGTTTTCAAAACAAGACTGGACATGGTGCTAGATAATATCATTTAATTTCAATTTTCCATAAAATTTTTGGACTAGATGATTTTTCAAGATCCCATCTAGCCTGTTTTGTAATGTTTTGTGATTTATTGATTCTATGATCTGGAGGATTATGCCTCACCTTGCAATGCAAGGGAAGATGCTCCAGGGGGGATGATGATAAGACTTCAGGGTGAAAAAAGAGCAAACTAAGGGACTTACTGTGAGGAGAGAGTCTGTTTCTCAAGACATGGTTGTGTGAGCACTGGGGGACAGAGGGGAGACAGTGAATTTCCTGTCCATGAGGACTGTAAGGAGGAACATCCCAGGTACTGAAGACAACAAAGCTCAGATTTCTGTAACAACAGTAGAAACAAAACCAAAACTGTAAAACTCAAGAGACTATGCTAGCAGAAACTGAGAAATAGAGGTCAAAGAGGAGAGGAGGAGAGTTGATAGTTAGTTCCTTAGCTTAATGCTAAGTAATCCTTTCAGTCTTTCTCTAAATGCAAAAAGAAAAAAGAAACAAAACCAACAAAGAAAAAACAAAAAAAACCCCAACCCAACAAAAACCCCACAAATCAACAATTTAAAATGTTAGTGAATGAAACATGTCTGGCACTTCACAACTCTCTGTGGCTGGTGGTTCCTTCTGAGGCACGTACATGCACACAGACTGCGTACATACAGACTGAACTACATAGTGGCACTGGGATTTCCAGATTGCTGGTTATGTCTGTTCTGTGTCAGATTTGACCTCAGGCAATGGCACAGCAGGAAGATTGTAAAGCAAAGAACAAAGTCCTGTGGGTGGATTTGGTTTATAACCTTCTGTTTGGCCCTGTTCAGGGAGAAAAAATGAACCATTTTGCAGTATGACTGTTGCTACACTCTTTTCCAATAAAATACCAAATGGATTAGAACATGTGTCTAGCAACATGTGAAACATGCACTAATCCAGTCTCCAGGGGAAAAAAAAATAAAGTCTAACATTTTATAGGGAAGAAGCTCAATACATGCCATGGAAAGCATTATCCCCTTGTAACAAATAAAAATTTGTACAAAATCTCTCGTGAGACAGTACAGCGTGTGTCCATAGGGGTTTTTTGCCTCTGAAATATGAGAGATTTAATTGATTTGGTCCAGAAATAAAAGTTATAAGCCAAGTATTACATGACTTAGAGAAAGAAAAACAGTAAATAAACATTTATGAAATATCAGTTATTCCATATGATCTTCTATAGTTAATAATTTATGTTTCTGATTTCTGCATTCTGATAGCTGTGCAGACGAATTCTATCGCTTTTGCCAGCATTGAATTAATTTCCTTTGTAATATAGTATTTCCCAAAAGTTTTTATATGCTATGAAATAAAACAGTTATCTGTATTCCCTATATGATTTGTAATTTTTTATATATTTTATTTATTTTCATATGAAGTAAAATGTAACTTAAATTTCTGGTCAAATCTATTTATAATCTAATTGTTAGCATTCTAGTTTAACTCTCTGTGAATCTGGTTTTCTTTTCCTTATTCTCACACGGAAAAAGTGGTATTAACCAGAAACTAAGAGATGATGATGAACAACCTAAATGAAAATACTAATGAAAAAGTTCAATGGCTATTTTTCAAACATCTGTGTTTTTGATTTTCTATTTAAACCACAGAACTTGCAGAAATACTTATGGAAAGCCTTCAATGAGAAAACTTTTTAAGTAATGTAAAAATAATTTCAATATTCTTCATTGCAAACAAACATTCTGGATTAGCATTTTGATGGGCAGATAATTAATTTGTTTTTTCTTCTTTCCCATATTTCAGCTAGATTATAATCTCTATTATTAGCCTTTCACTATATGATTTAGCTTTAAGGGATCTTCTTCCTGAGGTACTCCATCAATAATCTTTTGAAGGCCTCATGCCATTAATTTCTTCTTTATCTACTCCTTTATTCTAAACTGAATATAAATAATAGGATCAAAAAATTCTAATATATTAGAAAATACAATCTCCTTTTAAGACACTGTTGGTGCATATATAAAGATAACCCTGCTGATTTACTAGTTTGTAATTTCAACAGTTTTTCTAATTTACACAAACCCTGTTGATCTTTTACTCCTCATTTGATACCTAAGATGTACCCTTTTACTGTTTTACATTTTAATTCTCTAGTGTAATAACTATGTGTGGAGAGAGATCAAATCTTTGCTGACATCTCACTTCAAGAGTGTTCAGATTTATATGGTGCTCAGGCAAGAATTATGAAAGTGGTATTTTAGACAAAGGCCATTTTGAGGCATTTATGCTGTCCTGTAATTCTGTTCCATAGGGTTCTATAAAAGTTTTCTAGGAAAACTCAGTGCCTTTTAATTTTTATTGACTTTTTTTTGATTTGTCATACAAGCTGAGTTTATCAGAATGTTAATATACTTATATAAAAAGAAATTTGTCACTCAGAAATGCTGTGTTATCACATCAGAAGTAGCAGTTCTGTGTGAATGTTGGTGGAGCTGCGTGAAAAGTATCTGAGTTGAAAGTAAAAACTCATAACTATACCCATTTCAGTAATATTTATTAGTGCCACAATACTTTCCTGCTCACAAACAATTATTTCTACTGTTTATTTCATAGTCCCTGGCATGGCTTCATTCTAAGGTAACTCAACCTTTTCCAAAGACTATCTGAGAACATCTCAAGAGTGAATATGTGCAAAACAGTGCTCCCTAAAGTCTTTTTGGAGGTGACTCTGTCACTAAGTCTCAGGGTCAGAGAACAGTCAGAATCTCACTGATCTGGATGGAGATTCAGGTTCTCATGCAGAGATGAACAGGTGTTGCTCCAAGACTGTTCACCTTCTTCTTAGGCAGCTGCACAGCTCTGGTTTATTCAATCTACTTCAAAACCAGCCTGGTTTTCCCCATTGATAATAAGGATAATTCAGACATGTATGATTTTTAGGTGAGTAAATCTAGGTATAAGAAATCTTATATGATTCCAAGGCCTTATAAAAGTATTGGCAGTTATATTTGCATGAAATAAATCTTCTTCTTCAAGAAAATATTTTCTTCTTCAATAGAACAAGATAGCAGTGCATTTAATCACAGACCTTTTCTCAGATCTGTAACAGTAAACTTAGGGGCTGTAGGAATTTCAGTAAATGGTTGAAAAATGCCACAATTATGCTAAAGTATGGCCATTAATCAGATTTGCTTGGAGGTTGGTTTATTTGTTTGTTTTCTTTCTAAGTTATCCATTTTAAAATTCTCTGTGAACTCACACTAGAACTTTCACACCCATTGATCAGGAATTTTAAAAAATCTTATACAGAATAAACATGTTTGAGAGAATTTGTAGAAAAATATTTTTACCTGACTTTTCCAAACTCTAGTTTTCTAAGAACTGCACTGAAAAGCTCATTAAAAAGCCCAGTAAAAAAAGCCAGATTTGCCATAACAGTCAAATTTTTTCTGAACATGAAAATGAAAGATTATGAAGAAAAATGAAAAACGGCAGTAGAAGCAACAAGGATTTACAGTTTAGGATATCTTTTATCCTCATAAATGCAAGTTTTTGGAGATTCTCCTTTTAAGCAAAATCACAGAAACACATAGGCACAAAATTGTTGGTTTTGGGAGACACCCCTGGAGAGCATCTGGCCTGGCCCAACAACCCTGAACAAGTAGGGTTGTTTAAATCTTGGTTGTTTGGGATCATATCCAGAAGGCTTTTGAAAATCTTCAAAGATAGGGACTCCACAGCCTCTCTGGACAATGTATGCCAGTGCTTTGTCACCCACAGAATAAAAAAGTTTTTCCTCCTGTGTTTCAGTTTGTGTCCATTGGCTATTTATAAATACTAAATAAAACAATAAAGCGCTATAGGCATGATTTGTCTGTCTTCATTTAGAAGATGACCAGACATGGAAGCCACTAGAGAGTATCAGGAGACATGCTATTAACGGTGTGATGATGTTCTAAATTGCTGTCAGGAAAGTTCATAATGAGGTGGAAGGAATTAATTGAGACCAAAACCATTGAATTAAATGAGAAGAATATTTTCCCATTGATAGTTTTCCAGTGAGCAAACTTTTGTTTGTAAAACAGAGAAGTAAATATTACCTTATTTGTTTATACTTATAAATAGCAGAATCTGAATATTTTATCCGGGGCAGATTTCATTAGACAGGGAAATACTGATACACTCTTTAGTTATCTGAAAAACACAGACTTTTAACCAATTATTTGCACATGAGATTTAAAACCAAAATCATTATTTTTCTTTTTTTCCCTTGCCCGTAGGCTCTTGGAATCTCAGAAAGAAGTCAAAATGACTTCTCTTTATCACTGTGAGAAATTTTTTCCATTTGTGTGTCATCCTCTCTATATCTGCCAAGCACAAATAAGATTATTTTGATATACAGTTTGATAAATCAGGGAGAATTAATTGTTTTGTCAGCATTTGCTTTAAGGAATAGTGTATTTCCATCTTTAAAAAAGTAAAGTAAAAGTGCTCTTATTAGCTTATAGTACAATCAAGGTACACATTGCATAGGGTTGGGGTTTGGGTTTTTTTATTATTGCTTAATATTATAAAAATAACATTAATGTACTTGTAGTTCTTTTTAAAATTAGGTTAATGGCAATCTTACATGTTGTCCTATTCACCACCAAGTGGAGCTCTAACCTAGGAAAAGAATGAATCATTTTATAAGAAGTGCATTTTTTCATAAAGCAAGCCAAAGCAGAAAAAAAAAATTAAGACATCAGCTACATGCTGTACCAACTACACCTGTGCCAGTTCATGTCTTCAGGACATGTTTTGTCTGTACCTCACAGTTACAGTCAAATGCTGTAAAAATAAAGCCTGTTGCAGGAAAGCAGAACAGTGATTAAAATTAACATGGAATTATATTGCAAAAGGCTGAAGATTTTACTTCAAAGAAAGTACAGTTAATGAAAATTATTCTCAATCCCTCAAGTTCTCAGTGTTCAAGGATCCAAGTTACAGATAAAAGAAACTAACTTATGAATTGTATAATGATTAAAAGAACTGAATAAACCCTTAATAATACACATTTCATTGCCCTGATTAGATAGACTTCTACTTATATTTGAAAGTTGAATGACCTATTTTAGAGGCCCATCTAATATTTAAATAAACTAAGCCAAATACTAATACTGGCATATGCAAAAAAATTGTTATGTGTCAATTAGTTGGTTGATTGTCTTTATAATATCGTATTGTGATTATTTAAAATCATATTTGGAACTGAGTTACTGTCTTATTATATGTAGCAGAATATATTACATTTGAGTTGCTTGTGTTTTTTGAATTCTTTTGATGTTATTTCTTTTTTCTTTTTTCCCAGAAAACTTCTGCTTACTTGGAAGATATAAACACTTAGAATATTTTGTGCAATTTATTTTGCATGCTGAACATACTATGCTCATAGTAATCAGGAAAAAACTGTGCCTAATTTAACTTTGCTGATTTCAATGGCTTCATATATTAATGAGTTATAGCAGTTTATAAACATATTGTAACATATTACTCCCAAGTAAATTCAAGCGCTTGATATTCATCATGACAGATGAATAACAACAAAAATTTTGCATTAGGAATCATCTAAAAAGAAATATAACTATGAAACCTTCTTCACTATAATCTGAATATTGGCCTATATCAGCAAAGTCTGAGTATCTTAACAGCAATTAAAACAGATCTTTCATTTTAACATTCATTTGAAAAATATTACTTGTATCTAAGTTGAGCATATAAAATTGACAACTAAATAGCTAAAATTCTACTTCCATTCACTCCGATGTGGAGACAAACCCTAAACATCCAAGTACGTTTGCCTGCTTTAGTTCACAGCTTTGAAAACTGATATTGAATAGCTCATATGCTCTACACATGAAAGGAGGCAGTCTTATTAATCAAAGTTTTACCTCAGACTACACCTTATTCAAGAAAGACTATATCTTGTAAAATATTTTGGTGATTATGTCAATAACCTTTATTTAACTATGTGTTCTCTTGGACTGGAACTACATTGCTTCCCTGGAGTGTTATGCTGCCATACTGCCTGATTCTGTATCAGGTAATCTAAAATTATAGCAAGAAGCTTATTTCTGGGGTCTCAGTATGAAAAATCCACAGAAGAAGCCTGAGAGCCACAAGCTGTGCTCTCAGTGTTAGGCAGTCCAGGCACTGTTTGCTGCCTCAAATCCATGTATTGAAGAAAAATCATGATGCACAGCAGCACTCTGAAGCCAGTCAGAGATTTTCTGAACTCTGTTTTCAATCACCTAATGGCTTCTGGGAAAATACTTGGAGCAAGATACTGTGTTCTTTGTGAAGCAATGTTTTTTGTTAAAATTCTTTTTCATCATGTTTCCACAAATAGTTGTAGTTGGCAGATCTCCACTTTCTCTCTGTGCCCCATTTGGATATAATTTCTAATCACTTTTTGATGTGTAGATCACAATCAGATTTTTCTTTCAAAATCTCTTGGTTAGCTTTTTAGTTATGCATGGACTCATATGCACACATATATATAATAGATAAAGACAGTTTAAATTAACTGATGTAATCACCACCGGAGGAAATTTACATGACACAAGGCCATCTATCTACTTTGCTATTGTCATCACCCTGAATAAGGCAATGGCTGAGGCTTGTGTTTATAAAACTCTTACAGATCCCAGGTAGATGTAAAGAGAGGGAATGGCACTACAAACAGATTTCAAGGAAGTGAGGGACCTTTTGAAGGACCTACTGAACCAATTTGTAGCCAGGAGATGCTGCAAGCATCAGATTGTATTCTAATACTGAATCTCAGATTGTGCCAGGCATCATCACATCAAGTAATACTCCCTGATCTTTGCCTTTAATTTGTTGTGAAATCATGCACTCTCTCAATGAACTCAGAAGAAAATTATCGGCATAAGTTCTAAATAGTTCATATAAATGCTGAAGTGATTCCATTCTGTGACTGAGTGAAAATGATGCTACTATATGTTTTCATCAACACTCATTAAATAGTTCTGCAGGGACTATAAAAGAGAAGATAGGACTTCTGTATGACACAGACTCACATACTTGCATCCTTCCAATCATTCTGAATTTTAAAGTGATTCCCAAATTATTGTCCTCCAGAGGTGCAATACCTTAATGGTTCCATGGCTGTTACTTCTTCTACAGAATATTACTCCCATGATTTCCCAAATATAAATTAATACTATTTATTTGTTGCTAATTTGCAATGATATGAGTATATATTGCAAATTAACCAAGGATAAAAAAGACTGATGAAAAAACCACAAATTTTCACCAATAAAAATTAGATATCAAAAAAAAGAGGCATTTAGTTTTAAGCAAAATATAAAACGTTTAAATAATGGATGGTATTGGAACATAGAGAAAATAACCTTGGCGTTAACTTTGTTTCTTTGCAGTCTATATCCCTTTATAGATTTTTTTTTTCATTACCCAAACACTGAATTTGTATTGTGTTTTTATAATTCTTTTTCCTACAAGTTTTAACTTTGTTTTTTATCATGTTCCTGCCCATCTGCTATCCAGCACCAATGATTCCCCTACTCATACTGATTCCATTTGAAACCACAAGACTTGCTCAAGGCTTTACAGAATATGTTAAGGGCTAGAACAGATCTAATAAGTATATCAGAGAATGGGAAGTGGAAAAATCTTATTTTAAAGTTTCAAAACCCTTAAAAATAGTAAATTGTTCAGATTTCTGAAGCCATGTACAATTCACACCTGACTGTGTTTTTTCAGTTCCCAATCAAAGCTTCAAGACTTTTTTTACCTTGGAAAAACCAGAATTAAATTTATTAACCAGAATTTCAATTTATTTTAGTGTTGAGATGACATAGTCAGAAGCTATGATAAAATGCTCCAGTGTAAAATAGCCTGAAATGCAACATGTTAATCCTTTCATTATAGACCAGCCTGCCTAATCACTTAAGCAATGCTTTTAGACAGTGTAAATTATTACTAGTAGATTCTAGTAGATCTACTATAGATCTACTATTCTAGCAGATATGGCCCTGAGCAAGGGCATGCTTTGTAAACTCACTCAGCTGTAGAAATACTGGAAGAGACATTTTATCTGACTGTGCTGTGTTTGACTGCCCTTGACAGCACATTTGGTTTGTCCAGTCAGCAGCCTGCAGGTACAGATGAAGGTCATTCCTAAAATATGTGGGGTTCTACGTGCCCTGGAGTTTTCACCATGTCCACAAAACATATTCACCTTAATATGTTTGCAGGCATGTGCTGGCAGGGTGTCTGTGAGGCTGCTTGCAAAGCCAAGGGTCATTACGAATGTTATTGACATTACAATTTTATCTTCTTCCTCCTTGTACTTTGTAAGGTTATGAGTTTGTGCTGATGCATTTCTCTGATGCCTCTGCTCTCTTTCTCATCATTCTCCGTTACTTTACTTTCTCTGGTAAATATGGAAGAGTGTGAGAAGGCAGATACATGGGATCTCTTTATTTCTAGAGGTAAATTATTTCAGAATATAAAATAGAAATTCTTATGGGGTTACATACCCCATACTTACACCTGAAATTTAAATTCATATTGTTTCTTACTGCTCACCCAAGTTTTCTTAACAAAAAAAAGAGATAGAGAAACAGTAAACAGCAAAATAACGGAAAAAAGAGAGTTGGAAAAAACAGAATGTTAATACTGTCTATGTCTTCCTATTTCACTGTTTTTCCATAAGCATGAAGCTCCTAAAGACCAAGATCTGTGCTTACTGGGACACTAAATCAGTTTGTCTTGTTCCTGTTTCTGCAATATGTACTTTTCATAAACATTGAGAGGCAATGAAAAAATAGATGTTGTTATTTAAATAATCTCATGTATTTTGGGGCTGTTTTATATCTAAAATATATGAAATAGAACCAGAACTGTTGCAGTGGTGATTTTGCAGCACAAAACTGAGGGAATGTAAAGGATATTTAAGGTTGTGGCCTGTGAGTACATTCAACCACAAGGATGCCTGGGTTAACAAACTGTGTGAGGCAGTATGAGCCCTGATGGCAATGTTGATGTTCTGCACCTGGACTGAGGCAATCCCAAGAAGAAGTACAAGCTGTGTAGAGAAAGGATCCTACCCCTAGGAAGAAAGACTTGGGAGTGTTTGTGGACAAAAAGTTCAACAGTTCAGCAATGTGTGCTTGCAGACCAAAAGGCCAACTGCAGTCTGGGCTGCATCAAACGAGGTGTGAAACCACCTGGAGTCCTGAATCCAGCTCTGGCGGCCCTGACGCAAGAAAGATGTGGACCAGTTGGATCAAGTCCAGAAGAGAGTCACTAAGTTGACCACAGGGCTGGCACACCTCTTCTATGAAAACAGATTGAGGCTGGAGCAGACAAGCCTTCAGGGAAACCTTACAGCAGCCTTTGAATACCTAAAGGACCCCTTCAAGAAGGCTGGACGGGGACTTTTCGCAAGGATGTGTAGTGATAGGACCAGGGGTGATGGCCTTAAGATGAAGGAGGAAAGGTTTAGATAAGATACTAGGGAGAAGTTCTTTGCTTTGAGGTTAGTGAGGTACTGGAATGAGTTGCTGAAAAAACTGTGGTTGCCCCATTCCTGGAGGTGTTCAAAACAAGTTTGGATGGGGCTCTGAGCAATATAGTCCAGTAGGAAGTTTCCTGCCCATGGCAGGGGGTTGGAGCTAGATGATCTTGAAGATTCCCTTCCAACTGTAACCATTTTTTCATTTTATANAGCTATTCTTGCCACCACATCTCCTAATACTTTGTTTTAAACTGTAATGTATAACTAATCCATTACATTAATGATAATATATTAAATTATTCAGAGAAGTGTCAGAAATTTATTTGAAACATGCAGCAGCTTTTTAAGGAAAGTAACAGTGACCTATAGAGAAAGTATACGTGTTTAAAATTGCATCATGCATGTGCACGCACACAGATTTTGAAACTAGTCATGAAATTGAAGGAAAGAGAAAATAATGAAAGTCATGCAATGAGTTGTTATTATTGTTCTGCCAGCTTTCTCTTAAATNATGCAATGAGTTGTTATTATTGTTCTGCCAGCTTTCTCATAAATAATAAAAACACCATTATATAATTGCTATTTCTTTTGTCCTGGGTGATTAGTGACTTTCTCTTTCATGTTTAAATTAAAACTTAAAGAAACAAAAAACAAAAACCACTAGCAGCTGAAAGCTCTGCTTTCATTTTAATTTTTTTAAATGGTAAGACTTTTCCTATTTTAAAATATTAAAAGAGGTGATTGGTGCAGACTGAGTTCATGCTTTCATCTGGAAGAAAAAAATGGATGTGTTCATCAGCATTCTTCAGGACATTTCTCTCCTTTTTACCTTTCTGTACATAATTGATATTAATGATCTCTAACTGAAATATATTCTTGCCGAAAGATGTTATAATAATGGCAGTAAGATTGAAATTTATCAAAACACACCCAAATCATAAAATTCTTTCTTATTTCTTCTTTCCATTTTTTTGGTTTATTTACAAATTATTTTTGTGAGAGCAGTCATTTCTATATGCAAAAGATTTGTATAAGATTTGTTTTCTTTTCTGAAGAAAGCTTTAACAACAATTTTTCCATAGGTGGTTCCCTTCAGAAGTACAGATAAAATTTCTCTGTGTGTATAACTACAAGAACTGAAGTGTGATGTTTATTTAATAGTGATATTGCCTTAGGTGCAAAACATGAGTCAGATTTCTAAAGTTAACCAAAACATGTGGAACTGCATCTTTGAGAAGGTATTACAAGTTTTTGAAAAAAGAAAAAAAAGATGGCTGACTAGATAGGTTCATAAACACAGTATTTTAAGGGACAGTATTCTGAAAATCAACTTTCCCAAGAAGTCAAAGCAATAAGTCCTTAGTATCTACTTTCATTACTGAAGTAACAGTGATGTGAAAAATGCAGCCTATAGGTTTGAAACTCGTGGCTTCAATAGCCTTTACCTGTTCTTAAGGATTAGTGCAATTATGGGATTAGAAGTTTGTAAATATAACAGCAAACAGGAAGAAAGCATATTCTGTCAGTGATCTTTGTGTTTTTTCAAACATACCTTTCATCTTGGTAAAAAGGGGAGGGTGGAAATCTTTCTGTCTGTGAGATCTAGGATATACCACTGGTTTCAGCCTTTCAAACTCAGCTTTTTATCAATAAATATTAATGGTGAAAGTCTGGTTCAGGATGCTCTCCTTGTGCTGTGTTGAAGGAAAGGAACTCTAGCTCTTTTGGTGGGAAGCAGCTGCACAGGCTTCACCACATTTGTGCCACAAAAAAATTTTCAAATGAACTGCAAATTCACTGTTGACTGCCAAAGAGGGCTTGAGCACTTGATCCCCTGTGAAGGAAAGAAATTAACTATAACAGCTGTGTACAATTTCCTGCTCACCAGTTCATTTGTATTTGACCTTGTCTGAAAATTATGCCTCTTGTAAACTGTGTAACCAAATGAATTTTTAATATTTTTATTAAGTTTATTGTGCCTCTTTGTCAAGCTAGAAAGGTCAGATATAGGATAATCAAATAGGAGAAATATACTGGTGTTTCCTCTCTCCCAAAGACCAGAAAATTAAATTGATTTTTTTCCTTTACATGACCACCAGTGACAAGAAATCATGGTAACAGATTCTTTTCAGTAGATTCTGTGGCAGAAAAACATTCAGATTTAGAAAACTTACTCTTATTTTTTGTAACATTTCATAGATTAGGAAAATAATTAATTTTTAGTAGGTAGCATGAAAAAGTGGGGTTTTATTATCAAATACAAAAAGGAATAATATGCTTGTTTCATATCCTATTTGCAAACACATTTTATTCTGTAAGTGATAGTATTTTGTTGTTTGTAATATCCCTCCTAAAAGTTTAATCAAATCACTAGACAAATAACTTATGTGAGTAAGAATTATCTCTTGCTGGAGATATGGGAAAATGTGTAATGTGTAGAAAGAATCCATGAATAGGAGATTTCAGGCTTTCTCCCATGCTGAGGATACAGATCTGGCAGAAAAACCTTCACACATATCTAAGCAAATACCTTGGAATAATACTATAGAACATAAAAGAAAACCAAAAGAACCTGAAAACAGATTGCTAGCTCCTAAGAATCAATAATTTTGTTCAGAGTCAGACACAGTTGATACATATGCTGCAGGTATTACAGACTGATTAATGATTTAGAAAATGAAGCCCTCCAAAACCCCCTTAGGAAAACCACCACAGAACTAAAACCCACAATAAAAATATCTTTATTGTGAAAAATATTTGAATGAAAGAATCCTTTCTCCCCCATGTGACAATCTTACCTATATATTTCAGGAATTATTTTCTTCTCTGATCCTTGTAAATTACTGATAGTGTATGTAGTGATTGCATACATTGTTTCCTCAGGATGTTTCAGACTCAACTAGTAAATGTGGCTGCTGAAAAGTTTTAAAGGTTTACCCCTAGAGAGTAGAGACACTTTGACATTTCTTTTTTAACTTGCAGTTTTTCTGTTAGTAAAGAATTCATGGACCAAAGCCTGGTTGGACCCATCTCATTAGAACATCCATGCTTTGGTATTTTGATTTATTCAATGCAGGTCATTACAAGGAAATTAAGAATTTATTTTCAAACAATTAGCAACTAAAACAAAACTAATAAAAAAGTTGACCTAATAGACATTCAGGAGAATGCTTTCAAAATTTCAGGATTTCTGTTCCTTAAGTGCTCTCTCAAAACTTCTTTTATTAGTTCTTTTTCGTTTCAAAAAAATTAAGCATCTGTAATTCAAATAGTTGTTGAATCCTGTAGCACAATGTTGATGAAACGCACTCATTAGGAAGAAAAACAGTCTACCTCAAGTGTCAGTGAAAATGCATGTCTGATGTTA
>VWYI01018755.1:63886-154965 GCA_013399455.1 Anthoscopus minutus | reverse complement strand
GGCATCAAAGGCCTTGGATAGTCAAGCACGAATTCCAACCTCAGGAGCCAAACAGAGCCCTTCCGTAAGAGATCCTGCACAGTCACCTCTCGCTGCAGGAACTCGGAAGCCATTTTTGAGAATGGGTCAAAAGCAAAATCACACAGGAAAAGGTTTTGGGTGTCAAAGAGTAGGTTCTTCACCCGCTGGAGAAAGGTCATATGGTCTGTAAGTTGTGAAAATGCTCTGGGCACATATGAAGGAGGATTGGGACACTGAGTGGCTTCAAAATCTAAACCACATGGGACTCCTCGTAAGAAATACACAGAAGGAAGTGAAAGATGCTCAGCCAGGATCACCCCACAAGGTACTACAGGGTCTGTAAGGAGGGCATCAAACTTGCTGTCCTCAAGATAGCTCATGAGCTCTTTGTTTTGCAGGAGATGTCCACAGCTGCTGGCTGACAAATTACCAAGTCTTTTCATATTTTCATACACTTTAACAAATCTTTCCAGAAAAGACCCTTCTTCAAATGAAGTGAGTAGAAATTCCTTGAAAACTTCATCCATCTCCTCCTGTGTGTAGGGGACTGGGTACGTTTTCATCACAAAGCTCTTTGATGGCTTGATGTGCAAGGAGACTTCAGGTGCCACCACAACCACCTCATGTCCCCTCTGCCTCAGGATGACCACCACTTCCCGCATGCTGAGCCAGTGGCTCCCATCCGTTGGCACCACCAGGAGCTTCCCAGCAGCAGCCAGACCCAGCAGGGACAGGAGCAGAACCACAACTGGTGGCAAAGCCCTGAGCCTCGGGGCCATTCCTGCAGGGATCAGGGGAGTGCCTCCAGGGAAGGAAAGCTGCAGCAGCACTGGCACACACTTCAAGTTTTTTAACAGTCTCTGCCACAGCCCAGCTTTTAATATTCTTGCTTTATCTGTTGTGTGGTAAATGTGTAATCACTGGCGGGATAAAATACTGCATGACAAGCATGGAATTCCTGCCAGGTCCATAGAACCACCAGATAAATCCACCTGTCTCTGTTAGACAAACAGTCCGGAGTGCCCTAGGATGGAGGCAGGTGTGGCTCTGGGACTGCACTTCAGATTCATTTCCTCTGGCTGGACTTCTGCACATGTGGGAGATGTGTCACATGCACATCACCATTCAGCCCAATAGAGGCTTCTCCTTCCCTCCAGGCAAGGACTAACCCCTTTCCTTCTCTCATGGAAAACTCATGTCTGGGTGACCCACACCCCAGAGCAGTTGTGGAACAGCTCTTTAAGATGGTTTCTAGAATGAGAAGACAGACGAGATGGAAGGATGATGCCAGGTTTCAGAACAGAGATTTATGAGCACTCTGTGAGGGGAACTTTCCACAGAACAATTCAGGGCCTAATTCTGGCTTTGTTTTTGTCAATGTCTAAGCACCAATGGTGTCCAACAGTGGTGGAATTGTGTGGATGCTCACGTGGCCAATTCCAATATGCACAGGCATGTCTGTCAGATGTCATAGCCACCTCCACACTTGGGGATGGCTGAAATAGCCACACATTGAGCTTCATGATCCCAGCACACATCAGAGCAGCCATAAGGAACAGGGCTGAAGAGAAAGCCAGAGCACCAAAGAACTCACCCAACTTGCCAGGCTCTCCCCTGGAGCAGCAGAGGAAGTGCTCCAAGAGGAACACTGCACTGCTGGCTCTCACCAGCATCCCAGGGAACCCAGAGTTTGGCATCATCACCAAGGCTGCACTCAAACCCAAACCCTCAGTGCCAGTCAAGCCATACTGGATGTGGCAAATCAGACCTGCTCCAGGCATCGCAGCTGGGCTTGTCAATGAAAAGTGTTGTGAAGCTTTTCTGGGAATACCCATGGGAGTTGTTCATTAAAGGAACCCAGCCTTTTGTCTTACTATCCACAAATTTCAACAATCCCTTGGCTGGTGCAATCAACTTCCCACCACAAACCCTCATTAGAAGACCCTGGTGTTTACCTAGAACTGAGCACCATTTAAAAGCCAGAAGGAACAGCTGCCTACCACAGGATGTGGAAAGTCAGTAAGACAGTGAGAGGAAAACAGTTCCTTTAGTGAGAATTCACCTCACTCACCAGAAATGGGAACTTGATTTCTATTGTAACACAGTTCCCCTCTCCTGAACACAGAAATCTATCAGGGCATGGATAAAAACCAGACCCACCTGAGGCAGCTCCTTGTGAGCACAGTTTACTCCTCCAATTGGAATGATGTTGGGCATCAAAGGCCTTGGATAGTCGAGCACAAAATCTAACCTCAGGAGCCAAACAGAGCCCTTGCGTAAGAGATCCAGCACAGTCACCTCTCGCTGCAGAAACTTGGAAGCCAGTTTTGAGTAGGGTTGAAAAGCAAAATCACATAAGAAAATATTTCGGATTCCAAAGAGCATGTTCTTCACTCGCTGGAGAAACGTCATGTGGTCTGTAAGGTGTGTAAGTATCCTAGGGACATAAGAAGGGGGCCTGGGACACTGAGTGGCATCAAAATCTAACCCACACGGAATCCCTCGTAAGAAGAACATGGAAGGAAGGGAAAGGTGCTCTGCCAGGATTGCCCCACAGGGTAGAAAAGGGTCTGTAAGGACAGCATCAAACTTGCTCTCCTCAAGGTACCTCATGAGGTCTTTGTTTTGCAAGAGCTGTTCACAGCTGGAAACCTCCAAGTCAGTGATTCTTTTCATACCTCTGTACGCTTTAAGAAATCTTTCAATAAAAGATCCCTCTTCAAATGAAACCTGAAAGAATGCCTTGAAATCTTTCTCCATCTCCTCCTGTGTGTAGAGGACTGGGTACATTTTCATCACAAAGCTCTTTGATGGCTTGATGTGCAAGGAGATTTCAGGTGCCACCACAACCACCTCGTGTCCCTTCTGCTGGAGCATGTCCAGCAATTCCCGCATGCTGAGCCAGTGGCTCCCATCCACCGGCACCACCAGGAGCTTCCCAGCAGCAGCCAGACCCAGCAAGGACAGCAGCAGAACCACAGCTGCTGGCGAAGCCCTGAGCCCCATGGCCATTCCTGCAGGGATCAGGGGAGTGCCTCCAGAGAATGAAACCCACGGCTGCACCAGCACCTGCTCTACACTTTCAAATGATCTGTGCCACAACCCAGCTGTGAATCCTTATTTAATATGCTGGGTGGTAAATGTGTAATCCCTTATATGATAAAAGGCTGCACAACAAGCATGGGATTCCTGCCAAGTCCATAGAACCAACAGATAAATCCACACGTCTCTAGAGGAACAGTAAAGAGTTCCCTAGGAAGGCAGAGGTGCCTCAGGAACTGAACTTCGGATTCCTTCTCTCTGACTGGACATTACAAGGTGTGTCACATGTAGGACATGCACATCACTATTCACACCAGCAGAGATTCTCCTTCCCTCCAGGCAAGGACTGTCCCCTCTCCCTCTCTCTTGGAAAATTCATCTCTAGGAGACCCAGATCCCATGGAAGCTGTGAAACAGCTCTTTTAAGACAGTTTCCAGACTGAGAAAACAGAGAAGATGGAAGGATGAGATGCCAGGTTTTTGAGCAGAGATTTGCAAGCACTCTTTGAGGGGGCCTTTCCACAGAACATTTCAGGGCCTAATTCTGGCATTGTTTTTGTCACTGACAAAGCACTAATGGTGTCCAGCAGTAGTGGAATTGTGTGAATGCTCAGCTGGCCAATCCTACTCTGTGTGGGGATGTCTGTAAGGTGTCACAGCTACCTCTGTACTTGAAGCTGGGTGGAATTACTACACGTTGGGCTTTCTGATCCCATCCTGCACCACACAACTCCTGTGGAATATGAATGAAGAAAAAGGTGGGGCACCAAAAGTATCACCCAACTCTCCAGGCTCTCCTCCAGAGAAGAGCAGCAAGCTGTCCTGGAGGAGCTGTGCACAGGGCTGCTGTCAGCACCCCAGGGAACCCAAGCATACGGCACATTGGAGCAGTTGCTGTCATACACAAGGCTGCATTCAAACCATCAGTGCCAGTCAAGCAGTGCTGGATGTGTCATATCAGACTTGCTCCAGGCATTAGGGCTGGACTTTGGATCCAGGAAAGAGTTTTTAAGGCTCTCTGGGACATCCCCCCATTGGAGCTGGCCATTAAAGGAATCCAAGACTTTTTCTTACTGTCCACAAATTCTGACAATCCCTTCGCTGGTGGAATCAACGTCCCATCACAGACCTTCACAAGAAGACTCTGGAGATTCCCTTCAACTGAGAACCCTTTCCAAGCTAGAAGGAACAGCTACCTATATAGGATGTGGAAATTCAGCAAGAAAGTGCAAGAAAAACAGTTTCTTTCTTGAGAATTCAGCTCACTCACCAGAAATGGGAACTTGATTCTTATTGCAACACAGAATTCCACCCTCCTGAACACCAAAGTCCATCAGAGCAAGAATTAAAAACAGTGTGACCCACCTGAGGCAGCTCCTTGTGAGCACAGTTTACTCCTCCAATTGGAATGATGTTGGGCATCAAAGGCCTTGGATAGTCAAGCACAAATTCCAGCCTCAGGAGCCAAACAGAGCCCATGCGTAAGAGATCCCGCACAGTCACATCCTCCTGCAGGAACTCCGAAGCCAATTTTGAGTAGGGTTCAAAGGCAAAATCACAGAGGAAAATATCTGGGATATCATGAAGTAGATTCTTCACCCGCTGGAAAAAGGCCATGCGGTCTGTAAGTTGTGTAAATCCCCTAGGGACATAGGAAGGGGGCCTGGGACACTGAGTGGCATCAAAATCTAAACCACATGGGATTCCTCGTAAGAAATACACAGCAGGAAGTGAAAGGTGCTTCGCCAGGATTGCCCCACAGAGTAGCACAGGGTCTGTAAGGACAGCATCAAACTTGCTCTCCTCAAGGTACCGGATGAGCTCTTTGTTTTGCAGGAGATACCCACAGCTGGAGACCCCAAGGTTAGTGATTCTTTTAATACCTTGGTACGCTTTAACAAATCTTTCCAGAAAAGATCCTTGTTCAAATGAAAAATGGAAAAATGCCTGGAATTCCTTCTTCAAATCTTCCTGTGTGTAGAGGACTGGGTACGTTTTCATCACAAAGCTCTTTGATGGCTTGATGTGCAAGGAGACTTCAGGTGCCACCACAACCACCTCATGTCCCCTCTGCCCCAGGATGACCACCACCTCCCGCATGCTGAGCCAGTGGCTCCCATCCACTGGCACCACCAGGAGCTTCCCAGCAGCAGCCAGACCCAGCAGGGACAGGAGCAGAACCACAACTGGTGGCAAAGCCCTGAGCCTCGGGGCCATTCCTGCAGGCATCAGGAGAGTGCTGCCAGGGAAGGAGATCCCCAGCTTAGTGATTTTAAGCAATCTGATCTCTGGTTTTTTTTGGATGACCTTTAGACTTTGGTAAATTTTTAAACATGGACATGGAAAAGATGGCAGAGAAGCTGTAAAAGTTCATTGTATTTGCAGACAAAAATCAGGGCAGGAGCTACCCTGGGAAACACCCTCTCTCTGTATTGGAGGAACACTGCGTTTTGAGGAAACGCTGCCTGGTTATAGGGAGGAGGTCACAAAGTCCAAGGTACAGCCGAGCTGAACTTCACCAGGGGTTAAAAAAACAGCAAGGAAGGCCACTACAGGTCTGTCAGCCACAACAGGAAGGTCAAAGGTAGTGTCTCCCCCCCAGTAAGCAAGACTAGGAAACTGGTAACAATGGACAAGGTGAAGGCTGAGGGACTCAAGAACTTTTCTTGCCTCGGCCTTCACCAGCAACATCTCTTTCCACACCTCTCAAGTGGATGGACAGCAAGATGGGGCTGGCAGAGCTAAATTCCAGGCAGTGTAAAAGAAGATCACGTTGGTGACCACTTGAGGGTCTCCAAACACAAGAGTGGCTGATGATCTAAACACATGGGATGCCACAAGATGCATCCCAGAGTCCTCAGGGAAGTGGTTGATGGAGTTGCCAAGGCACTCCCCACAACATTTCAGAAGTCCTGGCAGACAGATGAACTCACAGTGACTGGGAAAATGGAAACTTTGCATCCACCTTCAAAAAGGACAGAAAGGAATCTCCTGGGAACTCCCAACCTGTCAGCCTCACCTCTGTGCCTAGGAAAATCATGGAACTGCTAGGAGACATTCCATGATTTAAGTAACAAGGGATCCTTCAACAAGTGGTCTGCTCAAAAGAGCTAATTTACAGATCATTAATTTTCCAAACAAGAATTTTCAGTGTAAGATAATTCTTCCCATCCTGACATTCTGTATCATTTTCTGTTTGCAAAAGACTGGAAAAAATATTAAAGCTCCACATGGGAAAAGGTCCGTGTTCTTCACCAGCTTTACATCATGACACTGTGAGGAAAATGGAACATTTGCTATCAAAGTTCATGTCCCTTCAAAGTCTCTTTTTGGAAGGGTGAAGTAGGGGCTGGAATGAGGAAGGACACAGCCATGGTTTTTGCCAGCTGTACTAAAAACTGGATTAGCAACTCAGAAACACCATTATAGATCAGTCTGGGAAGAGTTTGCCCCTGGGCCATGAAGGCAAACAATACTAAACAGACAGGATTTTCAGACAAGCCCTAATCATGAAAATTATTGTACAGAAGTAATTTTGACAATAGAATAATTTTGTCTCAAGGTTGATAGCCTACATCAGAATATTTTTAAGGACATTTATCAAACTACTGTGGCTCTAGGCACATCCTTTGTAGGGTAACTTTTGGGAAGGCAGCACAAAGCTCTTGCAGATGCAGATGCTGCCAGAGCAATCAGAATATTATCTACCACTTGCTTTCATTATGATGCTTCATTTCTAAATTATGAAAGGGTGGGTCTATTCACCAAAAAAATTCCCCGTTTTTAAAAATTAATTGTGACAGTAAAACCAATTCATGGACTCAGTTAGAGACACACAAAGCATTTGCAAGCAGCATTAAACATTCATATATTTTACCATGACAATCACTGACCTAATGGCTTTTTCTTTCTGCAGTTTATACCTTCAATAAAAACTATGTTGGCCATGACTGGCATGGGATACTCAAGCCCCAAATCTGTTCTTTCAAGCCAAATGGATCTATGGTTTAAGAGCTTCTCCACTGTTACTTGTCTGTGAAGAACATCTGAGGCCAGAAGTTTAAATGGGAAATAGGCAAAATGGTAAAGTAAGAAATCTGTGAACTTGAGAACAGAGTTTTCCACATGCCGGATAAATGCCATGTGGTCTGAGCTGTCCATAAATGTTCTTGGGACATTGGAAGGCAGGTCTAGGCACTGAGCAACCTGCAAATTTGAACTGCAGGGAAATCTCCAGAGAGAGAAAACAGACAGGACCAAGAGATGCAGAGCCAGGATTTGTCTGCATAGTACAAGAAGATCCGTGAGAGCAGCGTCAAATTTACTGTTTGTAGATACTGCATCAGATCCTTGTTGCACAGCAGACTGACGCAGGAGGAGGTGTAGGGGTTGGAGATGAACTAGACTTTTTCAAGAGTTTTCTTTCAAAGGTTTTCTTTCAAAAAGATCATTCCAAGGTCTTATAAATAGCCATGTAGTTGTTGGCTTTTGCTATTATTGGCTATCTTATTAGCTTTTACAAATTATTTTTAATCACAACAATTTTGATATAGTACAGTTAGTAATCACTTTTAACTGGTTTTGATATGGTATAATTTGTCAGCTTTTGTGGCCAATGTCCTGGCACTTTGTAGCTCATATCTATATACTCGTGTGATAAACATATATTATAGTTTAAGCTTTCACAAAATATTATAGAGACTATGTGTTGTGCATTGTAATGTTAACTTTTGCAGAAGTAGCTAATGCCTTTATTTTTGTAACTAACTGACAATAGTGAGAATAACTCAGGTAAGTTTGTGGAAATAGCTAAAATTGTCTGTAAGATTAGATAACATTGAAAGAACCACACAGATATAATCGAAAGAAAGGATGTGAAGAGGGTTTCTGCCACTGACCATTTGACTACCAACAAGTCCCATTTGTCGTGAGGAAATGGCATACACGACTTTCACAAATCAAATCAACACTATTGCATGACGGGTCAGGGCTTGAACCAAGCTAAAATGTTGGAGAAGATAAAATAGAGAAACATTATAAATATGATAGCTCAGCAAAATATTCTGAAAATATGAAACCTATAATCAAAGTAGAAATGAAAGCTAGTTTTGAGATTTAGGATACTGTGTTAATTAATATATAACCCAAGAACAATAGCCTAGCCAGCTGAAGGAGAATCCTCTGGATTAAATGATACCCTTCTGCTGACAGAGAATCCAAAGGTCAAAATAGAGATGAAAATGAGTTTTGAGATATAAGTCACCATTGCTGATTGGCAAAAGCTTGGGCAGCCTAGGAAGAATCTGAGGAATGTGAATTCAAATATGATTATAGTCACTCCTATAAGCTGTATGGAAAACCCCTTGGATTTCGTGTTATAAGATGGCTCCTTAGTGTAAAATATAATATTCACTATAGAAAGAGATAAAATGCATTGTAACAAAAACCTCGCTCTCTTGATTTCCTGCCTCTCACTCCTTTCTTAACTCCCTCTCTTTTGCTGGCCCTCTTTGGCCTTTTCCTTTCTCTTCTCTCCCACCTATCTCTCCCCCTCCTCCTCACCTGCCTCTCTTAGCTCCCTCATCTCTATTCCCCATGATCTCATGCTCAGCTCCCTCTTTCCACTCTCTCTATCTCAGAGCACGTTTAGGCTGTATTAAATGGCAGCATTAAACAGAGCTCTAGCTACCTTAATAATAAACCGTTTATCCCATGAGTAGCCTGGCGTGTTAGAAACCCCATAAGAATTCCTACACTAAAGAATTCCCAGAACGTCTAAAAGAACTCAAAGGAATTGTTCAGTATGTATAATCTTCATGAATATGCATTTCACCAATGCAATGAAAAAGTATATCAGAAGAGTTGTTATAGTTAACTGGTGTGCATCTAGCTATGGCTATGCACCCAGTGCTGTAAAGGTGCCTTTTTATCCCTTATTAAACTTTTAAAATTTATTGATTTCCATGACCTTGTTGCAACACTCCTTGTTCTCATCCTGACTTATCTCTCTCCTTGTTCTTATCCTGACCTCTCTGACCTATCTTTCTCCTTCTGGGAGTGATAGGAAGAAATCAGGAGTGAAATCAGTATTTCTGCAATCAATATTACTGCTGGATTATGATCTTTACCCCCTGGAAAAAAAAATCATGGGAGTCTTGCCCTCAGAGAAGAATTTGGTTCCACAATGGAGCTCCTCCATAGCTTTGCCTGCAGGCAGGATGTCCTGCTGCTTTCCCAGAGGATCTACCTAATGAGCTCTGATGGACAGAAGAGACAGGAAAAAGCACTGCCCAGATAAAAGTGGGGCTTAATAACAATTTGAAAGAGACTTTTGTGAAAAAGCAGAGCAACAGAAACAAACAACTCAGTGCTGGTACTAAGGAAGTGCAAGGGCTGAAGTAAAGCCCAGGGGTAGGGAAGGTTGGCTCTGGGGAAGGTGTAAAAAGCAAACCTTTCTCCTTGTGAAGCTTCTTTCATTCATCCTCACAAAAGCTGTGAATTTGAGGGAAGTATAAGTGCAGTGCTAGGCCAGAACAATCCATTCTAAGGGCTTGGGGAAGGCTGGCAAGTGAAAAAAGTTCAAGGGAAGAGGAGAGGAGAGTTTGTTGATTTTTAAGTAATGTTCACAAAGATAAAACTTTTTAGGAAACCAAATAATGTATTGCTGAGAGAGCAGCATGACAGATTCATCACTGCTGAGGAGAGTTATCTTCTCCTTCATCTCCTCTTCCACTTAATCCCTGGCTTCAATGAGGCCGTTCCACTGACAGCACAAGCAAGCAAGAATACACATCACGTGCAGCAAGAAGCTAATGCACATCCTGAGCACCACTGAGCTAATCAATGGCTTTTTGGACCACAGATTCCCCAGCAACCACCCACCAACATTTCCCCATCCAAACTGGATGTGTCCTAAAATAGCAGCTGAGATTTCAGATGTTTTTCATGGAAGCTGTTAGCACAAAACCTTCACCACAAAATAAGAGCCTTTGACTGAAAAACTGGTGGTACATAAGAAAGAACATGATGCTCTAACACATGACCCAGTGAGGTATTTTTCTGACTAGATAAGCAGTTAATGGTCTTGAAGAAATACTTTCCTGCCTTCTATGTGAAGCAAAGAATTATTGGAAGAGCTGTTATAATTCACAAGCCAAATTTGGCATTAATTCCTGCCAGAGAATTTCTGTGTCTGATTTCAGCTGGAATTAAACACAGCATAGCATGTGATGCTCTCACCAAACCGAAGACCCCCATGTTCAGCAGATGTAAAAAAAAAGGACCTGAAATCACATCCTGTGCTCCTGGCCTGGTTTTTTTTTTGTGGATTGGCTGTACATAAAGTCTTAAGCTAAATTATATCCTTAGGTAGAATCCCAGAATGGTTTGGAATGAAAAGGATCTTAAAGCTCATCCCATTCCACTCCTGCCAAGGGCAGGGACACCTTCCACTATCCCAGGTTGCTCCAAGCCACATCCAGCCTGGAATACTACCAGGGGATGGGGCAGCCATAGCTGCTCTGGGCAACCTGTGCCAGGGCCTCACTTCATTCTCAGGGAAGAATTTCTTCCCATTATCCCATCTAATTCTTTCCTATGGCAGCTTAAAGCCATTGCTCTAGTACCATCACTTCAGGCTCTTGTAAATAGTCTCCCTCCAAGAGAGAGATACGATACATCCCTGTCAAACATCTCACTTGGATCAGGCAGGTGTGTGACTGCCACAACCTCTCCCAGGCAGCCACTGACCTGAGATAATGGCTTCTTCTTCTCTCCACAGTGGATGCCTCCGATGAAAACCATGTTGGGCATGACAGGCATGGGATACTCAAAGACAAAGTCGATTCTCCTCAGCCAGATGGATCCATGACTTAAAAGCTCGGTCATTGTCATTGGTTTTTGGAGGAACTCTGAGGCCAGCTCTTCAAATGGAGAATAGGCAATGTTGCAGATGAAGGACTCAGAAAGGGCAATCAGGAAGTTCTTCACCCTCTCGGAGAAGGTCATGTGGTCAGTGTTTTCTGAGAACATGCGTGGGACGTAGGACGGCGGGTCTGGGCCCTGAGCCGCGCGAACATCTACGGCACATGGAACCAGCCGCAGGAAGAAAACACTAGGGATGGAGAAGTGCAGGGCAATGATCTGCCCACAAGGTGACACGGGATCTGTAAAGAGGACATCAAAGTGACTGTCTCTGATGTACTTCATCAGCTCTTGGTTGTACAGCAAGGACTTGCAGGAAGCATGAAACATGATCCCACTCTTCTGGTAATCTCCCAAAAGCTTCCAGAATCTCACCAAGAAAGGCTCTTGGCTGAAAGTTCTTGCAGCAGTAGAGCGTATGTGTTCCTCCATATCCTCCTTTGTGAATGGCACAGGGTAGGTTTTCAGTTCATAGACACCCGAGGAATCGATCAGGATTTTGTTGTCTGGTGCAATGACCACAGTTTCATGCCCTCTCTTGTTCAGCTCAACCAGCACTTTTTTCATGCTGAGCCAGTGGCTGCCCTCCATAGGGATCACCAGCAGCTTCCCAGCGGTGGCCGGGCTCAGGAGGCACAGGAAGGGAAGAAGCAGTGCCACTAGCATGCTGTGGGCTGTGCAGAGAGGAACCCTCACACCAGAGAGGCCAAAGCTGCTTTGCCAGCACCTGTAGCTGTACTCCACCTCTTCTCTTTTGATTCTCCTCCCATTTCAGGTCCTTAGACCTTTGCAACAAGATTATGGAAATCAATAAATGATTAGGAAAGATTCAGGGCAGGTTTGGACTTCAAAGTTGGCTTTGCATGAGTCAAGAAAGGTGTGTCACTGTCACACACGCCAAGCTAAGGTTCTTGGTTCAATGCCACCTTCTTCCCAGCAGGACCCCAGCTCTGGGGCACTTCTTGCCACCAGCCCACCACACCCACAGCCTGATGACAAAATGCAGGGAAAATGCATGAAAGAAGTGCACCCACAGAGTGGGTGGAGCAGAAACACTGCTGATCTCACATGGGAGGACTGTGCCTATCAAGAGAGCACTGAAAGGTCTTTTTTCCATTGTTGCCACAGAAGGCTGACAGAATTGTCATAGACTGAGGTAATTTAGCAATTTTTAAAAGAATTTTCTTCCCTAATGAAACCGATGCAAATTGTACAGTGAAACATAACTTACAGTAAAGATTAGTATGAGAAATCAGTGTTACAGTACCTGGGGTTTGGGTTTTGCTTTTGCTTTTAATAATCAAGACCAGCTGGCACCCCTGAGAAAAATTAATTTTTCTTTCCTGCAAACTTGCATTTTTTTTGGAAGATAAGCAGCCAGCAGAAAATCTTTCCTCATCTCTCCATTTAACTTTCATCTAACCCCTTATCCTACAAGGAATAAATTGAAGTTGCAAACGAGCATTTCACCCTTGCGCCTCAGATAACAAAAGCCAACACCTCGCTAGTTCACAAAGTCATGAGTCATTCCCGGCCAATGAGGGGTCAGTTCATGACCAATGAGGGGTCAGTTCATGACCTCAACCCTGTGTCCAGGTCCTTCTTGACTATATAGATTGCTGGAGGTTAAATCCTGGTGATAACCTCTCATAAAATTTATAAGTAGGTGAATATGGGAAACAATTTCCTCCTCCAGGGCATTCTAGGATTTAAATCCTTGCTGGAGCTTTTTTCCCCATGCAGTTTCTGCGTGTTCCTTCCCAAACCTAGTGGGAAATCTTAGACTTTGCTGAGAACCTGCCCTCCAAAGGGAACAGCAGCTCCATCACCTGCAGTGATCCCATATTGGTAGTTTACAGCATGGATTAACTTAATGGGAATTTTCAAACAGCTCAGAGAAAGGAGATGCACAGAAGATGGGCTATAGCCTCAGACATGGCTGCCAAATGAACACAGGGAGGTTGGTACACAAAAGCCCAAATGCAAATTTGCAGGAGGTATCCAACCCAGAAAAGCTTAAAACCTAATTCAGTGGTCTACAAAAGAAGGGGAGGGTTGACGCGGTGCCAGAGTAAAAGGGGTGGCTAGCTCAGCAGGTAGAAGTTGCCGGCACCCACACCAGGAGTGGGCCAGCCTTGAGCAGAGGTCTGAACCCAAGTGCTGGTGTAGAGCGAGGCTCTACGAACACTAAAACGCCGAGGGCAGGAGCAAGGATGAAGGAGAGGCCTCTTATGGTATTTCCAAAGAGGTTTATTCCCTTGAAAGTTCTGCCATGAGTGAGCCCAGATAGTTGATCACATCCACTGACATGCAGGGGAGGAGCAAGCGGAGGGTATGAATGAACCTATGAGGGAGACTTAGGGGAGGGGTACAAAGAGGGGTTTACAAAGTATAAACCAATAAATGAAACACAGTAGGAGGGAACAGATTATGTAAACCAATGAGGGACTGTATACCAGGGAATGGACAGGAAAGTCTCTGGAACAGCGGGTTGGTATGTAGGGGAATTGACAGGTAGTAGGAGGAAGAAGAGGGGCCATTCAGGAATAAGTAGGTTTCAGGGTGGATTGACAACCAGAATAGGAGGGCACAACTGGGACTAAACTATTAACATAAAAAGGGGGTGTGTGTACAACTTTACAATACAAAAAGTAATCAAATCAAATACAATAAGCAGAAAACATGCCACAACAGAGGATGGAACGGAAAGAGGATTTCCTTTGGGGCTTAGATGTTGACACCTTGACAAAAAAGGCAAGTGGAAAGAAATCAATCTAGTGGATGGCTGTGATAAAAAACAGGTAAAATCTTCAGTCCTATAACCTTTACTGTGGATGAAAGGAGAGGGGATAAATGGAATTATGAACAGACAGTCCACAAGACAGCTGGGAAAGGAGGATACCAAAATTCTTCAGTTCAACAAAAGAAGAGCTTTTGCATAAAAGCTTCATGTCACTTAAATTGTCCTCATTAGGTCTGATAAGGCTTTAGGTTTGGCAGGTTGTGATATAATCTGAATGCTGGCTATTAGGAAATAACATTTCTCCATCATGCAGGATTTCTGTCTTTAAACACCAAGCCATTGTCAGTCAGGATTTGGTGTAAGGATGTGAGTGACATCCCTTACCCAGGATGGCAGGGGTTTGGACTGAGATGATCTTTAAGGTCGCTCTCAACCCAAACCAATCTGTCATTCTGTGATACATCTATATTTTTGCCTTTTCAATATAAAAACAAAACAAAATTTTGTACCTGAGAGAGTTTTTTCTTCTGAACACAGTTAATCCCTCCGATAAAAGCCATGTTTGGCATCACTGGTCTTGGGAACTCAAACACAAAATCGTATCTCATCAGCCAGAAGGATCCACGGCTGAGGAGTTCTGTTGCTGACACTTTCTTTTTGAAAACCTCATACGCAAGTTCTTCAAAGTTATCATAGATAGGCTTACAGTAAAAGAGCTCCAGCAGATTGACCAGCATGTTCTTCACCCGTTGGGAAAACATCATGCTGTCTGAATTATTCAGGAATAACCTGGGGACATAGGAAGGAGGGCTTGGACACCGGGTAGCAGCAGAATCCATTCCACAGGGAAAGCCCCGCAGGAAGTAGACAGAAGGAACGGAAAGATACTCAGCCACCAGGGGCCCACACATCAGGATGGGATCTGTGAAAACCACGTCAAATTTGCTTGCTTTCAAGTACTGCATCAGCTCCTCATTCTGCAGAAGGCTTTTACAGTTGGTGAAGAAGACTGAGGAGATTTCTATCGTGCTTTGATAAGAGGTAAGAACAACATTCAAAACAGATTGTTCAATAAAATGGGCATTAATGTAGGTCTTGAGCATTTCATGCAAGTATTCATCTGTGTAAGGGATTGGATACACTTTCACTATGTAATTCTGAGGCTCCTTTGACTTCATATACAGGCTGGTTGAGGGTACAACCACAACAACTTGGTGTCCCTTTTGCTGCAGTTTCTCCACTACTGGGCGCATGCTGAGCCAGTGACTTCCATCCTGAGGTATCACCAGAATCTTTCCACCTTCAGCCAGGATTACAGACAGTGTCAGGAGGAGAAATATCCAGGCACCTCGGTTAAAAAGAGCCATTTTGGTGGGAGTGAACCAGAGGGTTCTGCTCTGGAGGGATCCACGCTGTCCTTTATATGATGGTCCATGCAGACTAAGCAAGGAATTTGTTAGATACAGAAATTAATATTTAACTTCTCAGTTGTGAGGAGCCTGTGATTTTGCCTACGTTTGTGAAAGGGAAGCTGTATCTTAGAAAAACATTCGTATTTTCTGTTAATGTTTAAGCTTCAAAGTCGATCAGCACTAAGACACACTAAGTCTGTGACACCAAGAGTATAAGGGTGTCACATTGTAACAATAGCTGTGGTTAGAGCCCTTGACCTGGTAAAAATGCACGGAGAGAAAATAATAAAAATACACCCAGCAGAAGAGATGCAACTCCACTCTTGAAGACATGAGGCTGATGTTGAATTCCCACCCCATGGAAGCAGCCAAACCCACACCTCTTGCAAAGATGTCACAGCCACCAGGATGTACAATGGAATCCCAAATCTGAGGAGAACAATCCTGACTGGCTTTCTTTCTCCAGGCAGTACACCAAAAAAGTGAACAAATGCGTGGGTTCAGGGCAAACAAAGGGAAAGGAGGCCAGTACAGGGACACAAAGAAGGAGTCTTGGTCTTTGGTTGCCATCTTCAAAACCCTTTTCATGTGTTGTGAGCAAAGCAAAATCTAGAAGATGTGACACCTTCCACCAATCCCACTGCAAGGATGTTTCATCTTTGTGCAAGCAAAAGCAATGCCAGAGCAAAGCCTTTTGGATGGTGCTAAGGAAGAAATCCTTGTGATGAAAAACTGTTATTAGCACAGAGTTTTTCCTTTCTTTTTATAAATGGTGGTGTGACTCCCAGCATCCTCAGTCAGGAGAAAGAAATCCTTACAGCCTGAAGCAAAGGGATTTGTCTATGACACCCTTGACATCTGTCAAGAAGTAGGTATGAAAACTTGATTTGAGTTCCGCATTCAGGTGTCTTTCACCAAATCCACAATTGTAAGATTATATCCTGCCATTTCAACGCAACATTGATATTTCACCCCCATAACGGGAATAACTTACCACAGACAGACAGTTTGGAAATAATTTGCCATGAAAATACAACTAAAGTTGATAAACTGATGCTGATGAACCTGGCTCATCAAAAAAAGATTACTCTCATCTCATCAACAAAAAGATGACTCTTGGGTTTTTGATCAGATAAGTGAAATATGTTCAGATGCCATTAAAATGAAATAAAAACTAGATCTGGTTGATGGTTAATACACATTCACTGAAGACAGTAATTTTCATCTGGTAGATGAAATCCTTTTTTTGTTTGTTTGTTTGGATAACCCCCATAAATTCAAGAAAGTCTCTATCCAGGTTATTTGATTTCAGCCTGTAGAAAACAACTACCCAAATGTGGTTGAATTAAATCATGACCAGAAATTTAAAAAAAAAGAAAAAATCAATAGTGATGAACTTCCTGAAAAAACAAAATGACTTTTCATTGGGAAATATACAATTTGTAGGTGAAGGAACATTACCTTAGGCAGTGATTTCTTCTTAGCACAGTTGATCCCCCCAACAAAGACCATGTTGGGCATCACTGGCCTGACGTACTCGAACACAAAATCAAACCTCAGGAGCCAAACAGCAGCGGAGTTCACGAGGTCCGTGAGGGACACATCCCTCTGAAGAACTTCTGAGGAAAGCTTAAGTGCTTCTCCATAGAAACCATTGCAGTACTCAAGCTCCAGGAGGGAAATCAGGACATTTTCTACCCTCTGGAAAAAAGTCATGTGGTCTGAGTTGAAGGTGAAGAGTCTTGGGATGTAGGACAGAGGGCTCGGGCTCTGAGGAGCTGCAAAGTGCAGGTTGCAAGGGAATCCCCTCATGAAGACAGCAAAGGGAAGGGAGAGGTGATTGGCGAGGATGACACCGCACATGAAGATTGGATCTGTCAGGATGGCATCAAAGCCACTTTGGTTGAGGAACCTCAGGGTCTCCTGGCTGCGGAACAAGTCCTTGCACTGCCCAAAGAAGGTGCTGAAAGTGTTCACTGAGGCCTTGTACATTGCCAGGGCATTGAGGGGGAAAGGCTTCTTCGCAAGGTGCACAGTGACATATTCCTGGAAGACATTATCCAGCTCTTCCAGGGTCTGCCTCACCGGGTATGTGACCACTGTGTAGGCCTGTGTCGTCTCCATCTGCCAGCTCACCTCAGGAACCAGCACCACCACCTCGTGTCCTCGCTCGCTCAGCTTCTCCACCACTTCCTGCATGCTCAGCCAGTGGCTTCCCACCATGGGCACCACCAGGAGCTTCCCTCCGTCCGAGAGGCCGGGCAAGAGGAGGAGGATGGAAATCCAGGCACACCAAAGCCTCAAAGTCATGTCGCTGTGGTTGGAGTAGGGGCTGTGGAAGAGATTTCTCAGGCAGGTTGTAGCCTGAAGATGCTTTGGAAAGCAACTAAGGTGTGGATTGTGCTGATTGTTCTCTGCAATAATCCGGTTGTTAATGATTCACAGCTTTGGAATTTTGTTGATTTGTTTTACCTTTTCCCTCCTTACTTGGAAAGCCAAGATTTGGTAACCCTTTCAATGCTGAGTCACTGCAGCTCCTCCGTGCTCAATTAGCTCCTTGACCACCTACTCAGATCCCTCAGGACTCCTCATCTTTGTTGTGTCTTATGTTACACCTTGGCCAGGAAACAGAAACCCAGGGAGGCAACCTTGGTGTGAACAGCTCCCAGCCCCACAGGAACAAATGCAAACAGCCTCTCCAAGCTGGAGACACGGATCCTCAGGTGATTCCTCCAAGATCAAAAGGAGGAAACAAGGCTCAGGGCTCTTCTGAGCTGGCAGGAATCTCCTTAGTGCCAGTGACACCATGAAGAGGTGCTGAGAGAGGCTGATCTCTCTCTGTATAGCCCAAGTTCTCACTTTACAGAGTTGTTTCCCAACTTGGAAGGTGGCCCTCAGGTAACTGAAAACTCCTTCCCACCAGGAATAAGAGCAGCACTAAATGTGTTTTAGCAACCACTGGAGCTCAGATTTCACACCTGACCCAGCAAAGAAGCAGGTTCAGCACAGGTGTGGTTTCCCCAGCCTCAGAGCATTGACATTGATGTCAAAATTAAAAGTAATGCACCCCAGGATATTCAGAGCCATGCAGCCTCCATCTCTCAGGCACACAACTTCTCTCATCTCCCTTCAAGCCATGGTCAGTGCACCAAAATGAACTGCATATTGTTTTCCTCAGATCAGCCTTATTTATTTCACATGTTTTCCCAATGTCTTTAATTATTTCTACTGGAAGTTGGCAGAGAGCAGTTTTGTCATGATGGCTTTTCAGAAAACAAACTTTTTAAGTGTCAGAGTATGGGGGAGAAGTTCGGAGGTAAGAGAGACTAAAACACTGTCTGCATCCTCTATTATAAACTGTAAAGGAAAAAACATCACAGTAACAACTACTAAATATATTCAGATTTTTATAAAGCACAATGGGAAGCTGACCAGTTTAGCAAACAGCATTTCCTCACCAAAAAAAAAAAAATTAATTTATGTATTTTGTTATGGTAACCCAGCTGTTTGCTGAAGTGGGATAAGGAGAGGATTCCCTCCCTCCTGCTGCGGGATGAATTTACCATCCAAACCTTTAGCATGAAGAATGGGTGGAAAGGCAATCCCGGAACAGGTGAAGTTAATCAGTACCTCTGTGTTTGTGAACTTGTCAAAGACTCATGCAGTTGGTGTGGTTATCTCACAACATCCCAGCCAGGAATTGTGGAATTCGCTGGGTTCAAGGCAGGGCAAGATCAAAGTTTCTCCCTCCCCACATGTGAGCAAAGGGACAGTGCTGGATTTGGGTGAAAAGCTCCAGACTTAGGGGAAGCCTTGTCCAGGCAGGGGCAACAGTCCTGGGGAAAGGGTTAAAAAAAATCTCCTGAGCTGAGGGAACTGGGGGTGTTTTTGGAGAAAAAGAGGCTCAAGGGGCACCTTGTTGCTATCTACAACTCCCTGAAAGGAGGTGGGATGGGATTGGGTCGTCTTGCTGTGTCCCAAGGGAAAGGATGAGAGGAAATGGGTTCAAGCTGTGCCAGGGGAGGTTCACAGTGGGTGTTAGAAAAATAAAAAATTCATTGGAAAAATCCTTGCAGCCTGAGGCAAAGGGATTTGTTTCATGGCACCCAGAGGGTGCTGGGACTGCCCTGAGTAGCTCCACTCTGTCACACTAGACATGGAGGAACTACCCTTAGTCATGGAAAATGAATTTCTGGAGAGGGCCAGCACAGGAGAGGTGGGAGACGGCGCAGAAAGCATTCTGCACTAGAAGAATGGTTAAGCATTGGATTAATTTGCCCAGGGAGGTGGTGGAGTCACCATCTCTGGAAGTGTCCAAGAGGAGCTGGATGTGGCACTTGGGGAAGTGGTTTAAGGGTGATGATGGCAGTGCTGGTGTCAGGCTGGGACTGGGTGATCCTGGATGTCTTTTTCAAGCTTGATGATTCTGTCATGTGCATTCCGGGCCATTCCAGGCACAGGGGGGAATTATTGGGCTAGCTACAATACACTGGCCAAGGCTGGAATAAATCCATGTCTGGAGATCCCAAAATACCTCTTATAAATCCATGAAAAGAAATCCCTGAGTCCATCTAATCAATCCACGACAGGAGATCCCAAAATCCTTGAATAAATCCATGGGAGGAGATCGCAACCCCCACCCCCCAATATATCCATGAAAATAGAGCCTCAAACCCTTCTAACAAATCCAGAAAGAGATCCCCAAACCCCTCTAATAAACCCATGAAAAGAGAGCCACAATCCCTTCTAATAAATCCATAGCAGGAGATCCCCAAACCCTTCTAATAAATCCAGAGATCCCAAAACCCCTCTAATAAATTCAGGACAATAGATCCCCAAGCCCCTCTAATAAATCCATGAAAGGCAGCCCCCAAATCCATGGGGGAGAAATCCATGACAGGAGATCACAAAATTCTCTAATAAACCCATAGCAGGAGATCCCAAACCCCTGTAATAAATCCACGACATAAAGCAACTGTTTGTTTGAAAGAGGGAGCTGGTCTTTGTAGAATGCCAGGATGGTTTGGATTGGAAGGGACCTTGAAGCTCATCCCGTTCCACCCCATGCTATGGGCAGGGACACTGTTAAAAATGACAATATAATATTGGCTTTCGCATTTATGCATTAACTTTTTCATGTTGTTATTCATCATAAGTATTTGGATATGGTACAATTTGTACCCTTCTGGCTGCTTATTAGTGTAACAAAATCTATTAATTTTGCACTGTATAACTTATAGAAATAGTAGTGCAATGAATGTATTATATCGTAGGCCTTAGCAAAACACAAAATGTTAAAATGCTCCTATGTAACTAAGAATGGTGTAAAGAAATTATGTTATTTCCCCCACATCTGCTTATCTCCAAGTGATAAGACAACAGTGACACAAACCAGAGCACTGGAGAAGAATTACAGGAGAAATCCTTATCAGGAAGAGTGAAACAAGAGGATGGAAACACAAGAAGAGATAAAATACGTAGACTTGAACAACAAGATGTCATGCAGATAAGTCAGAGTGTAAAATCAAACAAAAGAGTTAATGAAACATCAAAAAGCTCACAAGAATGTTTGAATAATATATGAAACACATAAATATGCCTGCACCTCAGTAATGTAGCAGTCTCCCGACCGCTAGCCAGAAACAATCCAGCGCTGGACACTGTCCTTTTTTATCCCTTTATTAAACTTTTAAAACTTCAAAAGAGTCAACACTATTTTTCACACTTTCCACTATACCAGGTCGCTCCGAGCATTCATCGAGTGTGCCCTGGAGCACTTGAAGTTGCGGAAATCCCGCAGATTCCCATGACGTTCCCTGCCCTCACGCCGGGAAAACTACAACTCCCAGCCCTCCCCGCGCCAGCCCAGCCCTCCCCGCGGGCCGCCGGTCCCGGCGTGCTTTGCGCGGCGCCACACAACAAATATGGCGGCGCCGGCGGGCCCATGGCCGTAGAGCTGGGCCGGGCACGGTGAGTGAGGGGCCCTGAGGGACTGGAGATCCCGGCCCGCGGGAGACTGCCCGGCTTGGGGAGGGGGGGGTGGCTTCTGGCATGGGTTTATTAAAAGAGTTGGGAATCTCCCACCATGGGTTTCTTAGGGGGTTTTAGGAACTCCTGCAGTGGGTTTGTTAGGGGGATTTGGCAACTGCTTTCACTTATTTATTAGAGGGGTTTTGGATCTCCTGCCAGGGGTTTATTGGAGGGGTTTGGGAACCTCTGTCATGGGTTTGTTAGGGGGCTTTGGGAGTCTCAGGGTTTTATTAGAGGGGTTTGGGATCTCCTGCCATGGGTTTTTTTGGTGGAGTTTGGGACATGCTCTCGTAGACTTATTAGAGGGGTTTGGGATCTCCTGCATACATTTATTAGAGGGATTTGGGATCTCTTCTCATAGATATACTAGAGAGATTTGGGGTCTCCGGCATGGATTTATTAGAGAGATTTAGGAACTCCTAGCATGGGTTTATTTGAGTGGCTTGGGAACTCCTGGCATGGGTTTATGAGGAGAATTTGGGATCTCTTGTCACAGATTTATTAGAGAGATAAGGGGAATTTGGGATCTCCTGCTATGGGTTTTTTGGAGGGGTTTGGGACCTGCTGCCATAGATTTCTTAGAGGAGTTTGGGACCGCTCTCATAGAGTAGAGGGATGTGGGATCTTCTGCCATGGGTTTATTAGGGGGATTTGGGATCCCCTGCTGTGGATTTATTGAAAGGTTTTAAGAACTCCTGGTTTATTAGAGGGCTTTGGAAATCTTAGGGCTTTATTAGAGGCTTCTGGGATCTCCTGATATGCATTTATTAGAGGGTTTTGGGAACTCCTGGCATGGTTTTATTAGGGATATTTGAGTTCTCCTGTCACACATTTGTCACAGGAGTTTGGGATTGTTTGTCATTGATATCTTAAAGGGTTTGGGGGATTTCCTGTCTTGGATTTATTAGAGGGTTTTGTGCTCCCCTGCTATGGATTTATTAGAGGGGCTTGGGAATCTCGTGGGTTTAGTAGAGGGATTTGTGGGTCATCTGTCATGGAAGTATTAGAGAATTTTAGGATCTCCTATCATGGATTTATTAGAGAGGTTTTGGGATTTCTTGGCGCGGATTTATTCCAGGATTTTGGTTTCTCCTGCCATGGATATACTCCAGCTTGAGGCTCTGTGCTCTGAAAGCACTGGGCCATCCAGAAACCCTTCCAATTACTATTCCTGTGTGGTTTTTCAGGAAGGAGGCTGCCAGCAGCAGTGCTCCCAGGATCCAGAAATAAGGAGCGAGGGAGGATTTGGCACTTGAGTGCCTCTCTGGAGTGGTGGGTGGGTGGTGTCTCCTGGATATGGCCCTTTTTTAGGAGAAACCATCCACTCAGGAACTGCTGGGCATTCAGGGAGGGGAAGAATCTAAGTGCTAAAGTGCAACAGGCCTGACTGGAAACAGGAATGAGAGCTGAGAGGCAGCTTGGAATGAGTGCCAAGCCCAGGAATTCCATCCAGCAGCTTGGGAGGAGGGGCCTTTACAGAGATTTTAAGGCAGTCAGGAGCTGCATTCAGAGGAGGAAAATCTGATGCAAAGTGATTTATTTCCTATTTATGTTCATGGGGAAAGTGAAACTTTATAATCTTTCTGTTTTAATGTCTCAGATGAAGAAGTCCTAGGGGTTTGGAGGAGTTGGATAGCAATAATCCAAGGTAGGGATTAGTTCATTCGTAGGAATAAGTAACAGATTTGTGCAAAAGGAATTGTGGTGGATTTGATTCCAGTGAGAAGTCTGCTTAGACCTGTGGTAATGGAAATGCTTTTAATTCACTTTTTTTTGTTACATTAATTTACACTTTGACGTGGATTAATTGTTAGAATGACCAGAATAAGGTGGAAGAAAAATATGAACAAATTCTTCAGTCCAGGCTTCCAGGTTTATCTGGGAGGATTTGAGGTGAGTGGGTTCAACTGCATTTTTTTATAGTAAATGCTTATTTTGCCTTTTTAAAGGACTCTTCTGCCTTCACAATGTTTGGGGACTTATTTGAAGAGGATTTTTCCTTTATCTCAAACAATCATTGTGGGAAAGGCAAGAAATCAAAGCCCAGCGAGTCTGAGCCTCCAGCTCCCAGGGATTTCACCAACCTCAGTGGAATCAAAAATCAGGGTGGGACCTGCTACCTCAATTCCCTTCTGCAGACTCTGCTTTTCACACCTGAATTTAGAGGTGAGGTGCTCAAAACCTTAAACTGATGTTGGGATTGATATTCTAGTGAGACTTGCACTTCTGGCTATTTATTTAAGAAACATAGTGAACTCGGGTGATTTTGGGGCACAGTTCACTTTAAATAAATTATTGCAGACTAAAGTCATAGTGTTTGACATTAAAATACATTAAATTTATAAAGGGGGAATTTTGTCTTTTTAAATAATAATTTTTTCACCAATTGCAGAGGCTTTGTTCTCCCTGGGACCTGAAGAACTTGGCACTCTGGATGATAGCAGGAAACCAGATGCAAAGGTGTTGGGAATTTTCTTGTTCATCACTGTCCGATGTTGATTTGGAGGAATATGGTTCCAGCTCATGTGAAACTTTATGAAAATGAGTAAAAACCTAAATTTGAGACTGAGACGCAGTTTGGTCTGGCTGATACTGGATTTTTCACACAATTCTAAGCTTTCATTGCCATAAGGTTTTGCTTCAGAAATCAAATATGGAGTCTGTTTCTACTGAGATGTTCTCCCTCCCACCTCATCCCCCTCCACCACCAAGCCCTTCAGGAGAGCTGGGGAGGGACATGGGGCAAGGGGTGGAGGGACAGGACACAGGGAATGGCTTCCTACTGCCAGAGGGCAGGGATGGAGGCAATATCGAGAAGGAATTCTTGGCTGTGAGGGTGCTGAGGCCCTGGCACAGGGTGCCCAGAGAAGCTGTGTCTGCCCCTGGATCCCTGGAAGTGTCCAAGACCAGGATGGAGCAGCCTGTGGGTGGAAAGTGTCCCTGATCAAGGCAGGGGTGGAATGGGGTGGGCTTTAAGGTCCCTTCCACCCCAAACCATTCTACTTGGCTGTGTAAGGTGAGGTATGGTAGATTTTTGGGAAGAAAGTCTGATTGCTTGGTGTGAATTGAGCAATGTGTGTTATGAAATAGGCAGGGGTAGTTTATCACCATCTTTGTAGTAAATTGCCTCTGTTCTTGTTGAAATGACTGGTTTGAAGGCTGTGCATGACATGCTGGCTGTGTTCCCTCACTGCTGTTCCCAGGTTCGGATAATCCCGCTGCAGCTGCAGCGCTTGTTTGCTCAGCTCCTGCTCCTGGACCAGCAGGCTGCATCCACCACAGACCTCACTGAGAGCTTCGGCTGGAGCAGCCACGAGGTGCCAATCTCCATCCCCAAACACTTCTCCCTGGACAGAGATGGGTTCTGGAAGTGTGACATTTAGAAAATACCTTAAAATCCTTCAAGCTGCAGAGATTACATTGAATTGGGTCAGCTCTTGGTGTATCCTGTTGGATCTCCACATGGAGTCCATGGCAGTTGTTTACAGGGAAGATCAGAAGATGGTTGCTCTCTTAGATACTCTTCCAGTTGCTTTTCCTTTATTTTTACGGGAGTGTGTTTCCAACAGGCTTCTTGTCCTCAGATACTTAGATTCTTACCCAGGTTGAACTGTCAGAGACAGTTGAACGGTCAGAGATTAATCTAAATGTAGAGAATGGCTTCAAATTGACAGAGAGCAGGTTTAAATGGAATATTTGGAAGGAATTTCTCCCTGTGAGGGTGGGGAGGCCCTGGCACAGGGTGCCCAGAGAAGCTGTGTTTGCCCCTGGATCACTGGAAGTGTCCAAGGCCAGGTTGAACATTGGGGCTTGGAGCAGCCTGGGATAGTGGAAGGTGCCCCTGTCCATGGTAGGGGGGACAGCAAAATGATCTTTAGGGTCCTTCCAACCCAAACCACTCTGGAACTCTGTGATTCTACCCAAGTGAACATGTCTTAGGTGGGTTGTAGCATAACCAAATTACCAATAACAGTAATAAAGGTAGTACTTCAATACTCAAGGAGTAAATGTATGAGTAGTCATTGAGACTCTGGGACAGCTGAGATGCTATTTTTAAGCCATAAGCCAAGCAGAGTTTCATTTCTGCTTGTTTGGTTTTCCTCTTGCAGGAGATGAGGCAGCACGATGTGCAGGAATTGAACAGGATCCTCTTCAGTGCTTTGGAGACTTCCCTCGTGGGGACGTCAGGCCACGACCTCATCAACCGCCTGTACCATGGCATTGTTGTAAACCAGATTGTGTGTAAGGAGTGCAAGAATGTCAGTGAGAGACAGGTAAAGCCAGGCATCTTCACTGCAGGGTTCTCTTTAGGCTGTTGACTTCATATGTTCTTGCTTTTAAAGTCCAAAAATCATGTCATCCTTCTTGAGGGCCTTGTTGAATGCAGGCAGTGAGTTTAGACTTTAAGTCTTTGGCTGTATTTTCGACATGAGAGGTAGAAAACGCAAATGTTTTGCATCCTCTCAGTTCACAAGCCCTGCCTTTGATAGATGTAGTTAGTGTAGAGTGCAGTGAAGTAACAGCAAAACACATCTTGACAGTCTTCTATGCTTTTTATAATTTAAAGCAATCAGTTTTTAAAAATTACTGTATGAGGATTTTTTTGTTCATCACTGTGATAAGTAGGATGGGTATCTTTCTAATCACCACAGACTTGGACCCCTGAGAACCTCGTTTCTTGTTGTCCTTTCCTCACAGGAAGATTTCTTAGACCTCACGGTGGCAGTGAAAGATGTGGCTGGCTTGGAGGAGGCCCTGTGGAACATGTATGTGGAAGAAGAATACTTTGAGAATGACAACTTGTATCGATGTGGAGCCTGTGATAAACTGGTTGAAGCCTCAAAGGTAACACCTTGGGATCAGATGATGTAGGGTTAGAAGGGATGTCAAGAAAAAATTCTTCCCTGTGGGAGTGGGGGGGCCCTGGCACAGGCTACCTAGAGGAGCTGTTGCTGTTTGATCCCTGGAAGTGTCCAAGCCTGGGTTTGGAGCAGCCTGGGACAGTGGAAGGTGTTGGCAAGGGGTGGCCCTGGATGGGTTTTAAGGTCCCTTCCAACCCCCAAACCATTTTGAGGACTATGAAAGGGATGTCATGGAAAGCTCCTGAGGCTCATTTGCCAAATGTTGTTGCAGTGTTTTGTCCCTAAGATTGAGTGTGGTGTAATTTGGACTCCAGAATTGACTCATTCAACACCTCTGCTGCGTCTTGCTCTGGGCGTTTTGGGGGAGTGGCTAAAAGATAAGTTAGAGCATAAAATAAAAATGTGCAATGAGAGAAATCATGGAAACTCACTGCTGGAGAACCCAAAGGAGGGAGGAGAGGAACAATGAGCAGCTGTTGCTCTGTGCAGAGAATGGGCTCTGTTGCTGTCTTAATGGAGGGAAGCAGACTCAGGCTGCTGGTGCACTCTGCCCTGGTCACAGCAGCAGAGAGCAGAGCTCCCTGGCCTCCTTCAGGATGGGTGAAATCCAAACCCTGCAGCCCTCTGGATGTGCAGGGAGTAGTCCAAAGGGAAACTGAGGTCAGGCCAGGTTAATCAGTGACTTTGGAGTTCAAGTTCAGCAGTGCCTCACAGAGAGAGCTGGCTGGGGTTTATCTGGACTGGGTTCTAGGCAGTAGAGGGTAAGCTGTCTGCCTCTCAGAAGTGTCCATCCATGGAGGAGGAGAGTGGGAACTCTGAATTTAGCTAGGAAATCATAGAGCTGAGGGTTGCCAGGCTGTGGATGCAAATTCCTAATTCATGGGATTTCTTAAACCCTGTGTGTGTTCCTCTTGTGGCTCTGCCAGTGGAGGGGAGGATGGAGACATTGGAAGGGCTCAGAAATGTGGCCATGGAACCCACACGTCAAAGGTGATACAAGATGGCTGGTTTTACTTCTCAAAGGTTCTTGTTGTGCTTACCCATCAAGTGGTTAGATCTGGATTAATGTGGAATCATTAAAATTGATTATCCTGGCTTTCCTGTCTGGAGGGTGCTCTCCTGTAGAAATGAGGGAGACTTTTGCTCCTGATTGTTCTGTGACTGTGTGTATAGAGCCCATGAGCTATGGAGGTATCATTACTGACTGGAATTTCCCCAATGTCCTTAATTTGCTGTGGCAGGATCAAGTATGGCACTGGTGATCATCAGTCAAGGAGGATGTGTGGCTCAACAGGGGGAGATGATCTGGGTCACTTTTAGGTTGTGTATTTGGAGGGGAATTTGAGAATCAGTGAAGACATTTCAGAAATGAGGGCACTGATCTTGTCCCTCTGGTCTCTCTGGGTCTCTGGATTTGACCACAGTAGGGCAGAAGCAGAGTTTTGTTCTAAGTTTGTGCTTAAAGTGTTTTTTAAATCCCTTCCCAGTCTGCTAAACTACGCAAGCTGCCTCCCTTCCTCACCATTTCCCTCCTGAGGTTCAACTTTGACTTTGAGAAGTGTGAAAGGTACAAGGAAACGAGCTGCTACACATTCCCCATCCAGATCAACCTGAGGCCTTTCTGTGAGCAGGTGGGCACTAGTAACATTTGTTAGAAGTTTCTGTATGCTCAGCAGAGAACTCACAGCTCAAGGTTATCTTTTATTTTGCATTTAGTCAGGTATTTGAATAACTGTGGGGTGTTCTCCTCCACTCTTGAACTGAGCTGCCTTGTAGCTACAAGGGGGAGGAGTAAAATAATTACCCAAAAGTTATCTCATATTTCCTTGACAAGAAGATTATTATCTGGAAATAGAAATTCATTTTTGTGTGGTTATTCTCTGATAGGATCATGTATAAATTGAGCTATATGTGCTCTAGGTGCCTGTAGTTATTCCATTTTTCTCAGTTTTTTCATTCATAAATATGTTTCTGGTTATAAACTGAGCTATGCCATTGCTTGTTGACAAATTTTGATCCTTAAACAACATAAGAGGCACTGTTATGGAACAGATATTTTTCTTCTTGAAGTCTTGCAGTGCAAGCTTGGAAATTTCTCAGTGTTTGCATCTGAGGAAGCCTTTTCCTTCCCGCCCAGATTTAGTGTTTCTAGGTGTTACTTCCTTTTTCTCTCCTCTTTAAAACAAAATAAGCTTGATTGTGGACAAACATTGAAATTGAAAATATTTTGAATTTCCAGTATGGATCAGAATGCTGCTTGTTTAATAACGCCCAGGGAAGTTGTGGCTGCCCCATCCCTGGAAGTGTCCAAGGCCAGCTTGGACAGGACTTGGAGCCACCTGAGCTAGTGGAAGTTTGTCTCTTCCCTTGACAGGAACCCAGAAGGATTTTCAGGTCCCTCCAACCCAAACCATTCTGGGATTTTATGGTTTATCAGCCTGTGACTTGTGCCAGTCTTTCCTTGTGTCCCCAGCCCTCAAAAGCCGTTTCAGTCTCTGTATGTGCAAACACACACTGAGAAATGTCTGAAGTGATGCTGAAGGTATAAAGCTGGCCTTGTGTGAGACTGATCTCAGTTGTTGTTACAATTGTTTTTCTTTTTAAAGACTGAAATGGATGATTCAGAGTACATGTATGAGCTCTTCTCTGTTATTATACACAAAGGTGGCTGCTATGGAGGACACTATCATGTTTATATCAGAGATGTGGATGAATTAGGAAACTGGCAACTCCAAGTAAGTCCTAAAAGCTTTTCTTCCTTGCTTTCAAGGTTGTACTTTTCAGAAAAGTATTAAGAGCTAGTGGATGAATGTGCATCGAGGCTTAATTAATATTTTAATGAGGCTTTGTGTGTCTTACCTTATTGAGAAAGGCAGTTTATGAGAATGTCCTCTGCACTCTGGAATTGTGTGTGATAATGTCAGCACAGAATAATCCAACACTCTAATTGTGTGTGAAACCACAGTATTTGTGAGTCTCTGTCTTGCCCAGGAAGAAGAGGATAGGCTGATTGAAGAGAAGGCTTTCAGAGACAATGAGAATGCAGAAGAAACAGAAAACCCGCTGGCAGTCTTTAAAGGGATTTTATCAGAGGTATGGTATGTAAGGAGTTCATTGCTTTGGTTTTGGAGCTAGGGAACGTGCAAGGGGTTGGTGTTTGTTAGAGTGGGCAGGTTTAAGTGTCCAGAGCTCTTCTGAACTTGGTGTGAAGCACTTAAAACTTGACTTTAATATTAACAGTGGCTCTTCATACAGACAAAGATCCTTTTGGAGTATTTCTAAAGCTGCTCACCAAAGATGTTGCAAAGGGAATCAGAATATCCAGAGCTGGAAGGGACCCAGAAGGCATATCGATCCAGCTCCTGGCCTTGCATGGACACCCCAACAATCCCACCCTGTGCATCCCTGAGAGTGTTGTTCTGGAGCTCAGGCAGCCTTGGGAATGTGCCTATTCCCTGGAGAGCCTGGTCAGTGCTCCACCACCCTCTGAAAGAAGAACTTTTCTCTGATACCCAATGTAAACCTCCCCTGTCACAGCTCCAGCTGATGCTACAGCAGCTTATTAAAAACTAGGAATGATTAAAACACTTCAAAACTGGCTTCTTTGTGTTGATTCCTTGACTTCTGTAGTCTTTGTTACCTTAGTTTTTCATTTCTCTGCAGGAAGAAGCTAAACAAATTCCTGTGGATCAATTAGGGCAGAAATTACTGGAGAAGAAAGGAGTGTCTTGGAATAAGAAATACAGAAAACGATATGGAGCATTACGAAAGGTAATCACAGGTTTGCTAGTTTTGATTCTAGATAACTTTAATTATAATTTATATTCTTACTGAATAGCCAGGAGGGTGATATTAAGAATATGGACCCTTGGATTAGCAAACACAAGGAGAGGTTTGTAATGTGAATGAACAGGCTGGGGAGCATAAGATTCCCAAGGAATTGTCTGCCTGAGACTTTGTGTATTTTTTTTCCAGTATAACAATTTTCCAGTTGGTTGCTGTATTTTATGATGACTTAAGGAAAATACTTCAGCATTTGTGTTGTAGATGGGTCGAAAACTGATGTTTGCTTGTTTTTTAAAGGGAGCTACCTGCAGTTTCCAAAAGAAGTATTTAAATGTAGGTGTGAAGTGTAGATGTGAGGCTTTTACAGAGGTAAACCGAGAAAATACACGAGGAAGCACCATAAAATGAGGGTTGAATTAATGGGGTTTGTGATTCACTTGGAGGAGAATCAGGTGGAGCAGCTTCATGCAGGCTGATGCATTTAAAACTTGGCATCTTCTTCAACCTATCCTTACTTCCCTTCCAGTATTTGCAGAATCATCCTCAGATATTCCAACTGAGTCCTGATGGAAATAAGGTTGGCCTGAATGAAACACAGAAGCTCCTGTTTAAGCTGGATTCTCATGGACAAACTCTCCAGAGCCCTTCCCAGAAAAGTGATGTCCAGTGGAACTCTGAGAAAAAACCCCCCAGGCCAAGGGCCACTTCTGCTGGGTGCCACTGGTTTGATCTGAATGATTCCAAAGTCCAGCCCATCAAGGAGAAGGATATTGAGAAGCAATTCCAGGGTAAAGAAAGCGCCTACATGCTGTTCTACAGAAAAGCTCAGCTGAAAAGGCCCCTTGAAGGTACACAAAGTTCATCTGGAGATTCCAGGGGGGCTTCCTGCTTTGACATTTTTTATGTATGTCCTTTCCAAGCTTTCTTCCCCCAATTTTCCTTATAGTGATCATTTGAAAAAAGAGTTAAATAAAGATACGAGGAGGTGGTGACCTGTCAATTGGCTGTAGCTGACTAATTTTTTTTAACATGCTCCCCAAATAATGGCAGAGCGTCAGCCAAAACATGTAGAAGTTGTTGTTAATGGCATTTATTTTCCCTTAAGGAAAATGCGTTAATTTCCCTGAAGGAAAGGTTTATTGGGAGGAGTAAAATTATTTGTTTGTTCTTTATATTGTCTTGCAGTTTTCAGTGATTATTGTAGTGTAATGTCTCCCCTTGATCACTTTTCAAACCACTTTTTAAGCCTATATTTTTTTGTTGCAGCACGAGGAAATCCAAGCTACCGAGTTCCTGAGCACCTGCTGAATGAAATGAATGCTGCTAATACAGAGCTGCAAAAAAAGAGGTATGATGGTGTCACTGTACTCAAACAGCTCTTACCTGAAGGACTCCAAGGGATTCAAAAGGAAAGAAGTTCCTTGAGCAGAGTCAGAACTGAAATGGTTCAATGTCATAGAGGTTAATTGAAGAATATGATTTCTGTATCCATGTTCTGCTGGTTCCCTGCCTTCCTTCCCTGTTAGCAGGCAGGCTACAGAATTTCAAGGGAAACATACTTGCATAGTTTCAAACTGTACCATTTTCTGGTGAAAATCACTGCAATTCTGGAAAGAGAGTGGAATGCATTATCTTAATTGTGTTCATACAGGGAATTCTCCACTGGGAGAAGGGGGAAGGGCTTATGGTGAATTCATAGATAAGTGATACTCTCTGTTAGAAAAGTGAAGAGCTTGTGGTGTTCAGGTTGAACACACAAGTACTGATACACCTGAATCACAGTTAAGATATCAAAATACAGAGTCAAGAGTGACAGTTTACGGGATATTTCACACTAGATTGTGGCTGGCCCATCCCTGGAAGTGTCCAAGGCCAGGTTGGATGGGGCTTGGAGCAACCTAGGGTAGGGGAAGGTGGGGAGCTGAATGAAGTTTAAGGCCCTCCCCAGCCAAACCATCCTGGGACTGTGTTTCTGAGTGAATTCCACTCCATTGTTGTTTTAAATGCTTGCTGCTAGAACTAGGGACAGGTATAAAGGAGGAGGGGATGTGACAGGGAATTTAGCTCTGGAGGGGATCAGTTCCAGGACAGCTACAGAGAAACATCTGTTAGGTGTTAAATTCACTAGTTTGTTGTGTTGTTCTCCCAAAGAGCTGAATGTGACTCAGCAAACAATGGCATTGATTTACATCTCCACCTGAGCTCCTGCTATAAATTCCACAATGGGGCTTTACATCCTTCACTTTCTTGGAAAGAGAGCGTGGTGGATTTGACTATTGACAGAAGGAAAACACTTGGAGACCTTCGGCAGGCAGTGTTCCAGGTACCTGCTCTTATCAAATAAACTCAAACTTCATTTTTACTTGAGCCACTGCAACCTTTACAAATATATTTATGCTGCAATCTTTGTGTCAGTGAGAAATTTTTCAAGCAAATGGAGTTTAGGAGGCTAAAAACTTCATACAGGTTTACACAGGAGGAAAGAGTGGTGTGGGGTCTGTTCTTGAGGCCATGAAATCGCTGAAATTTTAACTATGGAGACTTCAAAGTTCACGTGAGCTAATTATGTTCGGGCAGCATGTGCATGGCCATGGATTGACACTTTGCAGAGCTCCAGGCTTATTCTCAATATTTCATTTTGTGACAGAGTTGTCTTCATCTTTTCAAGCAGTAACCAATTAAGTGTCACCAAGTGAGCTTGGGAGCCAGGCTGTGGCAGCTTTCAGCAGATTGTAACTATTGTGAGTGGAGTGAGTTACTGCTCAGTGTTGCTTGACATAATTTTTCTGGTTATTTTTCCCAATTAGATGTTGGAATCTTGGGAAGGGGACATGGTTCTCAGCATGGCCAAGCCTTTACCAGCAGGATTACACCTGTACCAGGTGCTCGATGGTAAGAGCATTGCATGCCAGGCTTCCATGCTATTGCTGTATGTTAATTCCTGCATACATCAAAGATTTCATCTATAAATCATCTTAGAGATGTGTATTACTGAACATTCTGCCAGCTCAAACTCATAAGTAATTTAAATTACTTATTTTGCTCTTATTAGTGAAATGAATGATTTTGAGACTTTGAAATCTTTGTTGTGAAATCCAGTATGACTGCAGATCGTAAGCAGGTTAAGCACATTTGTTGATGACAATGTATCAGTCTCTGTCTTGCCCTTGATTTGCTTGTGGATGTTTGCTTTCATAGAATTGGCCTAATAGGTGGAGGAGAGGATAGAAGAGAGGAGCCAGGGTGACACCAAAGGAAAATGTAGGTTAGACTTCAGCTGGAGTAGGAATTTTGTGAAGGGAACCGCTCACATAGTTCATTAATTTATTAAGGGTACATAAGCATGTCAAGTTGTCATTTTTGTCTCCAGCATTGCTTTGTTAGGCAATTCTAAGTGTCAGTCTTTAAAAACTTACTCAGTAACTTTATATTTTATGTTTTCTGTGGTCAGCTTCAGAAAATCAGTCTTGAACCAGAATGTAACACAATTCTCTGTGATGTTGACATCAAAGTAGAGACACTCAGAGCTGCTCTAAATATTCTCCCCCCTGCTTGTACAGTTCTTTAAGTGTAGTGACTTTTAAAAACTTGCTGACACTGTCTGTGTGGTTTGTGGGGGGCAAGAACTTGTTGATTTGCTCCTAATTTTAGGAGATGAGCTGACCCTGGATGGGATTGGGCTGGCTGATGGAGCAGACATCTTCATCTGGAATGGGAAAGAGGTAAAGGAGCACCAAGCACTTCCTTACTTGTCAGCCCTGAAGAGATAAGACTGTGCAAGGTCTCCTGGAAATCATGTGTGGCTTTTGTAGTTTTACATCTTCCTTTTAATATTGAGACTTCTGTTTAACCTGGAAGTGGTTGTCAAGCACAACATTTTATTCTGTTTCTCTAGTGGAATAAATGCTACTTTTAAATGACTTTTATTGTAAAAGTATCCATTCTATTTTGGCTTTCTCACAAAAAAAAAAGACCCCAAATCAAACAAAACCACCCAAAAATGTAGTAAAAAAGTCAGTTTTGTCTTGGTTTTATTTTTGGTATTGTTTTTCCTATTGCAGCTTTTGTGCCATTGAATTTTCTTCAGCAAGGCACTTAGGTTGAATTTCAGTTGAATATCAGTAAGATCACAATGTTCAGTCACATTTGGGTCACATTTTAATGTTCTTAGGGGCTAAATTCCTGTGTTCTAGATTTTGCCAAGTGTCCACTGGTTTTTCAGCTGCTGTTACTGTGGAATGGTTTGGGAAGGGACTTAAGGATCTCATTCCACTCCCTGCCATGGGCAGGGACACCTTTCACTATCCCAGGTTGCTCCAAGGCCTGTCCAGCCTGGCCTTGGACACTTCCAGGGATCCAGCCAGAGTTTCTCTGACTAATATTTTGCCATCTCTTCCCAACACTGGTTGTTTGCTCAGTACAAATTTGGTCCGAGGCGGTTTGTTTGTGAGGGGAGAGTGTACATTTTTGGTCTCAATTTTCTCACTGCCCAGTCTTTCCTGTATTTCCTGGATCTCACAAAGCTGGCATTTCTTCCTCCTTTCTCTCAGGTTGGAGGCACAAAGGTGCTGGCAGGCCCTGAGCATGAGCCCATGGTGCTCAACGTGCTTCGCTTGGCCGAGCATAATGAGGGTGGCAAGGGGCAGCACTTCACTGAGGCCCAGCTCGTCTTTTCCTGCAGCACCAGCCTGGGGCAGCTGCACTCAGCCTTGGCTCCAGCCGGGGGCATCATCCTCAAAAATGTCTCAGGAACAGACAGAGAAGCCAAGAAATGGGAAATTTTCCATGAGGAGGACATGAAGGAAAGTTGCCGAAGCGTTGGGCTCAGGGATGGGTGCTCTGTGCTGATCTTAGACAGCCATGATCAGAGGTAAGGTTTTTGATTATGACTGTGATTAAACAAAAAAAAGGCCATTTTGGCAAAACCTTTTAGTTCTATTTGTACTATTCTTGCAACTAATTACCACTTTGAGCTTACGAATACAAGTATTTTCATCTTAAGTTTTGCAGACCAATTATTTATCAGCTGTTAGATTTTTTTTTTCTTGCCCTCAAAATATAGCACCAGTCACAACCTTTGATTTACATTTGTAAAGGGGTAAAAAACATAGTGGGAGCAACTCATACTCAGTGAATCTAAAGCTGCCAGGGGCAAACCTGTAGTCTCATGACACTCTGTGCTCCCTGAGGCCTCTGCTCTGTGGGATGCCATCACTATGAACAACTCTGGCATCATCTGTTTATTTGGGAGCTGTGCTGGTGAGTGATGTAGCCCTGCCAAGGTTTGGTTTTCCTGTCTCTGACTGTCCTTGCACTGCTGGTTCCCACAGCTTTGTCAACGTGGCAAGTGGGAATTTGACTGCCTTCACCTATGATATCAGCTGGCTCCAAGTGAAAAACTTCTGTGGGGTGGAAGAGGAGGAGAAACATGTTAAGATCACTGCCACTATTGAAACAGTAAGCACTCTGCTTTCCTGAACAGCTTGGCCACTGTACTTGGCCCAGCTCATTTGATTTAGCCTCAGAGATGAGGCTTTTCCCTGCAGAAATTAGTGCTGAGCTCAGAGTTACAATGCCTGGGGTATTTGCAGGTAGCTTTAACCAATGCAGTGTTTTAGTGTCAAACTGTTTTCTCTTTGCACCCTCCTGTAAATGGAAGTTTGAGGTGGTGTCAGTAACCAGAGCTAAAAGAGGAGGAGAAGGATTATCTTTGTGCACTTGGACAAGCAGGGGTGTTGGTGGCATTCCAGGTTGTTCATATCCTTTTTAATGTCCCTGTCTCTTAGGTCATGTCAGATATCAAAATGAAAGCCATCCGGGAGCTTCAGCTGGAGGAGGAGCTGGGTAGGTGTTCAGCTGCTTTGTCAATCTGCTAATGTTACAATTTGCTGGCTTTTGAGTGGGTTTAGTGGTAGAATTTTCAGTGAAAGGATAAAAGCTGAGACTGTTGATGGAGTCTCAGGGAGTCTCTCTCCAGTTATATTTTTGATACCACAGAGGGAGGCCTCTAAGATAAACCTGTTGTAATTAATCTTAAAGGTGTTACTCGTCTGAAATTCTGAGCCAAATTCCTATTTTATTCCTATTTGAATTACTGAATACTTCTCTCTTTCCTGCCCTTTTTGCTGCAGCAAACGAGAGCTGTCTTAGACCTGTAAGTGGCAATGGGAAACTTCTGTCTCCAGGTAAATTGATTTATTGCACCCCTGTTCTGTAAGAAATTCACGGGGGAGATTTTGAACCTCTCTTTGTCCTTTCCTGGGAGAAGTACCCTCACATAATTCCATGGATTCCCAGGCTTAACTGAACCAGTTGTGTGTGGGTTTTTTTCCTCAGTTTTAAAGTTAATTAACAGTACCAATACAAAGATAGGGGTTAAATGGAAATGTCCAGCTTGGTTTTACTGCTTACATCCCTAATCCACCTGTGTTCCTGATGGACTCTGGGAGATCTCCATGCCCTTGTTCTCCTCATAGGACACTCGCAGATCTGCTGTCAGGGCTGAGCAAGTTAAGCTCTCCAGAGGGCAATGAAGGGTTTTAGCTTGCTCTGAGGATGATAAAATTGAAGTTTTTATTTGTCCTCCCTGAAGTGCCTGAGGATTACACAGTCAAGGAAGCAGAACTGAAGATGGGAAGCTTGCTTGGGCTGTGCCGTGGGAAAGCTCCAACTTCCACTCAGGTACAGCTGTGTGGTGTGGGAGGAGCCTGATGCAGGGACTTTTCCTAAAGTGAGTAAAGGAAAGAAAGGGGGGACATTGCTCTTGGAATGTGCAAGTTGTAAATGTCCCAGAATCTCAGAATGGTTTGGGTTGGAAGGGATCTTAAAACTCATCCAATTCCACCTCCTGCCATGGGCAGGGACACCTCCCACTAGCCCAGGATGCTCCAAGCCCCAATGGCCAACCTGGCCTTTGTTGCTGACGTGCAGGGGAAGGAGTAGTTGTGCATTTCTGGAGACCAGGGGTGGCTAATGAGGATCTGCTGACAGCCATAACTCAACTGTCTTTGCTTTTTGTGCTGTTTTAGTGATGTTTGATGAAATTCTTGCCACAGGAATTGTTCTAACACTTCCATATTTATTCTGATAGTTTGTGTTTGGGTTTTCAGCTCTTCCTGTACTTCATGGTTGGGAGTGACCAAAACTGCAGCCCTGAGATGGAGATAGTTGTGGAGGAGACTGCCTCTGTCAAAGAGGTAAGGCTGGCTGCTCACAAGCTCCTGGACAACATTCCTTGTGCAGAACTGGAGGCAGAGGAGTTGGGAATGAGCCATGCACAGAGTGAAGGAAACTCCAGTGCTACCAGTCCATTGTTGAATTTGCAGCTTTGATTTTTTTAAAAGGCGGACCTGCAAACTCTGGGGCAGAATTTTTTCAAGTAAAGGAACAAACTGACAGCATATGTTTAATTTTCTACCAGTTTCACCACTGATGTGGTAAATTTTTTGCCTGAAAATCATCTCATCCATGAAGGGCTTAATATATAGCCCAAGTACATCTTGTCTAATTATATTCTTTTAAGAATTGACCAGCAATCAGTCACTCTTCATGTCAGAAAATTCTAACAGATTTGCTTAAAGATTTGTTTCCCATCTTCAGCATTGACACCACTCTCCTCTGTGTTTGTCTTTTCAGTGTCTCAATTTAATGCTGGAGAAATCTGGATTATCAGGTTAGTTGTGTTGTTATTTCTATATTTTTTAAAGGAATTTTTAATATTTTTAAGACAGCTCTTCCTACCCTAAACCTTGTAAGTTTGTTTCTGTGTTCTGTGTGTCACTGTAATGTGAGGAGGGGAAAGAATTCTAAACGTGAAGTCTTTATTATACAGTTTTTTATTTTAAAGAGCTTGTCATAGATTCAAATGATAATTTGACACATGGGAATTCCTTCTCTTTTCTCTGAAACCAGGGAAAATAGATAGGTGAGGAAGAGAGATCTGTGCAAATAAAAGATTATTTTCACCCAGCAAAAGGTCTGGGGAGAATGAAAGTGAGGATTCATTTAGTCAGAGTTGTGTTTAAAAAGCAAATAAAAGCAAAGAACAAAAGAAAATGAACCCTTAACACTTGTTAAGAGTTTTGTAATATTTTCCCACACTGCCATTAGTGACTAATTAGTTTTATGTGTGTCTTTTTGGGTTTTTGGTAGGTGACAACTGGCATTTGAGAAGGCTTGACTGGTGCTACGAAGCAGGGGAAGCATTAAGTCAGGAAGTAAGAGGAGCCTGCTTTAATCCATCAGGTCTTTGCACCCTGAGGAGAGAGGCAGGTGTGGGCTGACAGGGATCCTGTGCTTTCTCTTCCTGCAGAATGCCACCCTGAAGGAACTCAATGTTTGCAGAGGAGACACTTTGGTTATAACTGAAGGAAAGCTTCCAGGAAAGGTAAATGGAGAGTGGACAGTGTCTGGAGACTTGGAATCCCAGAGTGGCTTGGGTTGGGAGGGACCTTAAAGCCCATCCAGTGCCACCCTGCCATGGCAGAGACACCTCCCACCATCCCAGGTGCTTTCAAGCCCTGTCCTACCTGGCCCTAAATGGGTCCTTTGCAAAATTGTAGCATCATTATTTTTGCACCACCACCATGTTTCCCACAAAATCACATCCCCACCTGCTACATCCACTCATTCTTTCGACACTTGCAGGAATGGTGACTCCCCCATTTCCCTGGGTAGCCTGTTCCAAAAGCTTAGTTTTAAACAAATATTTTCTCTCTTCCTGTGCTAAAGGTGAGATTTCTCCTTGTCTGCACTTGTCTGCACACAACACTTGAGCGACCTGATATTTTCTGTTCCAGGGTTTCCTGAAAATCCCCATCTGGTGGCTGAAGCCTTCAAGCCGTAAGAAACATGGAGAGACTGCACAAGATCAGGTGAATGGGATCACCTGGAAGATGGAGGCTTTGCAGGTGTCTGCTGCAGCAGGTGAGCTTGGCCAGGCTTTGAAAGGAATCGTCTGTGGTTGCTCTTTGAGTCAAAACCAAATTTTAATCCAAAGCCTTAAAATCCTTTTGAAACCTAGGAGGGGCTGCATGAATTGTATCAAGGTTCTGGTGAAAGGACTACTCAGGAGACAGGGGCAGTTTTGGACATAAGTGCTGGATAATCTTGTGGGGATGTTCCTCATCTGGACTTGCTCAAAACCCCACTAAATTTTGTAGAGGGGCTTTTTATTTGTCAGTCTCTGTACTGAAGGCAGTGGCAGCATTGTAAAGTATCTCCTTCATTAGCACAGCTTTGATTGGCTTCAAATGCTAGACTCCTGAAGGCATACTTCATTCCCTCCAGGCTGTGTTGCTTTTTGGGAAGCTGTGAAAGGAGGGATGGGTAAAGCTTGCATAGTATCAAAGACCTTGAATGCAGTGTTTTAACTGTGTTTGTTCTCGTAAAGGTCAAATCCAGCCAGGGCACAAAAATCAAGTGAGGGTTGAGAAGGCAGAAAAAGATGAAGTGGAAATAAGAAAATTGGAAAATGGGGAACAAATTGATTTTTCATTTTATATTAAAAGTAATATTCCTCTGGTGCTGAGCTGTGCTGCAGGGCAGGATCCCTCTCCTTGTAGAAGTTTTCTTTGCATTTTTCTCCTTCTGCCTCAAACCTTTTCTGAGTTTTCACTTTTTCCCCTGTTGGTTTCAGTAGTGGAGCTAAGAGCAATTTAGCTTCGCTTGCAGTAGGTTTAACCAATAACTAACACTATTTATCGAAGGGGATAACTGCTCCTAGTTCTGAAATTTGTGGGATAGAATCTGTATAGGAACTGTTCGGAAATTATTGGGATGAATTTTGTGTGCTAGGTATAGCCATAGTAGGGGTTTGGAATGAGGTGACCTTTAAGGTGCCTTCCAACTCAAACCAGACTGAGATTCCTGGATATTCTAAGTGACCTCCAGCCTCTTCTATAAGTGAAATGTGACCATGAAGTGATTGTTATCTCCCAGGACCATACAGATCATGTTGACTCTTCTGTTACTTGTTTCTTCCTCCTCCCTCTCCCCCTCTTCAAAGCTCCACCAGAACCCACCCACCCAGGCCTGGATCTCTGTTATGCTGGCAGGATAGAGATAGCAGGAGAGGCCTCTCTGGAAGACCTGAAGATGCAGGTTAGATGTTCTCCTGTGTTGGACTGTGCAGCAGCACTGTGATGACTTGAGCTCAATTTTAATAGCTCTTTTTATTTCCTTTTCCCCTGTCTCCACTCTGTTGTGCCATGACATTTATGCCATGGTCACTGGTAAGTACCAAGAGGCAGCTGGAGCACATAGCTTAGACACTTCCTTAGTGTCTCTGCTGTCCCCATCCTCCCTGTCACGTGTCCTGGCCTGTGGGAGCCTCATTGCACTTCAGCTGAAGCTCTGCCTTGCAGCTTTTTGTTTTCATTTCAATGTAAAATCTCTCCATGGGAAACACACATATAACAAGCACCTCCTAAAAAGTCACTTTGCCATTTCCATGGTGTTACTGTGTTAGTTTTCTATTTATTTATTTATTTTAAATTAGTTTCTGTATGTGGAATCTGATGAATAAAGAATTGCTTTGGGGTGCACGGGTTTGCAGCCAGGAAGGTCTGGCTCATTTTGTTTGGCCAGAAACTAAAATACCTTTGTATAGTTTTAATACACTAAAAACCAAACCAAGCAAAACACCCCAAAAGAAAAAACTAAAACCAAAACCCACCCCAAACCCACAAAAATGTATAGCCCATTTCTACCAAAAGGCTCTGTGTGGTTTAAGTAGTTGATTGTTCTACTTGAACTGCATGGTGAAGGATCTCTCTCCTGATTCTGCTCCATACCAACACTGATTTTTTGGGTATGACTTCAGTTTTGGGCTCTGCCAGGCTACTGCTATGGAGAACTGTTTGCTGCTTGAACGAGGAGAACTTGGCTGAGCATGGGAAATGTGTCCTTGGGAAGGGCTTAGAGAAGCTCAGCACTTGGCCAGAGACTGGGGCAATGATTGCAACAGCCTCATTCCCTCCCAGTTGTTCAGATTTTGGTTAAAAAAAGTAATTGGGTACTCTGGAAATGGAAATTGAGTTGTGAATTGTTAAGAGGGAGGGAAATCTAACTCCCTCTGAGATTGAGAAGTGAATATTTTGCTCATAGCCACAAGCAACAGCTGGTGTGGAATAAATCTCAATACCTTGCCTTCCTTTTTGGGAGTTAATCCAGTGATGTTCTATTTTTCCAGGGAAACTGGCTGCTAAAATTATTAACAAAGTGTTTCTGTTTCTCAGGTTCTGACCTTACCCTGCTGCCAGGAGCAGGTTGTGCCCCTGCCCTCGTTCCTCAGAGCTTGGACAGTGGACAGCAAACGCCCTGGGAAGCTCCTGCGGGACAACAAGCGGAGACTCAGGTGGGTTTCCTGGAGAATGTGCAGCAGGCTGGATGTGGGATGGACTGGGGGACGTGGATTCATAAGCTCAGTCTGGGTTGGAAAGGATCTTAAAGATGAGCAGTCCCACTGCCCTGCCACAGGCAGGGACACCTTCCACTGTCCCAGGCTGCTCCAAGCCCCAGTGTCCAGCCTGGACTGGGACACCTCCAGGGATCCAGCGGCAGCCCCAGCTTCTCTGGGCACCCTGTGCCAGAGCCTGCCCAGCCTCACAGGGAAGGGTTCCTTCCCAATATTGCATCCATCCCTGCCCTCTGGCAGTGGGAAGTCATTCTCCCTTGTCCCAAGTCCCTCTCCAGCTCTCCTGGAGTCCCTTTAGGCCCTGGAAGGGGCTCTGAGGTCTCCTTGGAGCCTTCTCTCCTGCAGGTGGGCACCCCAGCTCTCTCAGCCCAGCTCCAGAGCCATGTAGACAATCTCTGTTCTGTTCTCAGTGACTACAGGCTGGGTGCCAGAGTGGAAATCTGCATAGAACCCTTGCAAGAAGAGGAGAATTTAGGGTAAGAGCACAAGATCATTATTTCTCTTGTTTCTTACAGCTCTGCACTTAAGGGAAGGCTTAACTGAGCAGCTTTTGACTTCAGAGCTCTCAGGCTGTGGAAAAACATTAGAAGTTGTTTATTGCTTTCCACAAATGAGGGAGGACAGGAGGGAAGGAAAGCTGGGAATTCTGAAAGTGTGGTTCACAAGAATTTCCATTCTCTCATCCTGCTGCCAGCCCCCACGAGCTGCTGCTGCGAGTCCAGATGGGAATACCAGGAGAGAGGGACTACTCCAACTCCCGGGATTTGGTGTGGGATATCTCCAAGGAATGCACAACCTGGGCTCTGAGGCAAAGAGTGGCTTCTCACTATTGTCTCCCTGTAGATAAAATTGAAATAGCCAAATACTTCCCTGAGAGATTTGAGTGGCTGCCAATATCTAGCTGGGTAAGATCTGGAATGACAGAATCCAACAGTTGTTGGAGAGAAACACGTATTGGTTTGGGCTGCAGTTGCTTAGGGATTGAATTTAAGGAGAATTCCAAATTCTTTGGCTTTGATTTTATTCAGACACAGCAAATCTCCAAGAGGAAAAGGAGGAAAAAGCAGGAGAGTTTGCAGTCAGCACCTTATCACCTGAAGGATGGAGACATCATTGGAGTGAAGGTAAATTTCCCTGGATTTAATTGTTGCACAAGGATCAGGTTCAGGCCCCTTTGCAGTATCTTCATTTCTTCCTCGTTTTCTCTCATCCTGCTGCATTTCTGAGAGTACTGGGATATAGGTTTGGACACTGCATTGTGTTGATGGGAAATTTCTTGCTGCTGCTTTTCCTTTTTCTCCTGGGTCTTCTTCCTTGCCCTTGTTTTTTTTTTTTGTTGGTTGGTTGATTTGGTTTTTTTTGAATTCTGTGTAAAATCCAAGGAAGTGCCTTTTAAAAATCACATGATAGATACAAACATGTTACATATTATGGAATACTGAACTGTGACAGTTCTATTTTATGGTGTGAAAAGGAATTACTCAGCATTGAGCTTTGAGCTAGCAGTCAGGCTTAGTTAGAAGGAAGGAACATTCTGGCTGGGTTTTCGAGCAGCAGGAGAAAAATGTCCTGTCCTGCTATTTTAGCCTATTAGAAGAAATCTATCCCTGGAAGTGTTCCTGGCTGGGCTGGACATTGGGGCTTGGAGCAACCTGGGATAGTGGAAGGTGGCAGGCAGGGTTGGATCATCTTTAATATCCCTTCCAACTCAAACCATTGCAATTCTAATTAACTTGAAATGAACCAGCGCAAAACTAGTCAAAAGGAACAATCTGGAAATTTATTGTGTCAGTCGAGGAACAGCTGGGAGATAGTTTGACCTTCTGACTTACATCTCTCCAATCCTTTTTCATAACAGAACCTTCTCCTTGATGACACCAAGGACTTCAGCACAGTCAGGGATGACATTGGGAAAGAGAAGCAAAGGCAGCTGGCTCTGGAAAAGAGGAAAAGGTAGTGAGCATTTAGTTTCATTTTTCTTTAGAAATATCCAAAATGTTTGCTGCTTTTCAGAGTAGCTGATCCTTGGAAGTGTCCAAGGCTAGGTTGGAAGGGGTTTGGAGCAACTGGGATAGCGGAAGGCATCCCTGCCCCTGGCAGAGGCTGTCACTGGGTAGTCCTTAAGGCCCCTTGAAATCCAAACCTCAGCCTAACTGGATAATTTTTGAGTGGTAGCTGGGTGATGTCGAAGCACACAGTTCCAGTAATCCTGCAGGAAGCACTTGGATAATTCAAACTCCTGCCTCTGAGTGTTCTTCCCCTGAGCCTGGTGGTTTTTCCTCCTGGAACACATTGTGGGGGTGAAAATGAACCCTTTGCTGGCCTGACCTTGCACAGGCTGTTTTCACAGCTCACTGGAAATCAAGAATTCAGGCCAGGTTCACCTGCTAAGGCCCAGCACTAAACATTAACCCTGTAATTTCTGTTTTCCAGCCGCCAGGAGCGTGTCCAGGATCCCTTTTTCCCTGAGGAGAAGCTCCCCACAAAGCCCCGCAAACCAGAAGTGGCTCTTTCCATCAATGTAGGGGTTTTCAGATAGCACCAGGAGCTGCTCTGCCCACACCACCCTTTACTAACCTGGCCTGCAGGGCCTCAGCTCCAGCAGCAAGAGGGGCTTTCCCCAAGTGTCTTCAAGGATCCCTGAGGCACAAATTGTAGGATTCAGGATATCTCTGATTTTCTTCTGCTCTCTCTTGGGGAGGTGCTTTAAGGTCTCTTTCTCAGCATGGTACTTACTCTCAGGCTGAGTAAATGCACTTTATGGGAGGAGGAAAAGGATTAAATATTGTATAACCCTTCAGTGACTCTTTTGTAACCATCCAAAATGCTTTGTTGGGTCTGAGATTTAATGTAGTCATACTCATCTCTTTTTATAATTTTTCCCATCTCTGATCACTGAAGTTGCTGCTGATACCAGAATTTGATTTTCTCTCTTTATCTCTAAACTTAAGTCTGTAGGAGCTGGAGTGAGCCCTAAGAAGGAAGGAAGTGTGGAAGTCTCTGAGTGAAGTGTAGGAAATTGGCTCAAAAAGAGCAAGTCCAGGATCTGTCAAGATGTAAAACCTGGAGACCTGTTGTGATACGGAACAACGGGGATGAAATCTTAGATTTTGGAGTTTCTGGGGCTTGTTTTGTTGCCTTGAAGTTAAATTTTGCAGTTTTTAGGGCATTTTTGTTGTCCCTAAACTTCATTAACAGACAAAACGTTTGGAACAAATGGACAGATCTGATGTTTGTTCTTCACTGGGTTTCACTGTTTTCTGTACTCAGAAAAAAAGTTTATATTTATTTTCAGTGCTCCTCTCCAGAGGTATTTCCCTTATTTCTCATCTTTCCGGCTGTTCTGATAATCTGTTACATTGGAGAACATGTTTCTTACTCTTGGTGTCCTGAGCTGATTTTGAGCAGCTCTCTTGAGCTGGGCTCTGGGTCAGAGGCTCTGAAGTGTTAACTCCAAAGTGAGCTTGAGTATCCTTAATTAAATCTGTGCTCATGACAGGACAAAACACAAGCTTGCTCTTGAGGGCTGCAGTAAATATTTGACCTATTTGCTATACTTGTAGATTTTGTAGTAGGAGCTGCAAGTTGAGCAGATTCCTCACATTTTGATTAATGTGAGATTTTTTTCATGTACCTTTTATAGGTTAACACTATTCTGGTATTTCAGACAGCATAAAGATAAAAACTGACACTCTGCTATCAGCAAAACAAGAAGTGAAAAGTGCTGTGAAACACAGGATTATTATTTATTTCTCTGCATATCTTTAGAATTCAGCAGGTGCTCCTGTGCTTTTTGGGGCTGATGCTCTGCAGAAGGGGCTGTTTAATGTCCTCACTCACTTGAATCCTGAAATCCCAGTTTCATGGATACGTTTTCTGCCTGAGGAGAGGGTGGCAGATGTGTTCCCGTCTTAATTTGTGTCACCTTCTTTCCATATCAGGTGTTCTTGGGAGCCTGAGTTTACAGCAGGTATCACAGGTGCTGATTCCAAAGGTTTGTGTTCCCACATGGTACCAGCCCGCTGGATTTATTTGCTGTCACTCTAGTTCCTCTGGTTCTTGCTGGACAGCTGGACCGAGCTCAGCCTTCCCCTCTTGAATAACTCTGGTCTCTCCCTGAGAACACCAAGTTTGGAGAAATTGAAATGCAGATTCCAAGTGGGAATTTTGTGCCTTTTGTTCAAGTGTAATGTAGCAGCGCCTGCACTGAACCAATCTTGGATTATTTCTAATGTTGGCTCAAAATGTTTGGTTTTTTTTCCTTAAAACTCTTGTGGGCCATTCCACAATGAGAGAGTTCGGGGAAAACAGGGCTGGGGAGAGGAAACACCTTTTGGAGGCGGAGTCCTTGTGACTCTGGATTATAATGGTTATTTGCAAAGTCTGGAAGAGCTTTCATCTTTATTTTTCAAGTGTTCTTCACAAAATAAAATCTCATTTTTATCTGCCTAGTTGGATTGTCTCTGGATATCTCACTGCTTGGGAATGGAAGAAACTGGTTTCTGACAGAAGTATTAATTAGCTTTAATTTTCCAGTGTTCCTGAACAAACATTCCCATCTCTGGGGGGGGTTTCCCCATGCCTTGTGGCTGTTGTCTTTTTCTGAGGCTCCTGGCTTGGTCCTGGCTCAGGGCTCTGGCTGCAGGAGCAGCTTTTCTTTGTGCCATGTTTCGAATCCCTGGGGAGAAAGCACCGAGGGTGGCAGGGAAGGTTCCTCTTAGCAGAACACAAAGCCACCCTGGAGCCCTAGACTTAGAAAAAGCCTTGGGAATTCCTTTTTATCCCAATTTTAATGTGCTGTTTGGACTGGTTATTTTGAGCAACCGAAGGTTGAGGTCTAGAAGCAGTTAGCTTCTAGAGATTGGTAAGCCACTTTCTGGGAAATTAATTATTTATAGGTTTTCGTGTTGGTTTGGTTTGGGGTTTTTTTTTGGTCGTCTGACTCATCCCAGCTTGCTCAGACCTTTCTGGGATTCTGGACCTGGAGACTGGGGGTTTCCAGATACAGGGAAATCTCCCACAGCTGAGCTGAAAGACTCCTACACTTCTCTCAGCATCCTTCCTGATATGGTGCAGAGTTCATGGCGTTTCTAAGAGGTTTAGCAGGGTTAAATAGGATACTGGGAGGAAATCCTTCCCTGTGAGGGTGATGAAGCCCTGGCCTTTGATTCTTCAGTTAAATGGAGCTGTGCTTTCTTGGGGTGCCTCTGCAGGAAAATGAGCAAATTAGGCCAAATTCAAACTCCCCCCCCCTCTCCCCCCGAGATTCCTCCTCAGGCATCTCGGATGCTTTGTAGAGAGTCAGTGGAAAAACCCAGATAAACCTCACAAACCCAACATAAACATCCATCTTCCCCAGAGCAGCTTCTTCCCAGTATTCTTGCTTCCTCTGAGACTTCTTCCGATGCCCTTGAGTGTGGAAGCTGTTGACACCTCCTGTCCTTCCCAGGATCAGCAGCTCCTGGAGTCAGAGCCTGTCTGAGAACCTCAGTAGCAGTGGGCTAGAGAGGGAAGATAAAATTCACTTCCCTCGAGCACTTGCTGTCAGGAGCCCAGGTGAGATTGCCTACTTGGCATGGAAGTGTCTGCTTCGCTTTTGCTGGAAAAATTTCCTTGCCTGCACCAAGGCCAGAGCGATTTGCTTTGTAGTGCCTCTTTTTATTCCCAAATCTGATTCTTACTTTACAGAAGGGTGTGGGTCGGAATGGAATGGGTGATCCAGTGCCACCCCCTGCCATGGGCAGGGACACCTCCCACTGTCCCAGGCTGCTCTAAGCCCCAGTGTCCAACCTGGCCTTGGACACTTCCAGGGATCCAGTGGCAGCCCCAGCTTCCCTGGGCACCCTGTGCCAGGGCCTGCCCACCCTCACAGAGAAGGATTCCTGGGAGGATTGCATCCATCCCTGCCCTCTGGCAGTGAGAAGCCATTCCCTGTGTCCTGCCCCTCCATCCCTTGTCTCCAGTCTCTCTTCAGCTCTCTTGTAGTCCCTTTAGGCCCTGGAAGGGGCTCTCAGGTTTCCCTGGAGCCTTCTTCTCGCCAGGTGAACCCCCCCACCTGACCCGGCCTAGCTCCAGAGCCTTGGAGCATCTGCCTGCTCTCTGGATGTGCTGCACAAGCTTCCTGTTTCCTTTATGTTGGATCCCACAGCATCGCCGTTTAATGATAAAGCAAAAGAAAGAATAAAACATTTCCCCATACAATTTACCTCCTGCTAACACACGGCATTTCTCCCTAAAACATTTTATCCGGTGCCTGTTGCACTGAGGGGCTGTTTCTGGGGGTTTTGAGGCTGTTTCTGGGGATTTTTGTGTCTTCTTCCCAATGGTTTTGGTGCTGCTTCCAGGGGATTTGGACCTGTTTCTAGGGGTTTTGGCGGTGTTTCCAGGGGGTTTGGGGATGTTTCCTTGGTTTTTGGGGCTGTTTCCAGGGGCTTTAGGGCTGTTTTTAGGACTATTTCCAGTGTTTTGGAGCTGTTTACAGGGAGTTTGGGACTGTTTCTAGGGTTTTGGAGGCTGTTTTCGGGGGTGTGAGGCTGTTACCGGGGATTTTTGGGGCTGTTTCCGGGTTTTATCCCCTGAGGGCGGAGCGGGGCGGGCCTGTTGCTACGGCCGCTGTGCCCCTTAGCAACGGGTTGCGCGCACGCGCCGCGCGGGGCACGCCGGGAGCGCCGGGCCGGGGCCGGGCGCGTTCCGCCGGGTCCCGTTCCGAGCCTGGTTCGAGTCCGCGCCCGGCCCGGTCCCGGTGCGGACCCCTCCGCGATGAACGAGGCGGTGTCGCGGCAAACGCGGGAGACCCTGGGGCGGGTGATCCGCAAGCCACCGCTCACCGACGCGCTGCTGAGCAAGCCGCCGTTCCGCTATCTGCACGACCTGATCTCCGAGGTGGATGTGTGTGTGTGAGGAGTGTGGGGTTCCCCCGGACTGGGTGGCACTGCGGGAGATGCCTGATGTGTTCTGTAAATCACAGGGAGTTTGGGGAGTTTGGGGTGGGAGAGGCAGGGGTAGTGGTAGGAGAAGGGGGTGGCACTGGCAGAGGCAGGGATAGATGGGGTTTTGGGAAGGAATTGTTCCCGGTGAAAGTGGATAGGCCCCGGCACAGGGTGCCCAGAGAAACTGTGGCTGTCCCTGGAAGTGTTCAAGGCCAAGGTTGGATGGGGTTTGGAGCAAACTGGGACAGTGGAATATCACAGAATCATTGAGGTTGGAAAAGCCCCCCCGAGATCACTGAGTCCAGCCTGTGTTCAGTGCCCACCTTGTCACCAGCCCAGAGCACTGAGTGCCATGTCCATGTGTTCTTGGGCACCTCCAAGGATGGGGACTCCACTCCAATGCCTGATCACCCTTTCCATGAAGAATACATTGCCTGATGCCACGCAAGTTTTATTGAGCAGAGGCTTTAAATGTTCTTAACTTACCCCATTTCTTCTGTTCTTTAGGTGATCAGAGTGACAGGCTTTCTGAAAGGGCTCTACACGGATTTTGAGTTGAAGTCAGATAATGTCAAGGTGGGCCTGGGACTTCCTTATTCATTTAGCTCTCAGTGTTCTTTGCAAGTTGCCACAAGGTTCTTTTGGTCTTTTCTATGTTCAGCACCGAGGACCTGTTATTATTTTTGTGAAGAAGTTGTAAAAGCTCCTGCCTGTGGGTTATATTATGCAGTCCGTGGCGTGAACACCTATAGATTTGTGCACAGAAAGGTTTTAAAGAGTCTTACGATCTCTCAAGAGAATCCAAGGCCCTAAACTTATTGCTCTATATATTTGTGTGTGTGTACAAATACATATACAGATGATATATAAATACATACATTAAATATCCTTGTTTAATATCCCAGGACTCACCTATCTAGGATTTGCATTCCACAGTAGCTTTATTGCAGTATAAAACTGGCTGATTACTGCAGAGGAGGTTAATATAATTACTGAAAACGCCTTTTCTGAAGTCCAAGGGTGACTTTACTCTCTGTTTGCTGCTTTCCCCTGATTTTTGGCTGAGCTGATGACAAGTTCGCCAACTCCCAGCCTGATTTGGGAGCTTTAGTTGCTGATTCCTGGCGAACAAAGCAGTGTCTGTGTGTTGCCACTTAGGCAGCTGATCCCGTGGTATTTGTTTAACATAGCAACTGAAGTGTGAGCTCTGGGAGCCTGACTTCTCATCCCTCCAGTCAGTTCTTGCATGTTTCAGTCACTGATTAATTAGTGTGTTTATTTCTGTGACTGCTCCTACTGCTGTCAGGTTAACTAAAATTAAGTCATTTATAACTGAATTGTTGGGGTTTCTTTTATAGTGTCCTCGTTGACTTGAAAAGCAGATTTTCCAGCAGCTCCTGAGCAGTCTCTGTTGCATCTGTGTGCTGCTATCTGTCTGAGAATTCCTTTCACAAATTTCTTTCACAGCCCATAAGTGTGTAGGGTTTTCCAGAGCTCAGGCAGAGGAGATCAAAATTCTGGAGTGTGGGGGAAAATGCGTCAACCTTGAGTTCCTGTTCCCAAAACTGGTCAGGAGGAAGACTTGGCTGCTTCCTTACAGTGATCGCTCCTGGAGTTGTAGAAGATCAGGAGAATAATTTTTATCTGAGTAATCAATAGGAGAGAGCTGTAAGGAGGACTGGAATAATGAAGATTCCTTAACTGTGAGGATTTCTGTGACATTTCACTTGGCTTTACTTTGTTTATTTGGTCTTTTATTTTTTTGCTTCTGATTTTACGTAATCACTGGAAGATATCATCTCTATTGAAGGGCAGTTGGAGCAGGTTGTTCTTAAGGTGTAATTTGGGAACTAAAACAAATATGATAATTGTGGAGGTAAAAATATCTCTTAATTGCTCTTTTACCAGGATAAGGATTCCAAAATCAGCTTCCTTCAGAAGGCCATCGATGCTGTTGTAATGGTGACAGGAGAGCCACTGTCAGTGAAACCTGCACGAGTTGTGGCAGGACTTGAGCCCGAGAAAACCAATGAATTCCTTCAAGCAATTGGGAAGTGTTGCTTAAATAAGGTAGGACAGAGTTATTCAGATTTTATGCACGCAGGAAACAGGGACAGGAGGAGAGGGAATGACCTGAAGCTGTGCCAGGGGAAGTTAAGGTTGGACATCAGCAGGATTTCTCCATGGAAAGGGTGGCCAGACCTTGGAGGGGGCTGCCCAGGGAGTCACCATCCCTGGAGATGCCCAAGGCCTGGACAGGTTAGACTCAATGACCTAGAAGATCTTGTCCAGCCCAAATGATTCTGTGCCTTAATTACTCCTCTGCTATCATTAATTGAAGAGTAGAAACATTTTGTCACCCCTTAATAGCGATAACAGCAGATACAGAGTTCATGATCTTTAGCAAGAGTTTGAGCCAGCTTCCCACACATATTGAGGAACATTAAGGATTTTAATGTTCACTGTTGTTCACTTTATTTGTACGTCTTTTAAGAACATTTATTAGATTTGAAGCACAAAATGAAGCTTCAGAACCTTTAAAATTTTGAGGTACAGACACACTAATTATACAGCCAGTTCTTCACCTTTATCTCCTTTCAGTCAAATCTCTTAATTGTGGAATGAAAGTAATTTTTCCACTTTGTTTTTTTTAATTATGGAAATGCAATAATGGAGAAATTTAATAACTGGTTGAAAACAACTGTAGGGGCAGTTGTTCTTACACAGAGTTAATGCATTCTTTCCTGGAATGATTATGTTTGTACACTGAATTGTTACATTCTTAAAACAATAATTTCTGCATTGTTTAATGCAACAGTTTACTCATTTCAGTGGTGTTTTTCCGTTCTTTGCAGCTGTCCAGTGATGCAGCTGTAAAAAGGGTCTTGGCTGGGGAAAAAGCTAATGCTAAAGGGAAGCCTCCACCCTCTAAACCTCGAGATAAAGAAAGCAGAGAGCCCAAAGCAGAAGAACAAAAAAGACATAGGGATAAAGAGGTAGAATTTGCATTTTTGGGGAGGGGTACCATGATTTATTTGGGGTTTTTTTAGCATTTTTGTGTTTGTAGAGTCACCATGGGATTGAGTTGCCATCTCTTGGAATTAATTAGTATTTGCTTTCTTTTTAGAGCAGGAGAGACACTGAAATTAAAGACAGAAGCTCCAGCAGAGACAGAAAACCCAAAGAAGAATTGAAAGAGAGCAGAGAAAGAGAAAAGGAGAGGGATAAACAGAAGAATAATGAAGAGAGGCACAAAGAATCTAAAAGAGGCACCTCAAAGGAAGAAGAAAAACAAGAGAGGGAGAGAAGCAGAAACAGGACAACCGAGCAAGGAAAAGAAACGGAAAAAACCAAAGGAAAAGGAGACCCAGAGCAAGGAGATGACCTCGGGCATGATAAAGGACAGGGAAGAAAGAAAAGACATGAGGGAGGAAGGGAGAAGGACAAGCTGAAAGGAAGAGACAAAGATAAGTACAGGGACAGGGAAGGAGAGAAAGATGGAGAGAGAGGAAGAGATCAGGACAGAGAAAAAGATGGGGAGCATTTCAGGGAACATGGAAAGGAGAAAACAGAAAAAAAGGTAATTGAAATGTTGTTTTGGGGAAGAACTTGCCCCATGCCATGGCTGGGGCTGTGTTTGTTCCAGTGGCCTCCCATGTTTGTATCCCTGCTCATTCAGCAGGAAGGGACCTCCTTCCAAATCCCAGCCACAGGCACAGGCACCTTCCTCTATCCTAGAGTGCTCCGATCCCAACCTGGCCTTGGACATTTCCAGGGACTCAGGGGCAGCCACAGCTTCTCTGGGCACCCTGTGCTAGGGCCTGCCCATCCTCACAGGGAAGAATTCCTTCCCAATATCCCATCTATCCCTGCCCTCTGGCAGTGAGAAGCCATTCCCTGTGTCCTGTCACTCCAGGCCCTTATCCAATTCCCTCTCCATTTTACTTCTTGGCTCTCTTCAGGTGCTGCAGGGCCTTCTCAGAGTTGGAAGTGGATGGTCTTGAAGGTCTCTTCCAACCCAAACCAGTCCAAGATTCAAGGATTTAAAGTCCTAAACTACCTTCATTGCCTTCTATTTTGTTATTCATCTATTTCCTCTTCCTCTAAATATTTCCCACTCTGCCGTTCTAATCTGTTGGTAGAAATTCAGGATTGATGGGCACCAAAATGCTGCTCTTGGATCTAAACCAGTTCCTTTCTTTCCAGCCCTCAGATCCCGAAGAATCCGTGCTTAGAAAACCACAGAGGCAAACTAAAGATGGCAGGTGCCAGCCAGACACTGAGGTTAGTTGTGGAGGAGGTAGGAATATTCAAAGTGTTGCATTTTGGTTTGGTAATCTTCTCTAAAGCAATGTAGGTTTTAAAGGCAGGGAAATGTAAAGTTTGAGGGCTAGGAAATACATTAAATAGATGCTTCCCTGTGTTTTTTGGTTGTTTATTTGTTGAAAATTTCTCTGAACTTGGACCAAAAAAAAAAGTCCACTCCATTTATTTCATTTTGCAGATTTTATTTCTGTGTATTGATATTTTGGACGCTTCTTAGGATCACAGACTGGTTTGGGTTGGGAGGAATCTTAGAGCTCATCTTTTCCAACCCCTTGCCATGAGTTTTCTTTATTCCTCAGAATCTTTCTTGTAAAGCTGATAGTGGTTTTTCTATTTCTTTTTGAATTTTAGCAGAAGTTACTGTTTTGGAAAGAAGATGAGTCCATGTTATTTCAGGGTCCATGCTTTGCAGCTGGAAGAGCAGCTCAATGCTTCTGCACAGAGGCTGCTGCTTGTGACACCATTGTGCCTCCATCATATTATTCCTGATAACCTGAGGCAGTTTGGGAAATTATGGAGCCACGTGGCCAAATGTTTAAAGAGGGAGACTGCATTAAAAGAACTTAAAGCAGGCTGAGGAAAAACCAGGCAGGATCCCAAGTCCAGCAGGAGTCTCTGGGCCCATTGACATTGTCTTCCCTGTGAGATGACAAATTTATGGCTCTTCCTTGACTCCAACCAAACTCTTTAAGTTATTGGCACTGGGAGGGAAAGCTTATAAAAGAGGTTTTTATTTTTAGCCTCCAGCAGGTATTCATGGCCAAGTCAAACTTCTTGCAAATTGGATCCCTAATGGAAATTCTGAACCTCATCCCAAACTCTTGTTGTGCTCTTGGGCACCGCAATAATGCAGCAGGGCAGTAAAGTTTCATTTCCCCTCCTAAGTGCTTTTGGGAGGAATTCCAAGGCTTTGGAATTAATACCTGAAATCCAAATGGCATTCCTGCCTCTGCCTGCTTGCGTAACAGTGGAGGCTGCTCATTTCCTCAGGTGATGAAAACACAAACTTTAGAGCAGAGTGTGGCAAACGTCATCATTTTAAAGGTGTGGAAGGGAGAGATGACATGAAAACGTGCCCAGTGAATTCTGGGAGCTGAGATAGCTGCACAAAGTGATTTAGAGAGAATTCCAGCAGGAAATTGTTGGGAATTGCATCTCCTGGATTAGAGTTGATCTTTTGGTCCTCCCAGGAGTTTCCCAGCCTTTATTTCCAGGGATTTACCCTGAATTAGAGGAAATTCCAGCAGGAAATTGTTGGGAATTGCATCTCCTGGATTAGAGTTGATCTTTTGGTCCTCCCAGGAGTTTCCCAGCCTTTATTTCCAGGGATTTACCCTGAATTAGAGGAAATTCCAGCAGGAAATTGTTGGGAATTGCATCTCCTGGATTAGAGTTGATCTTTTGGTCCTCCCAGGAGTTTCCCAGCCTTTATTTCCAGGTATTTACACCAATTTCACCCCTGTGGCTCCACTTGAGTCACATGGCAGGGAAACAAATGTATTCAGGAGCAGGCAGACAACTTTCTGTGCACATGAAAGATATAGAATCATATTTTTTTGGTCTCTGCTGAAGAATTAATAAATCTTCAGCAACTCTCTTTACCTTTTTCTATGAATTTTTTCTATAGATAGTTCCAGAATATATATATTCACTGCAATAGAAATGAAACAATTTGAGGCACTAGTCAGCCACTATTTTTTTCCCCTCAGGATTAAACTCTTTAACTTTTTACAGGATTTGCTGTAGAGAACAGATTTTTTTTTTAGAGAGATTAGATTTTTTTTAGTATTCTACAAGTACAGCAAAGCTGTCACTTCAAGTTTAGTCCCTGGCTTTGCTTAATGAGATTTTCTCTATTCATGCAAATCTCAGTTTTTCTTGCTGCTAATTATTGACACCAGCTTTCAAATCTGCTTAAAGCTGACTGGTTTTTTGTAATTTAAATGTATTTTTCTGTTGCCAGAGAAACTCTTTGTGTTACACAGTGTGCAGTAGTCATCAAGTGGCTATCCATAATTTTCTGGAGCTGGAAGAAAGCAGGGATAAGTAGGAATTAAGAGACATTTGGCTACCACATGGCAATCAGAACCTGCCTCAAGGCTGACTCTTGCATCCCGCAGTTTGAGATCAGGGTTGAATCATGCTCTGTTTGCTCTCAGTCCATCTCATGGAAAAATCAGATTTAAAATGGCCTTTTGGACCTTCTAAATAATGAGGAGCATTATTATTTAGAATTAACAAGAGGTGGGGCAGGTCACAGAGCATCTGGTGCTGGAAGTGGCCATAGCATAGGTAAATCATTTCCCCCCGAGGCCAAACACCTTGGAAAAGTCTCTTCCATGTTTCCCATGGCAGCTGGAGTTCCTGGCTAAAGCTTTCCGTAATATCCTGTCATTTCTGGCCACTTGCAGAATGGGTTTGATTTTTGCCCTGCAAACTCTGGAAGTGGTCACTTGAAGCAGCCTCTAAGTCTTACCTAATGAACTTCTGTTCCTCTTGGAACTTTTTTAGGTTATGCAATGAAACTGTGGGATTAAATAAAAAGGACAGCAGAGGGAATCATTCCATGGAAATCTGCAGGATGTGACTCAAATATTTCTGTTCTGGAGCTGGAAATGTCCCTTTCTCTTTGATGTCACTACATCAGAAATCCATCACTTAAACTTGCTTTAGAAACAGAGATTTTCCTCATTGCTTTGTGTTTGAAAAGTTTTAATTTGCAGAATCTAACAGCAATAGAACATCATCTTACAAGACTTTACATGAGGAAAAGATAATTGATGTATTCCTAATAAGTCTTACCAGCACAGCACTCAAATTGGTCCTAGCAAGTGGAGATCCTTCCTTGTATGTGGTTTTATTTATATAAAATTATACCTGCAGAATTTATATTTTGGAGATGGAAAGATAGCTTCTGGGACTGTGGATTTAATTAGAAGAAAAGTACTGTGGAAGGTTGAAGGAATGAAATTGCTGTTCACAGACTTAATTCTTCTTGTTAGAGAACCATCAGAAGAGGTGATGAATTAGAGGGGGAAATCACAGTGGCTTTTATAATGAGCTCTGGAACACCAGCAAATGTTTTTTTCTGTCTTGAAGTGAAATTTGGCCTCTTTAAAGGTTAATAATGAGGACAGAGCAGCAGCCTGGATGGTTTGCAGAAGGCTCTGGATCCTCTCCACATGGAAACATAATTACTCAGGCCTGAGAAGCGTGCATGCATCTATTAAGGATTCCACTGTAATGTGTTTTTTCCAGGATGGTGTGAGATGAAGTGCAAGATTTCCCTTTAATGGCTCCGGTGGCTGCTTTTCAAAGCTTTGAAACCTCTTTTATCTCCCTTTGGAAAGCCCCCAACCATAAATATCATGGGCTTTCTGGTTTTGTGTGCTGCTATAGTGGGTGAATGTCAGCTTTCACCCTGCACCTGCTGCCAGGCTGCACATGTGGCTCCACAAAATTTCTGTGTGTAGCCACATAAATAAATGACCAAATCCCCTCTTGTAGCAGCCTCAGCACCTATTGCCAGCTCCCTCCCCACCTGTGCTAATAATGACCTCACCCAGAGAGCTGCTGGGGCTGGAGTGTGCCAGATGTGCTCCTCATGAGGTAGGAGCTTTCCTTTCCCTCCTTCCATAGTGTTGGGCTTGTGGAGGTAGTTATGAAGAATTAAAATTAAGATGATCCACTTGAAAATTGGAATTCTGCCTTGTTTTTCTTAGAACTTGCCAGAATTTCTTAGAGGAAAACACTTCCTTCTGGTAGAAGGTGTCCCTGCTCTGGGCAGGGTTGGAAGGGGATGAGCTTTAAGGTCCTTTCTACTCAAACCATTCTTTGATGGCATAAAAATGGCAGAATTTGTGGTTCTCAGGTTATCAGTATGGTCTTTTCAATTGGAGGTCTTTTCCAACCTTAATGATGATCAGCAGGGCTGACAAAAAATATTGGATGAAAACTGCAAAAAAAAAAAAAGAAGCACATGAGGAAGGAGATCCCGGGATGTACTAAATATATTTCAGGATTTTGGATAATAGGCAGGATTTTTATCCATGGAAGTTACTATTTAAATAATGGAGTGTGCAAACCTGGTAGCACAGTTTTTTCAATCCTTCTTTCTCTTTTGGAATGAAGTCTTAAAAGGTTTTGCAGCAGGCTGAAGAGGAGCTGTGTATCTGATGTGGCTGAAACACAGATGATTGTAGGAATCTTCCTCCTTTTTATAACCTTTTTATTCCATGGGGTTGGATACTCTTAGTTCCCATTTGGCAGTTGTTTTTCGATCAAATAAGTTCATGTGAAAGAAAATAACTGGCATTCACCCAGGAAAATATATCCACAGGCTGTGTGGGAAATAAACTCAATGTAAACGTGTAGATCAATTCTTAGGTCAATATTTGATATTTGATATCTCTATAATACTTAGAAAAGCAATACAGGGAAGTAAATTTTAGATATAATGCTATAATATTTAAATCTACTGTTATATAAATTTGTGGGCTTTTATTTTTTTGTTTTGTTTTGTTTTCCAGAATGAAACTCCTGCAAGGATATCAAGGCAACCTTCAACAAAAGGATCAAGGCAACGCTCCAAGCCTGGAGGAGAAGGTACCCACAGGGATATTGTTATTTCTGTGAAATATGCTGGATGGTTATTGACTAGCAATAGCAGAAATACTTAAATATCCCTGTTTATTATTGTCAGGGTTTGGTTTGTACTCCCAGCCTGCATTTGTGAATCCAAGAGGCAGTTTTCCTGCCTGGATTTGGGATATAGGATGCGAGATTCAGTTCTGTTTGCTCTTGTTCCCTGTGCACAGTTGCAGATACAAATTCAGCCTGCTTTTGGTAATTTCTGTGTAAATACTCTCTAAATGAGCTTTTGGACTTACTTGTCTGCAACTATTTCTGACATTTAACATTTTGTTGAATGTTAACAGCAGAGTGAAGTGAAGGTTTGAGCCTTGAAATGGTTTTAATTGGGTTTAATAGGCAGTTGGGCCAGTCTTTCCAAATAACTTCTCTGTGGAGGTGCTTACTTGCAATTATGTCACCAACTTTAGTAGTTCAGCCTTTAAATACTGTATTTACACACTGACTGGAAAGTGGATTATCTTCAGAATATCCCCAATATTGCACATCAGGAAGAAAGGAATCTTAGCTTAGCACTGCCATGCCTTTGTGCAGGAAGCCAAGAGGAAGAGCCTGGACAAACTCCTGGATAAGGAGTGAATGAATGTGGCTGGTAGCCAGAGCTCAGACAGCAGCAGTGGAACTGCAATTTCTGTCTTTCTTTTAGTGCTTTTCCTCCTCCTCTTAGTTCAGTGACTGATCCTAATTTCTTTTCAGTGCTTTGTGCCCCTGGTATTTTAATCCTAAAGAAGAAGTGACTGTACATAAATCACTTTAATGTCTCTGTTCTGAAGATTCAGTGACACCTGTGTGTTGATGCCTGTTAAAACCAGCCAGTTCTGGTTAAAAATTGGTGCTGTTTAGACTAATGAAGATATTTATGTGCTTAATTTGCCAATCTTGTTATTATTAATTTATATAAAGAGATGGTGTGTTGCTGGATGTCTTCCCAAGCATCCACCTTTTTTTTGGATTTCTGCTTTAGGTTTCCAAGAGTCTAAGGCAAAAAACTGGAGTTATAGCAGTCCTGCTTTCAGGATAATGAATAGCCCTGTGTGGGCACCTTAAATACCTTGGAAAAACCCTGTCACTTAGGATCTGAATGTGTGTTAGTTTAGGAGCCTCATTCAAGCTGGTGCTAGAAAATTGAAATTTTGATGTCACATCTCCTGTGCTGTGAAGTCTGAATAATTTGGCAGCTGAAAAAACCCTGTCTTCATTCCATTAAAACTGCAGCCTTATTTTACTACTCAGTGATCCTTAGCTGATCCTAGAACTTCTTTTATTTCCCAAGATTTTGGTATTATTTGTTTTATATGGCACTAAACTGCAGTGACCAGACACACCCCATTTATGGGATTGTCCCTTTAAAACTAGAATCCAGTCTTCCTGATAAGTTTAATACAGGAAAAGATTTTAGGGTGAATATTTTAAAATACTCCTCTTTCCCTGATGCAGCTCTTAAATTTTAGTTTATCAGAGCCAGGAATATTTTGGGGCATTACCCCTCTTCTGTTTCTGACACAGTGGAGCTGCCATAGGTGAATAATCCAGAGGGTAGGAAAAATTTCTGGAGCTGTGCTGATGCATGTTGCTCACTGGTGATGATGATCAGAGCTTTCTATTCTATCTTCTATTAACTGGAAATAAATCAATGTACAGCAGGGGGGAATGTCTCTTCTCCGTGGGCAGATAAATTACAGAGGTTTATGCAGCTTTCAGGAGTTCAGTCAGCACTCATTTAAAAAGTCTGTGCAACTTGAATGTGATTTATTGACACTGAAGAGGATTTATTAAACTCGGGTAGCCCTCAAAGAAATCCTAGCAGGTATTTAGCTTAGCTTTTTATTTTGAACTTTTATTGGCTTTTGGGTTTCATTTGACTATAAACTGGTTTGTTACAGGAGCTGTGGACACGAGGAGTGTGGCAGATGGGATTTCAGAGGATGGTGCTGCTGAGCTGCAGGAGAAAAATGAACCAGGCCTTGCAGAAAAGCAGAAAGGTAGGGAAAGCTAAAGTGTGACTGCCACAGAAAGCCCAGCTGGAGTGCTTGGGTCAATTCCATGCAGCTAAATGATGTAAGAAGGATGATTGACCCTTAATCCAATGGCTGCCGTGTGTTTTAATCACATCTGATTAATATTTTGCCTTGAAAAATGTCCATCCCCTGATAAAGCAATTACTTGTAGTTTCTTTTTCCTATTCTTCTGTTTTCCAAGAGGCACATGCTGCACCTGAATCCCTTGGTGGCTTGTTCTCTGTAAGAAGTGAATCCTTTGCATGTTGCCTTTTCGTGCAGCTCTTTGGGAGTCTCAGTGTTCGCATTTTACAGGATTCCAGAGGAAAATTCCATCCCTGCATTCTTACTTATCCATTTCTCCCCTCCCCAAGATGGATATAGCTCCCAAGACATGGATTTGTATCCAGCTGCAGCACCCATGGAGCTATGGAAGCAAAATGCTGGAGGAGGAGCTGAAATGGCAGCAAAAAAGCTGCATTTTTGTTCTCTCCACATCCACATGCTCAAGCTGCTTGGGAGGATGTATCCCATGGATGTGGGAGATGTTCCCAGCCCACCTTTTGGCCTCCAGGGCCTCATGGCTGTGGCAACCTAATGAAATATGGATGGATGGCCAAGACATTTGTGTGACCTTCCCCAGCTGGCAGAACTTCCCTGTGAATTTCCTTTAATTTATTAGATCTGCCTTGTCCTTTGGGATGTGTCTGGGATGGAAAATAAATTTATGTTATCATTGGGATGGATGTAAGAGGAGTACCCCCAGCTTCATTATTGATTTGGACTGGATCCCCTGCTGGTGTAAGAACCAAATATTCTGAATCAGAAGAATAATGAAGGTTGGAAAAGATCTCCGGATTCAACAAGCCCAACCTGTACCATCAAGGTCAACCTTTATTTTATTGACTGATCTTGATTTTCAGCTTTATTCACCAAGGCACTGTAAACCCTTCACTTTCTAGGTTCAGGACCTTTAAGATCCCAAATCCAAGCCATTCCATGAGCCCAGGATTATAAAACATTGTTTATTAGCTGAAATAAACCGATTTTCCTGGATCTTTTAGAGCACTATTTCTGTCTGCTTCAGTTATATTTTGTTGCAGAGCAATGAGGCTCTATATCCCAATTTTCCTGGCCCTGGGAGTAGTTCTCTGGTTCTGGATGTAATTCCTGTTGTGTGCTTCATGCCTGACTTGATCACATTGCAGAATAAATAAAACTTTTCTGAAAAATCAGTGTATTTGTCATTTAGAGATTAATTTGCCAGAGACTCAGTAACATTCCAGTTACAAAAGAGCAGCATCAAACATAGTTGGAAACTTTTAACCGAAAAAAGTAGTTTTTAATAAGTCAAGCCCTTGTCTAATGCTTTTTGCCCTTTTTGTAATGTATTATAGAATTTTTAAACATAATTGGGCTCAGTTTAGATGCTTTGAGTATACTTTACTCAAGGAGTAGCCACCACCTCAACCAAGAATCCCAGTAGGGGCAGGGAAACAAAAGCATTGAGTGAGATGATGTCATTTTCACAGAGGGAGGAATCTCGCAATATTAAGAAACTTATAAAGAAATTTAACTGCTTTTTTCAGTGCAGTGCTAAGATTCCAAACACTGTAATAAAAAAATGAGGTTTTCCTAGCCCAGCTAAGCCCCAATTTTATGTTGTTTTGTTTAATAGAAAGAGAAGTGGAGAACATGGCTCCTGAAATGCATGAAAATGGTGAAGCACCTCCTGATGTCCCACCTCAGCCTGCCCAAAGGTGTGTTTCCATCCTTAATTCCTTTCTTAATCCTTAAACTGCTTCCATGCAGTGTTAGCAAAATTTTTGAGGATAACATTCCCTCTGTGCATTCCCTGAGGATGGTGTTATGGATAAGGCAAACTCGGTTTTTTTGGAATGTTTGAATTTTTTAACTTTTTTTTTTTTTGTTCAGCAAAGGCTGGTGTTGCTGTGTCACTTGTGAAAATGATTTTTCCTATTCCTGCTGTTATTCCAGGCGGATTCTCCGTCCTGGGAGTGCGAGGCTGGCACCTCCGCGAGTGAAACATCAGGAGAGCACTGAGATCTTAATCCCAGAAAGGTGAGGGATGAGGGAGATGCAGAGTGGATGTTCCTTGGAGCACACCCTTCCCAGCTCCTTTGGCATCACTAGTTTGGGGTGCCACATGGTGGGTACATGTGGAATTCCCATTCCTGGAGTGTCCAAAGAAGGCCTGGACATGGCACTCAGTGCTCTAAGTGGGGATTTCTCGCAGGTTGGACTTTGAGAGCTTTTCCTGCCTGAGTGACTCTGGAATTCTGTGATCTTTTGATGGCTTTTAGTTGAGTTTAGTTTATTCTGGATAGATCTCAGTATTTCCATTCATTCCCCTTTTCGTTGTGTCCCTGACATGAGCAGCAGCGCCAAAACGGCCCCAAACGTGATCAGGGAGCAACAGGATTCTGATGAGGAGGATGAGCAGTTCGTGGTGGAGGCAGCAGTGTCCCTGCCAGAGATGCCAAAGGTCTGTTCTTGTTGCAGCTTACTGAACCTTTTTCCCTATTTTGTTTGGAATGTCCAGCCTGGAGAGGAGAAGGCTCCAGGGAGACCTCAGAGTCCCTTCCAGGACCTAAAGGGGCTCCAGGAGAGCTGAAGAGGGACTTGGGACAGGACACAGAGAATGGCTTCTCACTGGCAGAGGGCAGGGTTAGATGGGATATTGGGAAGGAATTGTTCCCTGTGAGGGTGGGGAGACCCTGGTATGGGATGCCCAGAGAAGCTGTGGCTGCCCCTGGATCCCTGGAGGTGTCCAAGGCCAGGTTGGATGGGGCTTGGAGCAGCCTGGGATAGTGGAAGGTGTCCCTGCCCATGGCAGGGGGTGGAATGGGATGAGCTTGAATGTCCCTTCCAACCCAAACCATTCCATGATTCCCTGCCTTGTTGAGATATCCTCCAGCTGAATATTTTTGAATAGTTCCATATTATAGCAATGCCAACTTTTTTGCAACTAAAGCTCTCTTTCTGCATGTGTAGGAGCCAGAAGTGGAGCTGGGTGAGGATCAAAAGCATGGTACGTTTGCTTTTATCTATATTTATATACATCTAGAATCAACTCCTGAGTTTAAACCAAATGCTGAACACTTAAAATGCTGAACAGAGCAGTAAAATCCCTCCTGAGGGAAGGGTTTTGCAACGTTTGCAGGAAAACCAACTTATTTACCCAGGCTTGTTTTCCTGTGCAGCTGGATTGACAACTGTGTTAAGGACACATTTTCTATGCATCCTCAATGTCAGCAGGATTTAAAATTCTGCATAAAGCTCATGAATTAATGTTTCTTCAAGTGTCAGGTACAACTTGTCAGCTCTGAGATACAAGGTTGGGTTTAAAGACAAGTTCTGGAAAAGCTTGGGAGAAAAAAGGTCAAATAACAAATACCTTATGTGTCAGTGTTAAAAATACAAAATAAAAAGCTGTTTATGTTGCTCTAAAAGTTGTCTGCATTAAAAAAAACAAAACAGTTGGGTTTTATTTTATTGTCTGAATGTTTAAAACTGTTTAATGTCCATTAATGCTTAGACAAATCCCTGTTTTTCAACAGGTGGGCTGGTGAAAAGAATCCTAGAAACAAAGAAGGATTATGAGGCATCACAGAAATCATCCCAGACCACAGACAGGGTGAGGTGGCAATGGCCTTCAAAGAACTGGGAGATCAAATGTTGCAATTGTGACTTTTTTTCGCTTTAAATGTGTTTTATTCCTTTTATGATCAAGCTTTTCTCTGCTATGTCTTGTCTTGCTTATATGATTTTTTTTTCACAATTGAGAAAGGGAGGGTAGATTTTCGTTTTGCTGGGTTTTGTAGGGGTTTTTTTTGTTGTTTTGATCACTTAGAAAGTGTATGGCAGGATCTAGCCGTGCTCACAAACCAGAAGCAAAAGCTTGAACCCCCTTATTTGAGTGTCTTCCTGTTACAACAGAGAGCTCTGGCTTTGTTTGCCTTGTAGAGCTCCTGGTATGAGAGGTAGGAAAGGCAGAACACTGAGATGGATTCTTGTGATCCCTTGGCCCCGTGGAAAGTTCCTAAATCCATTCTGATGTGCTGGAGAGAGCCACTGAGGCACTGCACTGAAAAAAGTCTCATAAAATTAGACAAGTATCTGATGTTTTGGGGAGGTAAATGCATTTCATGAGCTCTTACATCTCCCAATCACATTTATTTTAGTCATAATTCAGTATTGTAGGTTTTCCTACCTGTATTCTTTTCAGGAATGGTCTGTAGTGTTTGAGATCAGCTGTTCCCAGGGCTCTGTGAAATCAGTGGTGACTCTTGAAGACTCTTGAAGCAGACTCCTGTCTGCCTCTTTTGGCTTTTCCTTTTCCTGCAGGTTGGGATGGCTGGTCTGACTCTTGGCAGAGTATCCTCCTCCCTGGAGTTTGGGATTGGCTGGGATCCAGGCCTGGAAGAAAATTCCTTTCATGTATTGCAAAGGCTGGGGTTGATGAGCCCTGGTAGGGTTAGGAGAGATATAGGGAAGAAATTCTTCCCTGTGAGGATGGAGAGGCCCTGCCTAGCACAGGGTGCCCAGAGAAGCCGTGTTTGCCCCTGGATCCCTGGAAGTGTCCAAGGCCAGGCTGGACATTGGGGCTTGGAACAGGCTGGGGTAGTGGAAGGTGTCCCTGCCCATGGCAGGGGGTGGCACTGGATGGGCTTTAAGGTCCTTTCCAGCCCATATTCCTCTGGGATAATTCTATAACTGAAGAAACCAAATCCTTCTAAAAAGAGGAAAACACCTTTAGATTGCTGCCCATAATCTGCTAGGAGTGGTTTTAGCTTTACCCAACTTGCTGAATTGCATCCATTCGTTAGAAATGTGCTTCTTGTGGTCTCTGTGGTCACTGAAACACCTCTGACTCCTTGACATGAGTTTATCCAATGGGAAAATTTGCCTGCTTGGCAAAATTTTGCCTTTCAAGAATTGTTTGGAGACAAAGAAGGGTTGTGGGTTGATTCTGCTGTTTCTGCAGCAGCTCCAAAGCTCATTCCTGAGCTGGCACCTGAGCCCAAGCCATGCAGCTGTCCCTATTCCTGGGTTTATAACTAGATGGTGCTGTTGGATCATCAGTTCCCAGGCTCAGCTTGGGAAGAGCATTAGGAATTCATTAATGCTGTCTCTCAGCACACCCTCACCGTGGGCTGCCCTGTTTGGTGGTGTGTCTTGTCCAGCACTGGGCATGGAACAGGATAAAGGGGAGGATTCACACAATCACATGGATTTCAAGCTCAGGAAGCTTCCTCTAATGTCTGTACTAAATTTTCAGGGTTTTTTTCCTGACTGTGAATAATGAACTAAACCAGTCCCTTTTTGACCCCTTAAATATTTTTAAATGGCCAGTTGTGACCCTCTGCAGTCACCATCGAGTCCCATCACTGTTTTTCAGCTCCTGAAACATTCATTCAGTGCTTGTTTGGCATTTGTTGCATTCTGGAAGCCCTGCTCTGCGTTAGCAGTGCCGAGAATAGACAGCTCATTCTGGAAAAAAACCTGCTGACTTCCTAGTCCATCATGTGGAAACCTGCCCAAACTCCTGGAATACCATGGGGATTGCCTGTCCAAGCAGCTGGCTGCTACTGCAGGAGGTTCCTTTGCTGTTCCTGCTTTTCAGATTATGATGTGGAAGTGGTTGGGATCCAGAGAGGAGTCTGGTTCTCCTGAAATTGTGATCCACAGAGAAGTGTGGTTCTCCTGAAATTGTGATCCAGACAGGAGCCTAGTTTGAAATTGTGATCCAGACAGGAGTGTGGTTCTCCTGAAATTGTGATCCAGACAGGAGCCTAGTTTGAAATTGTGATCCAGACAGGAGTGTGGTTCTCCTGAAATTGTGATCCAAAGGGAAGTGCGGTTTTCTTGAAATTGTGATCCAGAGAGGAGTGGAGTTTTCCTGACAGCAGAGTTGAATGGAAAAGATGATTAAAAATTACTGGAGTATGTGACAGACACTTGACAGTTCAGAAAACAAGAGCTGGAGACATGAATGAATCCTGGGAAATTATTTTAGAGAATGTAGTTGCTGTGACAGTAAAAGTAAAAAGAACCCCAAATTTCCAACATGGCCTTGCCTCTGGAAATGTTTCTCTGTCTGTTTAATTTGTTTTCCATCAAACTCTCCAGGAGAAATATCTTCTGCATCAGGGTGCAACTGTGTTCCAAACTGTATTGTGCATCACTGAGTGAAATTAAGAGTATTGCCATATTTTTGGAGTAAGGTATCCAAAAATCCAGAGAATATTTGAAAGAAAACTTGCTTTGGGAAATTCCATCTTCCCTCTATTTGTCACTAGACTGTTCATCCTCCTTCATTTTATTAAACTATTCAATAGATCCCGAAGAAGTGAAATATTTTCCCACTTCTATTCATTAGTCTTTAAAGCCTTGATCTTCTGCCAGATGAGAAAATGAAGAGGAAAAAAATAGCGGGCTCAGTGCTGGAACTTTTGGTTAATACATTATTAACTCCAGTGTTCAACAAAAAAAATCATCAGTGGGTCTGCCTGATTTATTGGGGATTAATCAATCAGAAATGAGGTGAGGTTGGTGGATTAATACTTAATCCAGTTGTAACACTGGTACCCTCTCAGGGATGTTTCACACCTTCCAGCTGCTGATGCCTGGGGAACATTTATTTATGTTAAAAACATTCCTCCAAAACCTTTTCTGTGCTGTGTTTCCCAAACAAGCATTTGCTTTTTAAGGAGTTTTAACAAAGGAAAAGCTGAGAGAGGGAAAGAAAACTGGGACTTTCATACTTTAGGTTTTGCATGTGCAGAAACTTAAAATAATATAAACAATTTTGAGGTCAAACAAAGAGGTCACTCTGGAAATACACAAGATTTTTTCTGCCTTGATTAGCTGTGTTCAGCCTAACAAATTCCTAAAAAAACTTCCTAAATATATTTGTTTAGAATCTAAGCCTCTAATGTTAACCAGAGAAAGAAACAGATGTTCTATTTTGTATTCCACTTCATTTATTTGATGTGTGGAAAAACGTACGCAGGTTATTAAATAGCTGAAGCAAGTGGGGAGAACAGGATTCCCATCTTTGCACTATCCAAAAGGGCTTCAGAAAAGCAGCAGCTTGGAGGCTTCTGGGAGGAACAAGTGGTATTGAATAGCTTAGCACCTGGGCAATATTAACTTGAATTACCAGTGTGGTACATTTTGCACTTCAGAGCTTAGGACAGACCTAATCAGTGCTGATTCTGTTTGTTTGAAGAGCTGCAGGTCATTGATTTTTACATTAAAAAATTACATTTTTACATTACAGCTCTGGGTGTGCTCTGCAGTCTGTGCAATTAATGTGCTGTGTGAAGCAGCTGGAGTCAGAAATCCCATCATTTAGGTGTTTGGAGGAGGCTCATCATTCCCACCACAGCATCCTGCCAGCTTGGTGTGTCCTCAGGAATGCTAACAGGGAAATGGAGGAGTTACCTATGGAAGAGTTTTCACCTCTGTGACATCTCCGTTGATGCTGATGTGATGCTAATTCAGTGGGAAATCACGAGTGCAAGCACACAGTTCCTCAAAACCAGGATTTTTAACCCAGCAGCCGAGCAGCACAGGAGCTCAGATGGAGGCAGTGTGTGCTCCAGGCTCCTTACACTGCTCCCAGCTCTCAGGAAACAAAAATGTGGCCCCCAAGCAGTCGTGCTACAAGCTGTGAACACAGCAACAGGGCTCTGGCCACTCTTGGGATAATCCTGGTGTCAGGGCTCCTTTGTGTCCCAAACCACACAATTCCTGTCCTGTGGGTGCAGTATAAATCCAAGTGGGACAGCAGATGGATCTGTGGACACAAAGGATGTGTAAAAGTGGTGAGGCAGCTGTGTTCACCCCCCGGGAGGAGGTGCAGTGTGTAAAGGACACAGCGCAGGGCCTGTCACATCTTTCAAGGTGCTGGGGCACAGCCTGGGGGGAGGGAAGCTGTTTAACACAAGAAGCAGGTTTATTCCAAGTCCTTTTTCACCAGGAAAGGCTGCTCTTTAGGGAGGAAGAGGTTCTGGACACAGGGAGTATGAGGAGAAAGGGAAGGCTGGGCAGAACTGGCACCAGTGTGGCATTGTGGGTGAACTTATGTGCTCTGCTGTCACTGATTACAGCTGGAATAATCTCCTCCTGGCTCGTGTCCTGTGGCTCAGGATTCACTGGAGCCCCTCTGCTCTGAAGCCAGACTGGGAGAGCTGGGGTTGTTCACCTGGAGAGGAAAAGGCTCTGGCGGAGACCTAAGAGCCCCTTCCAGAGCCTAAAAGGGCTCTAGGAGAGCTGGAGAGGAACAAGGACACAGGGAATGGCTTCCCACTGCCAGAATGCAGGGATGGATGGGATATTGGGCAGGAAATGTTCGCTGTTAGGGGGTGAGGCACTGGCACAGGGTGCCCAGAGAAGCTGTGGCTGCCCCTGGATCCCTGGAAGTGTCCAAGGCCAGGTTGGATGGGGCTTGGAGCAGCCTGGGATAGTGGAAGGTGTCCCTGCCCATGGCAGGGGGTGGCACTGGATGGGCTTTAAGGTCCCTTCCAAGTCAGACCATTCCATGATTCCGTGATTTTGCTTTGTGTGCTGAATGTTGCCCCAAATACAGATTTTGGGAACTGACTTCTCCCCAGGTAAGCAGCGTGGGTTTGTGGGCTGGGTGTTCATCGACAGGTGAAAAGTCCAGCTCTTTTGTTTTGTTTTGTTTTTTTTTTTGGAAGGATCAAATATGAACAGAAGGGAAAACCATCACCGTCCAAAAATAAAATAAAAAAATTTAAAAAAAAGAGAAAGGAGATTGAAAAAGCTCTCTTGAAAGAGCCATTCTTTTATTTTCTTGTGGAGCCTTCCAGCTCAGGAGCAGGTCAGACTGACTCTGGGAAATGCAGTGATAAAGAACATTGTGTCTCCAACTCCTTGGCCTGTGCCTGAACCCCATACCTGGCATCAGCAGGAAAAGCATCCTGTTCATTTGGAATGCTTTAACATTTACTGTTCCCCCCCTGGTTCTGTGAAAGAGTTTCTTATGGGGATCCCTGGTGGATAGTTACAATCTACTTAAAACACAGACTCTGTAAAAGCCAGGAAAAGAAAACACCGTTTATGATCAAAAAATATATTTTATACAATAAAAAAAGCGCCCCACCTTGTTGGTTTTGCACTGGATATATCCCAGTTACTTGTCCAAAATTAAGTTTCTGCCCTGTCCTGTAGAAAGAGGTGGGGAGAAATGGTGGAGCTCAATAAAACTGTGATTACTTGGGCCTGTTTTCCTAGTGGGACATAATAATAGAGTTAAAAGGGGCTGTAGAAACTATTAAAATGCTTGATGGATGCTTGTACTAATTTGACTCCTATTTAAAAAACTGTTAATTAAAAAAAAAGAAAGGGGAAGGTATATAAAAATAAGCAAATGCTGTTTCTTGAAATTCTGGTGGTTTCTGGTGCCTTGTTGATCATTTCCCCCTTCTTGATTAAAAAAGAAAATTCCTGCTTTCAGATTTCTCAGGTCCCTGCACCCGAGTCCACGTTGTGTTCTGATTACATTGAGGTAATGGGAAAAGCAGCCTTTTTTTCCAGGAATCCAAAGTAAACATTTATCTTGGTGCCTTATGAAAAACACGAAGGAAAGGAAGCATGTTGGGCCTACAGAAGTGATCCAGCCTTTTATACAGGGATAATTTATTGATTCTGGGGCTCTTGTGAAAGGGGAGTTGGTTGAGGTGTAGGGCCTAATGAAAATCCTGGAACAATTCAGATTCTGGCATTTTTCTCCTGGCTGAAAAATCTGTTATGTGGTTGTGCAGAGTGAGCAAAGGTGGCACTCAGGGCTCGTACCGCCCATGTCGCTGGGTGTAGGAAACCATCTGCCATCATTCCCGAGATTTTAACCCATAGCTGGAACTGTGGAGCTAGGAACAGGTACTGATGGATTTCTCTCGCCTTTAAATTATTTCAAATCAGCGTGAGTTGGCAAAGCTCAAGAGTGTCATGGTGATAATTCTGATAAATCTGCAGGATGTGGAATCATGGCTGTCCTGTCCCTGGAATGTCCAAGGGCAGCTTGGATGGGGCTTGGAGCAGCCTGAGGTAGTGGAATGTGTCCCTGCCCATGGTATGGCTTGGAACTGGATGGGCTTTGAGGTTCCTTCCCACCCAAACCACTCTGGGATTCTGGGTTCTTGGTAGCACAGGTGTTGATGAGACAAAGGAAGAATGGATGGTGATTTTCTGACTTGTGGGATGAGGGACACAATGTGCCCGATCAGCTCCTGTTCCTTGAGGGTGGGAAGTCTTTCTTGGGAGGAAATTTTTCTTGAAACTTGGGAGTTCTTACGCCACTTCATATATAATACCATATGAAGTGTTTCAGACACAAATTTTTAATTTTTTTTTGTTTTTATTTTTAAACAAGCCTATTAATGAACCTGTATGAATAGTATTTTCTAGATTTTTATTTCATGTAGTATTTAATAGATTTTTAGTGGTGTTATGTTTCAGTTCTTGCAATGCCAGTTGGCCTTGATGATCCTAAAGGTCTTCTCCAGCTGTGACAATCATGTAACTCTGTGACTGACTTTGGATGGGATAGTATTTTCTCCTTTTAATCTCACTTTTGAAGTATTCACAAAGAACATGCTGGAATTACAGGGACACTGGATTTAATTTTCAGTATTTACTAATACACTTTAAGGAATGGATTAATCAAAAATATTACAATTGTTTTTGTGTTTTCACTGGAGCTTTTCAAGCAGCTCTGTATTTTAGCGTGGAATATTTCAAATTGTGAGCTGGTCTATAAATTGTGTTTATAGACCTATGTTTTTGTAGATCTGTGTACAGATATATTCTGTATCTAAAGCATATAGTTCTGGTCTGCTTCTTTACTGAATTGTGGGATTTTAATTTCTATTTTTTTAATTTTAATTTTATTTTGATTCAATACTTCTCTGTGGAGGGAAGTGTGGTTGCTTGGTCTGTCCAAGCTACAAACTGCCAGCTTTTCCAGCAGAATGCCTTGGGAAACATTCCAAAATTTGGTATTTGGAAAGCAGAAGTAAAGCAGGTTTTCACACACCAACCCTCAGATAATGGCCTGGGTGAGTCTTCTCCCTTCTGAAAGAGCTGGACATGAAATAAATTCCTTGTTTCTTGGCTGAGCCTTTGGATAATAGATGGTGGGGAGGAGAGTGGTGAGGGTTTGGAGCACTTAGAAGAGGAAGAACAAGGGACTGGGATTTTTTTCCTGGGGAGCTGTTGGATCTGATATAACTTGGCTGATGGACTGAGAGTCCAATTTAGTTCACAGTCCCATGTGGAAAATCCAGTGCTGTGGATTGAGCCTTCCCTCTGGCTTTGGTGGAGCACAGAGTAAGAAAAGGGTCAGGATAGAGAGAGAAGAGTTTGAAAGGCTCTTGCAGCTCTTGAAAGATTGCAGCTCTTCCATCCTAAAGGACAGCAAAGGCATGGATGGCTCCAGGAGAGCTCTGAATCCTGTGGTTTTGTGTGGTTCGGTGTAATGAAACACCTGCTGCTGCGAGGGAGGCACACCCTGAACAGGGGGGAATTCGGGGCCGTGTTGTTTTTAACAGCTCAGCCAGTGCTCCTGAAGTGGCTTGGGTGGTGAAGGGCACGGGTTCAGCAGCATTTGCTGCCTCAGCCCAGTTCCTAATTAAACTGCTGAAGAACATAAACTCCCAGTAAAGTCAGAAATCCAGCGTTTTCCTGTGCCGCGTGTGTGGTGGAGCACGGGCAGCAGCCCTGAGCGAGGCTCAGCCTTCGGATCTTGGGCAAAGTGTTTTCCTCAAACACATCTCCCTGTGTCCCCGAGTCCTTCAGCCAGACCAGGGCTGCTGAAATGTGCTTGGCAGGAGGCCCTGCAGCCTCCAAAAAGCCAGCTGAGCAAACAGCCCCCAGCTAGCACAGGAAGCCAGGCAGCTGGGAGGAGGGAAGGAGGGGATAACAGGATGGATCCCTGTCCCAGCACTGTCACCTCTGTGTTTAGCAGGAATTGTACCTAGGAATTGGCTCACCCTCTGGTTGGGGTGGCAGGGAGAGGCCTTTCCAGTTGTCTGGCACGTAATAAGCAACCAGAATGACTTTAAATAAACTCTACTTCAAGCTCTGCATGCCTGGGTTTGGGAATTTGACCTGCAGGAGTGTTGGAAAGAAAGAAAAACGAGGTGGTTTTTTCTTAGTGGGGGAGAAAATCCTAGTGGGCTTTTCCTTAATGTCTGCTGGAATAAGATTATTCCTGTGTATGAGCAGCGTGGCATCACTTTGCTCTTTTTCCAGCATCATTTTGCTCCTTGCTGGCTTTGCCACTGGAGCAAACCGAGTTTGACTTGCAGTGAGCTGAGAGGCCTCAGGAGCTTGCACCAGACACTGCTGGCTGCACATGAGGAAAGTAGCACAAGCCCAAATTCCTTGGGAGTAGTGTTTATGGAGGCCACACCTACAGCCTGTATGGTTTTACAGCCATGAACAAGAGTGCAAGGCAAAGGCTGTTTCAGCTTCGAAGTGCTGTTGTTAGGAGCAGCATTAGGAGCTGAAAATCCAGATATGGAGAGTGGAGAGAAAGAAGCATCTTGAAGGGGCTGATGCAGAGAACTTTGGGATGGGTTGGCACAAAGAGGAGGCTGTTCCCTGGAGCTCCCCCACAGCAGCAGAACTTGCTGCTGCTTTCAAATCTTGCCCAGCAAGCTGTGGCTGTCCCTGGATCCCTGGAAGTGTCCCAGGCCAGGCTGGACGGGGCTTGGAGCAGCCTGGGATGGGTGGAAGGTGTCCCTGCCCATGGCAGGGGAGGGGATGAGCTCTGAGGTCTCTCCCGACCCAAACCATTCTGTGATTCAGGAATCTTCTCTTCCATTTCAGAATGTCAAAAACACTTCTCCAGCTACTTCCCAGTTTGCAGTCTCCAAACATCCTTCATTCAGCCTGCAGCAATAATTTTACCTAATTCTGATGCTTTCCCTGTTCGTCCCTTTTGTTAGGAGAAGCCAATTGTCTCAGAAGCATCCAGGAAGAGGGAAAGAGACTTGGTAGCCAAAGAAATTGAGAGGTTCCAGGTGTCCATTCAGACTGTGTGCCAGAATGCCTTCAAGCTGGGCAGGATTGTGGATTACATCCAGGAGGACATGGATGCCATGAGGAATGAGCTGCACACGTGGCGCCAGGAGAACAGGGAGCATGCGGAGGCTTTACAGAGGGAGCAGAGGTGAGTGTGGCTGGGGCAGCTGGGGGTCTCTCTTGAGACAGATTTTAGGGACCCTTAAAGCTTACAAACAGCATAAATATTGAACCCAGAGCAGGAGTGGATTCCTAAATCCCAACCTGCTCTCTGTGCCATGTATTCAGTGTGTTCTGGTGTGAATGATAATAGTTGAAACAGCTTCCTTGGCCTTACTTGTCTCACCTCTGTGTCTTTACACTCCCTGAAAACAGAACATCCCTTCCAGCTTTGTGTGCTGTGATGTTAAACATGAGGTAGAGATCAATATTTTTGGAGCCATACTCAGCTCAAGAGATTTGCTGCTCCCTGAATCCATGTGCAGAAGCAGCACGAGGGGTTTCTTAGCCGAGTCTCTCCTGGTGCACAACAATGTGCCAGATGTGAGCCCCAAATCAGTGCAGTGAGGCACTTCCAATCCTTCAGGACAGGATTACAGAGCAGCAGCCATGGAGAAGACAATGCTTCCCACATGTCCTGGGATTGGGAAGCTCATCCCTGTTTCCTTTGCTTCTGTGATAGACACTTGCAGAGTCCCAGTGAGGGAATACGTGTGCGATTCCTAGTGATGCCTTTGGTGATTTATGTGGTGGAAAGGAGGGGAAAACCAAAAGGTTTGGAGATCTGGACTTAGCTGGCAAGCCCTCAAGTGACTGGGTAATTCAGAATGACAGCAGGCTCCTGCAGACTGGCCTTTCCAGCTGTCCAGTGTTCCCGAAGATAAGCAGAATTATGGAAGGGAAGACATTTGTTTGAAAACCATGTCCTCATTCACTTAAGATGCAACTTGTGTTCTTTAGTGTAGGATATATGAAATTTCCTGTTAGTGTGGCATTGCCTGTCCTTGTCAGCAGGTCCTGATGGCTCCTTCTCTATATCATGGAATCATGCCATAGAGTTGGATTGGAAGACTCCTTAAAGCCCATCCAGTGCCACCACTGCCATGGGCAGGGACACCTTCCATTGTCCCAGGTTGCTCCAAGCCCCAATGTCCAGCCTGGCCATGGACACTTCCAGGGATCTAGGGGCAGCCACATCTTCTGTGGCTCATGTTCCAGAGTTTAGCAGAAAAACCAGAAGAGCCACAAAGTGACTTTTACTGTTGAATTATAGGTCATCTCCTCTGAAAAGTATTCACCTCTATCCATATTATTAGCTTTGTCTTTGTGTTTCTTATTCCAAACTTTCTTTCAGGAAAGGTGGGAACAACTTAAAGCCCAGGCTGGATGGGACTTGGAACACCCTGGGATAAGGGGAAGTGTCTGTGCCCAGGGCAGGGGATGAGACTGGATGGGCTTTAAGGTCCCTTCCAACCCAAACCATCCTGGGATTCTGTGATTCCATGAATCACAGAATACTTTGAAATACTCTGCAGCCTTTCAGATATTGAAATGTACTTTCTTGAAGGATTAAATAACCTGAAGCAGCTTGAAAGTTTCCAACAACATCACGCTTCTTTGTGTCTCTTCCAGCATCACAGACAGCACTGTGGAACCACTAAAAGCTGACCTGGCTGAACTGGAGCAGCTGATTAAAGATCAGCAAGACAAAATCTGTGCTGTAAAAGCAAATATATTAAGGAACGAAGAAAAAATCCAGAGGATGGTTCTCAGCATAAACTCATCTTCAAGAAGGTGAAGAAGAGGGAAAAGAAATGAAAGAGCCTTGGGACTCACTGGCTGACATTGCTACCAAAAAACCAAAACCCAAATAGCAGATATGCCTTGTTCAGATATAAAGTGTTTAGGGACCAGAACCCTAAAGATGACACCAAAAAAACCAACATTCTTGCATTGATTTTTAGATGTTGATGTTACCCAAATAGCAGATATGCCTTGTTCAGGTATAAAATGTTTAGGGACCAGAACCCTAAAGATGATATAAAAACCCCATTATTGCATTGATTTTTAGAGGTTGATGTTGTGCAGGATAAAATGATATTCACTTGAATGGCCAAGTTGCAGAGCTATTAAAAGAACTTGTTTGTTTAACTGGGAGCTGCTGGTTCTCACTTCCCTTTCCCTCCCTAGCCACTTCTCCCTTCATCTCCTCCTTATCTCCCCTGAAATTCCCTCTGAACACACTGTCCTGGTAAATGGGTATTAAATAACTCTTTTTCCCCCTTAAATGTTCCAGACTCCTGTAGGTCAGAAGGTTCCTGAATCCTGTTCAGGCTTATCAGGAATCTGATTAGGACCAAGTGAAAATGCAGTTCGAGCATCACCACGTAAGGGAGCTGAAGTGTTTTATCTGCACAGGTGTTAATTCCATTTTTATTGCATATGTTCATTTGGAAGGGATTAATTTAAGTACCTGTTTCCTCCCCAATGCATGTCCTCATTGCTTTTTCTATGGGAATTATTCTACTGATTTTTCTTTAGTGAACTGCAGATGTCTGGAGCGTTTTCCTAATGACCCCTGGAGTGTTCTGCCCATGAGAGTCCAGCCTTAGTGATTCCTAAATCTGCAAAGAGTGTTAGTGCACACACAACTGTGTGACTCTGTGCTGGGTGCAGAGGCTTTAGTCCCCTGCAAGGCTGTTGCCAAGGATTTTATGATGTTGTTTGGGTCATGGATGAAGTGTTAGTGGCCTTATTTTTCCTTCTTTGATTGGTGTATCTATGTTACTTAGGGTTCTTTGGGTTTTTTGGTAGGTTTTTTTTTCCTTTGTGGTTTCTTTATCTGGTGTCTGGACCTAAAAATCTACCAAATTATCATCATCATAATGTGAATGTTTAGGGTGTTAAATATAGACATTTGGAAAGGTGGAAGGCTTTACTGTGTGGGGTTTTCAAGGGGGTGGAGAAGCATCTGGGGGCTTGGGAAGGAAGAGAAATTTTTTTATCTGTTCTAACAGCAGCCTGTGACACTGAGCTCTTTGTGTTTGCATGGCCCTTTTCCAATACCTGAACAGCATCCTGGGTCTCTGCACATGAAGGAAAAAGGGTTCAGGATGTCCAGCAGCACCCCCAGAGCCTAGAACTGTTGGTGAAAGCCTTTTCCCTTTAAATACTTGGATTGTACAATACAGGGTTTGGTGGGATTGCTCGGACTTCTACTTCAGTGGTGTTTGCCCCCATGAGCTTACCACTGCTCCAAGCCACCCCTAAAGGGCACAGAGAGATTTGTCACCTGTCCCCAAGCCTTTGTCACCCCTTGGTCCCCTCCCACTCCCCTCTGCTTGCACAAAATTCAGTGGGGTGCTGCTGGAGCCTGGGACTGGCAGGAAAGTGGGGTGGGAGCACCAGCAGTTGTTCTCCAGAGACATGGAGGGATTTCTGGGTTAAACAGGATTTCAAGCATGACTTTTCCTTTCCCTCAGCTGCTCCATGAAGTTCCCTTCATCCTCCCCTCATCTTATCCCTGCTGGTGGGGCTCTGAATGGTCTTTGCCTGACTCTCGTGTCCATCTGTCCTTGTGTGAAAAATGCCTGTCCCTTCTCAGAGTGGGGAGCTTGGGCTCGGAGGCCTGGGAGAGCTCAAGGGTGACTTTTTTGCATCTTTATGTGCCCATTTTCTTGTGCTTGCTGACCAAATACCAATTCAAGCAAGAGATGGTTGGTACTAAGATTTAATAGCATTTTAACATCGCATAGCCTTAACTCTCTGGATTTGTTCTGTTTTCCAGGGATGGAACAAAGCCTCGGAGCTGAGGCAGGTTGAGGATGCAGCACCAAAAAAGCAAAGGGAGCAGCTGGGCCTGGAGGAGGGGAGAGGGGATATGTGTGTGCACGCCCAGGGCTCGGGAGTTGTGTTTCAGCCCGTGGGTGGTTCATTAGCAAAGGAAACTTTGCCGGAGCGGTGGTTTGGGATTGAAAGCCCTTCTCATTGTCAGCCCCGGCGGCGCTAACAGAGCCTGACAGTTCTGGGAAGCAGGATTTGTGTTTCACGACATGCCTGGCATTCCTCTGCCGTGCAGGTCGGGAGGGAGCTGCTATAGCCCCTCCACATTCTTTGGGCCGGGAACGTTCCTCAGCTGGAAAGGTGCAGCTGGTGGCTGGGCAGGGAGGGACACTGGGATGGGTGACAGGACCTCCCCAGGCCAGGAGGACTCCGGGACAGAGGAGGCTGGAAGGAAGGGGACAGTGGAGTAAGCTCAGAGGTCCCCACTGGAACTCGGACATGCATGAGTGCTGTGGGTGTTGGAGGCTGTTCCTGAGGGTGAGAATGGCAGAAGTTAAATTTTGTGATCAGGAGTGCAAGGGAAGGGGAGGCTGGAGGTGTGTGACATGGGATTTGGATGGAAGTTAGGTACAAGAGGGTCCAGCTGGGGTTGTGAGGGACCCTCTGCTCACCCAGGACCTCACCAGAAACACCAGTGTCTGGAGTCCCCAGTCCAGCTACTCTGGTCATCTGAGCTGCTTCCATATCCATCTGATTTTTTGAGCGCCAGGACCTGAGGGAATGGCTGAAGATGGGACAGGGCAGGAAAAGGTTCTTCCCACAGAGGGTGCTGGCACTGCTCAGGCTCCCCAGGGAATAGGCACAGCCCTGCCAGAGCTCCAGGAGCGTTTGGACAGCACTGCCAGGGATGCCCAGGGTGGCATTGTTGGGGTGTCTGTGCAGGGCCAGGGCTTGGATTGATGATCCTTGTGAGTCCTTTGCAACTCTGCACACCCTTATCCTCAAATTCCCATTCCCCTGGAGCCCTGCAGCATCCAGAGTGGGGACAGAGCTCACTTTTGTTGTGGCCCTGCTGGGACATGGTCCCGCTGGGAAATGCGTGGCTGTGGAATGAACACGTGTGGAAGTGTTGTGGAAGCTTTGGCCTCAGAGGTGAGTGCTGAGGGCTTTGTGTCTTCCCAGGCTGTGGCTCCAGGCTTTCTGCTGACCTGGGAAAAGAGTTCTACCTCTGTTCCCATCTTGTTATCTTCACCAGCACTGCTATTTTTGCCTTGAAATCAGGAATTTCTCATGAGTGGAGAACATCCCATCCCACAACTCAGCTGTGATGTCCCCAAGTCCAGTCTGGGTTTCTCATGCCCTTGAGCCTGGTGCCTGCTCTTGCAGGTCTTGCTCCAACAGTTTTGCCTGAAATACAAAATATTCCAGTGATTTTTTAAAATCTTTTTTTCCCCAAAGCACCTTGGATCCATCCACTGGGGAAGCAACCGCCACAGATTGATGCTGTAGGGGAGAAAGACAGGACTTTGGCTGTGTTTCAAAGATTTTTGGGAATGTATCCTTCTCCAGCAGGAGAATCCAAAGGGATAGGTTGGCTCTAAGACTTTACTTATCTAAAATGGCTGGACTCTGCCTCCAGTGAATTTGTGCTCTTCCCTCCTCCCAGATTTACCCTTGTGGATGTGAGCCAGTCTAGCACGAGGGATGGACTTGAGAACAGCCAGCCATGGAATCCCCTTCAGCTCTTGGAGAGCCCCAGGCACCTCTCACAACTCCCTGGAAAACTCCCTGCGACACCAAGGTCCGTCTCTTCCCTGCCCTGTTTTGTGAAAAAACATGGCAAAATAACATTTCCGTTTTCCAGGGAGAATTTAATTAAAAGGAATTAAGAGGTATGGTTTATGGTTTAATTTAACGTGATGAAAAAAGGATTAGCTCCCATCCCCTCCTACCCAAATCCATGAGCTGATGGTAGCCAGAGCCACAGGAGAGAAACACTTCCCAGGAGAAAAGGGAGAGGAATTCTTCCCCCCTGCCCCCAGATTTACAACTTGTGAGGCAAAGGTTGCTCAGGTTGGCCTTGTTTTATGCCCTGCTGGCTCCCACAGGCTTGGCTTTGTTACGTGCCCAGGAATGGGCAGGGATTGTGGGATGGGTTTGGCTGCTTTTTTCAGGTCACTTTTGTGCTCAGGTGCTGAGGCTCCTGGCTAGATGTGTTCGGTCTGTGGGCAGCATGCAAGGTGGCCTTTGCCCTCCCAGCTATTTTCTTTCCCCTTTTGGGCATTTTTTGGCTCATGAGGAGCATCAGGTAGAAGGCAATGGGCTCACCCTGCCCTATGCAGGACAGGCAGAGAAGGAAGAGGAGAAACTATTAAAATACCTGAAGCACCAGATCCAGCCCAAATACAGACACAAACAGAAGGAATTTCCTGTTCCTGGGAAGGACAGCAGATCCTGCATGGCCAGGACATAACAGGACCTGTCTCCTGTTGGTGACAGGTGGGTCCTTTTTCTTATACAGAACTGAAGAGGTTTTCTTGTATCTGGGACAAAACTACAGTATCCCACCTCTATCCCTTCCCCCTGAACAAACCTCAAAGTTCAGCAGAGAGCTCTGATAACAAATAGGGGACAAAGTGGGTCTAGAAGGAAAAGGGATGTGAGGTGGGACAGGAGCTGCCCAGTGCCTCCTCATTCTTGGGCTGGCAGCCCAGCCACAGGGATTGCTTCCTGGCCAGCAGCATTCCCTAGGATTAGCTCGGTGGCAAGAAGTGCTTCATTTCTCCTGTGCTTTCAGATTTTCTTTACTTTTTGGAACAGCATCGGCTGCTGCTGCTGGAGCCCAAGTGTCGGCTGAGCTTGGGAGGAGCTGGGGATCCACGTCTGGGAAGGACAAGCTGTTTGGATAAGCAGTAGTTGCTCCCAGCTGGAGGTTCCAAGCTGCTCTGGCTTTAACCTCAGGAGGGAGAAAGGAAGTTTTCCTGTCCAATTCAAATAATCTCGGCAGAACTTCCAGTGCACGTTACAGGGCTGGAAACTGGAGCGAGCCTGAGGTGGGGCCTGGGTCAGCATCTGGGGCTGGAGCTCAGGAGGGGACAGTAATGACCACGAGTGACAGATGGCCAGAACACAGAGACCTGGGCTTTCATGGAATCCCAGAGGGATTTGGGCTGGAAGAGACCTTAAAGATCATCTCAGGACACTCCCTGCAATGGGCAGGGACACCTTCTACTATCCCAGGTTGCTCCAAGCCCCATTCAACCTCGCCTGGGATAATTCCAGGGATTCACGGACCCAGGGACAGCCACAGCTTCTCTGGGCACCATGTTCCAGCAGCTTTGTCTCCTCACATCCTGCTACAGGCAGGAAGACAGCCCCTAACGATTTGCACAATGCTGTTTGATTTTATTTTACTTTATTTTGTTTTAACTGGAGAGGTGGCAGTGGGAAGATAAAACCCGAGATGCTCCTCTCCACAATACCTGAGTTATTCCCCTGATCATCGGTGGTGGGTTAACCCTGGCTGCCCAGAATTCCAGGTGCTCACCAAAGCTGCTTGATCATTCCCCTCCTCAACCAGAGAGGGAAAAAAAAATATAAGGAAAGGCTCAGCAGTCAGGATAAGGGCTGGGAGACATCACTCACCAATCACTGTCATGGGCAAAACAGACTCCACTTGGGGAAATTAGATTTATTTATTATCAGTCCCATCAGAGTAGGGTAGGAAATAAACCTAAATCTTAAAAACACCTTTGGACACCTCTCCCTTCTTCCCAGCCTCAACTTCACTCCTGGTTTTCTCTCCTCCCCTCCAATGCCACAGAGGGACAGGGAATGGGGGCTGTGGTCAACTCATCACTCATGGGCTGTGCTGCGCTGCTGCTTCTCCTCAGGGGAGTACTCCTCACTCTCTTCCCTGCTCTCTTGTAGGTCCCTCTATCCATGGGTTCAGCCCTTCAGGAACTGCCCCAGTGTGGGTCCCTCTATCCATGGGTTCAGCCCTTCAGGAGCTCACCAGTGTGGACTCCTCTCTCCATGGGGCCGCATGTCCTTCCAGGATACTGCTCCAGCACAGGCTTCTCACAGAGCCAGAGGTTCCTTTGTGCATCTCCCTGCTCTGGTGTGGGGTTTTCTTCCCTGGCAGTTGCTGCAGGTGGAGGAGAAGCCTGTAAGGAGGGGCAGTGTTATTTAGGTTGGATAAAGATGCAGAGCCCTTGGTGAGATATGCAGCTCAATGTACAGGAAGGTTTCTCTGTTCTAGTGTCACTAAGAGCTTTACTCCTGCTTCTTGTTGCTCCTGGCAGGGTGGCAGCTGAATAAAAGTCCCAACAGTTTGGGTCCAAACACGTGTCCTGACAGAAGAGGAAAAGAACTTTATTTCTAGAGAGTGCTTCAAGAGACCTGGATTTAAAGTAAGCCCAGAATCCCAGAATGGTTTGTGTTGGAAAGAATCTTAAAGATAACCTGTGCCATGGGTCCACTGGACCAGGTTGCTCCAAACCCCATCTGGCCATGATCCTGGGCAGCCTGGATGAGGGAAGCTGCTGAGCAGAAGAGCCAGTGGAGAGTTTCCAACAGCGACGGCTTTTCAGTATGAAAACTGCGCCTGTCCCCATGCACTGCACAAGGAGAGGAGAGCAAGAGATGCTCTCAGCATTCCTGCAGGAGACCAGCCCTACAGCCAGCAGGAATTCTAGGCCACCCACCATAGCTTTGTGCTGCTCAGGTAACCTGGCAGGAAGGGAAGGTGTTCTCCTCCAGTTTCAGTGCTCCTGAGCTCCTGGCATTCCAGTGAAGTGTCAAGAAAGGGCTGGTTTTATGTTTAATCCCATTGGGCTGGGAACTGGGAGCTCCCATTAATGGGATCCTTGTCTTTGGAGCAAGGTGGGAGCCCCAGGTCTTTCACACCCAAATACTGTTCCATTGTGCTGGCTCCAAACCTGCTGGTGAAGCCACCGGGAACGCGCTGAGAAGGTGGGATTTTGTTCAAATGTCACTTTCTCAGGTGTCAGAGGCTGTGTTTGCTCTCTGTGTGTGACTGCCCAGAGCTCCAGGAGCACAGGACCACCCCAAGGCATCCATCTGCTTCCAGAGGGGGGAAATGTGCAGGAGCTTCCACTGCTGCCCTCAGCATCAGGCTGGGCTTTGTGGGGAGCCACTGTGGGATGGCTCCCCAGGGGGGAAAAGTGTGCTTGGAGCTGCTCCAGAAGGCAGGAAACCCTTCCCAAATTCATAGAGTGATGGCCATGCAGGGCCTGCAGGAAGGGAGCTGGTGGGCAGGTTTTGGTGCCCAATTAACCCTGACATTTGCCAGGGGTGTTGATTTGTGGTGTCTGATGCCCACTGGGTTTTGCTTCCAGCTCATTCCCAGCGCCTAGCCAGAAAATTTGTCCTTTTTTAATGCAAGTGCAAAGTGCCCTTTGTTCAATCAAATAGTGAAGTGTGGACCACAGCTTGCCCTGTCCCAGGTGACCCTCACAGACTCCCAGTGCTCCCAGCGGGAATTAATCAGTGTGGAGATGTGTTTATATGTGGTCAGCTCCCACTCCTTTTGATTGGATATTGGGAAAAATATCCAGCCTGGGCTGAACTGTGTCTCTGCACTCTAAGAATCACAGAATCCCAGACTGGTTTGGGTTGTAGTGGACCTTAAAGCCCATCCAGTCCCACCCCTGCCATGGGCAGGGACACCTTCCACTATCCCAGGCTGCTCCAAGCCCTGTCCAACATGGCCTTGGACACTTCCAGGTTATGAATTTCCAAGCTGGAGCTCAGAGTGAAGGTTTGTGCCACTGGGAATTAATCCATGGAAGCGATTAGTGGGACAACTCTTCAGGGCAGGAGGAGGAAAATGCTGTTGGGGGCAGACAGAGCCCTGTTTTGGGGTCAGGACTGTTCTGTTTGCCCTGTCTGGGGCTCTAGGGTGGCCTGGGACAGCATGCTCCAGTGACAGGAGTGAGGACAGGCTCAAACAGGACAAATGATCTGTTTGTCTACACCAGGAAGAACACCAATGGCTCGGGGAAGCTGAGACAGTATTTCTGGAGCAATGGAAAGATTTTAAAAACTGTTTCCTGATTACTTTGACTGCTTGATCTTGCAGCCCACTGTTATTTCTTTGCCTGCCATTTCCCAAGGTGCACTGAAGAGCAGGGAGTGAAAAATCCAAGGAAAACCTGGGATATATTTTACAACCTGTGCCACCCTCTCCCCCAGACCACAGCAGCCCAGTGGCCGATGTCACTGGCAAGCTCCTCCTGACCTCACGGCACTTTAAGCCCACCATAATTAATGATGAACTTGCCAGCATGATAAAAAAAATCCATTTTCATGGAAAAGCACCACTGGCTCCATGAGAGGCTGGGGCAGAGCCTGGCCACAGGCTCTGGTTCCAGAGGAACCACAGGTTCTGTACCACCCACAGCCTGACAGCCAGGCGAGGAGAAGCACCTCATTTTCAAGTCTTTGGGGTTGATCAGGGGTTTCAGCCCATGGCTGGGCTCCAATCCTTTTCCTACAGTGTTTGTGGCAGCTCCTGAGCAGAATTCTTTTCCTTTGAGTTTCACAACAAGAGCTGAGGTTAGAAATATTTTTTTTTTTCTTTTTTTAATAGGGAAAGTTTATTGCCTGGGGCCAAGCGCAGAAATGTGTAATGGATTTGGATCAAACTTACTTTTTCTTTTGGAATTTTATTTAAAGCAAAGAAAAAAAAACCAAACAAAAAAAACCACCAAAAAAACCCCCAACAACCGAACAAACTAGCACCTCAGGCAAGAGCTGAAGCATGGAAAATTTTATCCCAAAATGGTGGATGCTTTGTGAAATTATGAGCGTGTGAAAACAGGTGGTTAAACTGAAATGGTTTCACAGATTGAAGTACAGAGGGTGCTACCAAGAGCCTGTTATAAATCCTGGAGTGAACCCTTCCTGAAAAGCAGAGGCAGGAGAACAGGCCATCAGCGAGTAACCTGAGCCACCACCAAACCCACAGGCGGCTGCAGAGCCACAGGAGAAGCCAAGGAAAACGAGGAGAGGTTTATGGAGAGGTCAGCAAGGGAGCCAAGCTCAGGCTTAAAACTGAGGCTCCCAAACGACACCCCTGTGGTGGCATCTGGCTCGGACAGATTCCACTTGAGGCACCTGATCCAAGACCTGCTTGAGTCGATGGGGAGCTCCTGAGAGGGTTGGATCAGGGCCTGAAAAGTGCAGCCAGGAGGAAAAATGTGTAAGGGCTGCAGCACGTTGCAGGTTGGAGGAAGGGAATGGTCAGTGAGAGGACAAGGGGGAATGGCTTTAAACTGGAAGAGATGAGGTTTGGATGGGATATTGGGAAGAAATCCTTCCCTGGGAGGGTGGGGAGGTCCTGACAGAGGGAGCCCAGAGAAGCTGTGGCTGCCTCTGGATCCCTGGGAATGTCCAAGGCCAGGCTGGAGAGAGCTTGGGGCAGCCTGGGACAGTGGAAGGTGTCCTTGTCCATTGCAAGGGATGGGATGAGATGATCTTTATTGTCCCTGCCAACCCAAACCATTCTGGGATTTCATGACCTGTGAGTGAAAGGCCAGTTTTGGTGGATGAACATGCCCACATGTGTGTGTTTGTGCTCCAAAGGATTCATGACGCCATCTTCTGCACTGGCAGGCTTCTGTCTTCATACAAAGATTGTTCTCCTGCTTCCCTTCACACATAGATTGCTTTCCTGGACGCTCATGACACAAAAAGAATCTTGTGTTTCCCCTTCTCTCACCCCTCTCCACAGAAATGCAGTACACTCCACAAGGTGCCTCCGTTAATCCCAGTGGTTGCCAAGAAAACCTGCAGTGGGAAGCATCCAACAGCCCTGCTGGAGCTCAGCAAGGAACGAGATGCTGCTCCCAATCCCCCTGGATCACCAGGAATGAGCTGGTTTCTGTCAGGTTACTCCAGTGTAAGCGTGATTATGAAGTGTTACGACACAAGGTCTGTGGAGTTTTACAGCTGGGTCTTAAAGGGATCACAACAAGGTGGGGAAAATGAACTGGGGACTTAAACTGGAAGCCAGGAGTGCGGTCAAATTAAGGAGTGCAGTGGCAATGCTAATTAAAACTCCAGGAGAGAAGGAAGGAGGAAATGGGCTAAATCCCAGCAATCTCACAGGGTGGTTCTTACCCAGGGACAAGCCTGGGAGATGCGACAGAAAGCCTGAACACCTCCTCTGTCCACTGCCACAGAGCAGCTGGGTGTCCTTGCCTTGCCAGGAGAGCCAGCAGGGAAGTATCAGCCACGAAGAAAAGTTGCTTGAACCCTTTGGTGCATGAAAGCCTTCAAAGAAGGCCTCAGCCAAGGGGGAGAGCTGCAGCCTGCTGTATATCCCAGGGATTTCCATGATTTCTCCCTACGTTAGGCACTAAATGGTCTCACTGCCTAAAGGTGTAGCTGGTTAAAAGCACAAACCTGAGGTGTCCTCTGGGGTCAGTGTGAATCTCCTGCAGATGGATGGGATGTTCCAGCCTTGGACTTCTCACCCATCTGGACACCTTGGCTCCAAGAGTGGCTTTTTTCCTTCAGACCAATCCAACTGGAAAGTGTTTAGGAAGTGCCAGCCATGCTGTTCTGTGTTCCCTGTGTTCAACACAGCACCTTCCACTCTCCTGGAATTTTAGGTTTTATTCAGGTGAGTTTGTCCTTCCTGATCGTAGCCATAACTTTTTCAAGGGGAATGGCTTTAAACTGAAAGGGAGTGGGTTTATTTCAGGTATTGGGAAGGAATTGCTCCCTGTAAGAGTGCTGAGGCCCTGGCACAGAGTGCCCAGAGAAGCTGTGCCTGCCCCTGGAACCCTGGAAGTGTCCCAAGGCCGGGTTGGACAAGGCTTGGAGCAACCTGGGATAGTGGAAGGTGTCGCTGCATGTGGCTACAGTGGAACTGGATGAACCCTTCCCACCTAAATGCCCCTGTGATTCCATGTTTCTCCTGCATTATTGGCACTTCCCACACATTTCCCATGTGTGTTTGACAGATTTGGAAATGTGGCAGCACAATTGTGTGGCACTGGAAGCCCGAATTAAAACTGGTCCTTGCAGACTCATTTGTGGTACCACTAATGCACTGTCTGGAGTGAGAAGTGGAAACATTCTGTCACCACAACGAGGAAGGAACCAGGAGAGGGTTTTGTAGCTGGCAAAACTGATCCTCCACGCTCTGCAGATGGAATTGCTGAATTCCCTGGATTTTCTTTAAGTTGGTTTTTTGTTTTGCCTTATGCCTGAAACGGGCTTTTATTCAGGGACTTAAAGGCCGTGTAGATGTGGCACTTGGGATGTGGTTAGTGGTGCTGGGAAATGGCTGAACTCAGGGGTCCTAGAGGCCCTTTCCAGCCAAGCAATTCTATGATTCCATGCACAAAGCCAGGCTGATTTTCCAGTCCTGCAGGCTGGGAAGGCCAGCCTTGTCACACGTGTTCCCTGACCAGGGCACACACTGGACAACTGGAGTTGTTGGATAACAACCAATTCCTTGTTGTTATCTAGAAGAAAATCTGCTTTTGCCTCCCTTTGGAAGCTAGGCCCCTTTCCTCAGGTGAGGGAAGCTGCTCCTGATGTAGCTCCCAGGGGCTTGGAAGGTGGAACAATAGCAGAACCCAGAAAGGAGGAGTTTAAGGGTGACAAAGGGGCCGTGGGCTAGAATTTCCAGCTTTGTCGCTTCCTAAGGGAAAGAAATAAACACTGGAACATAAGAACCAGAGCAAAGCCCCTCCTGGAGGATACATTTCCTGGGAACTCTCACTCTGATGGATGGAAAATCCATATAGTTTTTCTCCTTGGAGCTGGGAGACTCCAACCAAGCCCTTGGTTAAACAAATGACAGTAAAAATTGCTCACCAACACAACACCCACACCTGGAGCAGCCCTGAAGGTGAGGTGCTCCTTTTTGGGGGGGTGTCTGTGACCCCCCACTGTGAGGGAAATCCAATCAAAAGGGAAGAGGCCAGCTCTCATCACGGTATAGCTCCCAAATCCATCAGAAATTTCATTTCAGAAGGAGATACCGGGATTTTACCGTGGCTGTCAGCAGCATTCTCCAGGTCACGCTGCTGCATGAAAGAGAGTGTTAGAACCTGGGACTTAAACTAAACAGATTTCCTATAGGAAACACACACAAAATTACTTTGCTTCTAAACTTACTTTTATAGACGTTTTCCCTGAGAAATATTTCTCCCTGGAAAAATAAATTCACAGGATGTAATTAAAACAGTTCTGTGCGTGCACTGGGCTGGCCCCCTTTAAGTGCTTCACCAAATGCACCAGCAAGGAAAGGAATGAAAGGCAGCTTTGTTGGGATCTATTAGTGACAATCTGCATTAATTAGAAAATGAGACATTGTTTTCTTGGTTTATGGCTATGAAAATGGCTGCTAATAAGGCTGAGGCTGGAGTGCCCAGCTTTTGGCTTGTCTCTGCTGTTACAAGGCCCTGAAAAATCTAAATAATATTTGATTTGTCAAATCCTGAGTTGATTAAGGCAGTGGGAGTCAGATTCCATACACTTGGATTCTGGCAATAACCAGGTGCTGGTGACTGGGTTGGTTTCTTTTGTTTTGTTTTGTTTTGGGTTTTTTTGCTTTTTTTGCCACTTCCTTTAGGTTTAGCTTTTAATTAAACAAACAAAAGTAAGAGTGAACTGTGTTGTATTAGAGCTTAACTTTCACTCCTTGAGGCACAAAGCCTTAATAGGTTTGTATGGATTCTTAATTAGGCATAATAATTATCTCCGCTCCTCTGCCCCAGCCCAGCCATATGTAGTAAAAGCACTTACCCCCCTTTGCAAACTTTCTGAGTGCAGAAATAAAGCATTCTGTGATTCTGAAAGCCAAAATCACACCTTTCTAGCAGCATTTAAAGTTTTTATTACTGTATTGCTGTCCTGATCACAAGTAAAACATTTTTATGTCCTTCAGGCATGACTGGCTGTATTTCCTGTGTCTCTCAAGCACAGCAGGGTAAGATTTCTAATGCATCTCCGCTGCATGATGTCTTTTTGAGTGGAGAAATGGGAACTTGGGTCACTTGATAAAAGAAATGTTGCATCACCAGTGGGGGAGATGCTGTAAAAAGGATCATCAGAGTTATTTTTTCACAGAATCATGGAATTTGGGTTGGAAGGATCTTAAAGCTCATCTCATTCCATGGGCAGGGACACCTTCCACTGTCCCAGGATGCTCCAAGCCCTGTCCAAGCTGGCTTTGAACACTTCCAAGGATCCAGGGTTACCCACATCAGCTCTCCAAGCAACAAGACTGGAAGCTGAGTTTTCGTAACTGAAACATTTTAAGTAATATCTCTGGAGCCGCTTCCATTTAAAAAAAGAGACAGCATAGGCAGAGAAAAGTGACCTGGAATACCTTGAAAGAGAAATCCCCTTCCCTGGGAGGGAACATGTGGAGCTGAAGGTTCATTTTCATTTCTTAATTAGCGAGTGGCAGCCAGGCCGGGATGGGAGCGGGGAAATGTTTTGCGTTCACACTCCACCACAGAGGTGGGCCAGGACCCAAGACCGGTGCTTGGAATTCCTGTGCCCCTCCTTCCCAAAGACACCTTTCTTTCCTTCCTCAGGGAATGGTTTGGAGCCTGTGGCATGCTCGCGGAAATCGCGGATAAAAATTACTTTGGGGATTCTATTTTTAGCGCTGGGCTTTAAGTAGGGCAGAGGTGGTTCTTGCTTTGTTGGGTTTCATTAAATCCCCCCCAGCAGAGCAGCCCAGGGGCTTCTTTCTCCCCTTTTTGTTTCTCCGAGGGCTCCATTCAATAAACACACGTCCACTGCAGCCCAGCTTAATGAAATTGTGCGAGGCACTTCCAAGAGAAGGATGTTTATTTTTCTCTGCTGCTTCACCGAGGCTGCTCCAGGTCCCGTGTGCCTGGAGAGCTGCTCCATAAAAGAGACCCTTGTGCCTGGGGCAGCCCTGAGTGCCTGCACTCACTCAACACTGGGATTCTCTAGCTGCAGAGCAGGCAGGTGGGCAGCTGTATTTTCAGAGAATTTCGGGGGGAAAAAACATGTGCTGAGAGCACGGTGTTAAGGTGGGAAAGTCAAGAACTTACAAGGCCAGAGCTGCTGGGAGAGCTGGCTTAATTAATCTGTTTATGTCTCCTATTTTTGCACAGTCCCCTGCTTGCTGTATTTTCTCCTTTTTGACAGAATTTATCACCTTTGTGCTTTTCCATAGATATCCGTGGAGCTCCTGATGCCTGTTCCTAGCTGGCTGCAGCTCCCAAGCCACCTCCTCTGAGGGAATGTGGAGGTGTAGATGCTGCTGTGGGGCTCTTGATGAGACTTTTGTCACTAATGCAGGTTTCTGGCAGGGTTACTAGGTGCTGATCACACCAAATTTTGCAGCAGACCTCTTTTAAAACCTCACTCCCAAGGCACTGGAAGCTGCATCCCTGGGCATGGATCTGGAATGCCTGGAATCTGGAATCTGCCTGGAATGCTTTCATGGATTGGACTAGATGATCTTTAAAGGTCCCTTCTAGGCCAAACTGTTCTATAATTTCTATGGAATATTCAATGTTTGATGGGTTGGACTGGATGACCTTTAAAGGGCCCTTCCAGCCCAAACTGTTGTCTAATTTTATTAAATATTCACTGTTTGATGGGTTGGACTGCATGAGCTTTGAAGGTTCCTTCCAAACCAAACTATTCAATGATTTCTATGAAACATTCACTGTTTGACCTCTCTGTGTGTCAGAAATGCTGGTTTGGGATGAAGTGAACAATGGCCAGGCTCAGGGGAAGAGGAAGGGATGTGGAATCACAGAACCACTGGTTTGGAAGGGACCCACAAGGATCATAAAGGCCCAACTCCTGCACATGTTGGAAATGAGCTTTTCTCCCCCCCAACTGTTTTTTCACCCCCCACTCTTGCTTTTCCTTTAAGCTGTTTCTTTTGACAACTCCACACGAGTGCTGAAAGAAGTTGTTCAAGTGGCAAAAACATGGTGGAGGGGACATGAAAAAAACCCTTTCCAGTTCTATTTTCCCAACAAAATCTAAATATTTTTTGAAGAGGGAAAACCCCAAAAAAAACCCAGCTAAAAATATGAATAGCTCTCTTTTGTCTGCAAATCCCCTGGTGGGAGTTAGGCTGAAACGTTCCTGAATGACTCATTCCTGGGCAGCCCTTTGCCACGGATGGAAACTTGTCCTCAGCAGATTTTCTGGTATTTTCTAACCTGCCTGTAAGGAGGTGTTCCCTTTGTGGATTGAGGTAAAGGAGGCGCCTGCTTCTCCTGTGATATTCCCACATCTGCCATCAAAGGATTCCAGGTTTCTCCTGGAAAATGGTGAATAAAAAACTCCATCGGTGTCTTCCTTCCCTGCCTCAAATGTGTTGATGATGATGGCCCTGGAGAAAAAAAATATCTGCAACTGTGCATGATCCATGAGCTGGGAACCTGTGGCTGGATCCTGCTGGAGACATGCAGACAGGCTGATGGATTTGGGTTCTTCACACTCCTGAGGTGTTCTTGAAGCACAGCACACAAGAACTTCCAGAGCCTTTCACGCTCTTAACGGAAACAAATTATAGGAGAAGAATGAGAGAAAAGCAGAGAATCCCATAATTTCATTTGGGAGAAATAAAAGGGACGTGTAGAACAATCACTTCCCTGTTTCCTTCTCAACAGGGACCCTCTGGGCAAGGCTGTAATCCTAACCAAAATTCCCACGACCAGAGGTGACCCACACCCCTCTGGGCACAACCAGTAGGGAATACTCCCTTTTTTGGGTCATTTTTCCTTAATGGTGTTAATCCTGGTGATTCTTCACTCAGTTTTTGTCCCTCTTCCCTCACTGCCAGGACAGATTGTGCCAGTTTCTTTGGGAGCAGCAGGCTGGCTGTTCAGCTCTGTCTCATGATGATGGTGGATGATGACGATGGGTGGGATTTTCTATGGTGCTGCAGTATTATCTACACTCCACACTCCTCACTTTCTCCTGGTCAGGACTGAAGGAGCAAAGTGCTGGACACGCGATGGAAGGTTAAAATTCAGCTGGCTGATGCACCAGTGCTGTCTGTTCTCCCTCAGGACAGAGGCATTTAGGCCCATTTGCAACAGAATTAACTTCCTGGACTCCAAGCAACCTTTCTGTTGTCATCTTTGTGCTTCCAGCCCCAGTCCTAATGACATCCTGGATGCTGGAATTCAGTTCTCCTCCCATCTCTCATTCCTGTTTTCTGTTGTTAATGCACGCCTTCCTGCCCACTTCAGGAACTACACCAATTCCCCAGAAAAACCTCGGGCTGTGCTAAAATCAGGGGAATGTGGGGCTTTTTCCCCCCCACCTCTTTCCCAACGGATGCGTTTATCACTAGGGCAACTTCACTTGATTGTTCACTACAAATCCAAGCCGATGGCTTAGATCCAGGCAGGGAGAAGTTTTATGGACTGAGCTAAGCGTGAATTACACTTTTCCCCCCCTTTTTTTTCTTCCTTTCTTTCTTTTCCTTCACTGTGACCCTGGCACTGAAGCAGTTACAATTGCAAAGTATTTCATACTGCAGCTTTTTTCCTGCTGCTTGGAAGGTCTGGGAGGAACCTGGATGGATTTAAAAGGTGTGGTCCCCCTGGAAATGGGTGTTGGAGGTGGTGGTGGTGGCAGGACTAACCACTGGTTTTAGCACCAGGTATAAATCATTGTTCTTGTCAGGCAAGGCTCCCAAGATGTCCATGTTTATCCAGGAATGAGAGGGAAGGGAAGGAGGTGCATTTTGTTCTCATTCAGGCACTAAATGCAACCACTGGCTTCATTCCAGGGAGTAAAAGCTGTGGATTAACAGTTCACCCTTGCACCCTCTTTTCCCTTTGGCCACGTTCAGGTGAGGCAGAGTTTCTCCAGTGAGAGGGAAGGGAAGTTCCGGGAAGTTCCGGGAAGTTCCGGGAAGTTCCGGGAAGTTCTGGGAAGTTCCGGGAAGGGAAGGGAAGGAAGGTTCCGGGAAGGGAAGTTCCGGGAAGGGAAGGGAAGTTCCGGGAAGGGAAGTTCCGGGAAGGGAAGGGAAGTTCCGGGAAGGGAAGTTCCGGGAAGGGAAGGGAAGTTCCGGGAAGGGAAG